>QXEO01001076.1:0-538320 GCA_007115705.1 Dactylis glomerata | reverse complement strand
GTTACATTGCAAGCTCAGTTGTCAATTTGGTAATATAGGAGCTGTTTGTATTTGCATTTTTAATTCATGTTTCAATGATAGTAAGTGGCATTAAGCCATTAACCATTAAATGTATTTCAGGCATATATCGAGAAAGAGGATAGCAAAAAGTTGAAGCAAAAGCAGCGGAACGTATGCAACCAAAAATGGGCAAGATGGATATAGATTATCAGGTCAGTACATTCCGCCTGTGACCAATTAGACATACAAAATGGGCAAGACATTGATTGCTTAATTTGTTGGATGTCTCTGAGACAGTGAATAGCATATTTTCCTGCGCTTTTGTATTCTGTACTTCTCTCTGCATGCATAGGTTTGTCATGCGTTTATAAACCTTTGTCATGTAAACCTAATGTCTGTGCACCTGTCACTTACTGTGGCCTTTCGTCTTGTCCCTACGTTTTGGGCATCAATAGTTATAATGTTCATCTGGAAGTGTCTTAACTGAAGGGGCTGTTTGTTTCGTTTGTTCAAATTCCAGACATGTATTTACTTCACAGTTCACACAGGAAAGTTATGTCTCACCACAATTTGTTGTGTGCAGGTTTTGCACGATGCCTTCTTTAAATATCAAACTAAACCAAAATTGTCTAGTCACGGTGACCTGTACTACGAAGGAAAAGAGTTTGAGGTACCTTTTCTTTGTTCTCTTGATATGTCTGAAACAGAGATGTCTGTGTTTTCAAACCTGCCTCACTGAGCACAATGCTATTCATGCCTGCACTCAACAGGTCAAACTTAGGGAAATGAAGCCAGGTATGCTGTCCCGAGAACTTAAAGAAGCTCTTGGTATGCCTGATGGTGCGCCACCTCCATGGCTTATAAACATGCAGGTATTTTTCCTTTTAAAGAAAATCTCCATGCAGCTGTTCTTCTGGTTGTCTGTTCTTTTTGTTACGGGCCAACTGTCAACTCACATGAGATAATTTTGGCAGAGATATGGTCCTCCGCCCTCTTATCCTTCGCTGAAGATTCCTGGTCTGAATGCATCCAATCCTCTTGTGCTACTTTGGTTACCGACCTGGGAATTGGGGAAAGCCTCCTGTGGACGAGGTTTGCTACTTAAAAATGCGTTTTTTGGGCTCGGCTATAGTTAAATGCTTCTGTAGTCAACTAATATATTTCTTTTCTGATCTATATTATTGGTTTGACCAACAGCATGACGCCCCCTGTATGGAGATGTTTTTGGTATCCTACAGCAGGATGAACCTAATTATGATGTATGTATAATCAGCTATTTTCCCCTTAGATTTCTTGTGTTTGTGTGCTCTGAATTGAATAGCTGACTGCTGTGCTGCATTGCATTCCAGGAGGAGCCTGTTGACCGCAGCAAGCACTGGGAGACTTGGAGGAGGAAGAGGAAGAGGAGGAAGAAGAGAAGAGGAAGAGGAGGATGAACCAATGGAAGATGAAGACATGGAGGAAGGCATCCAGTCAGTCGAAACCATGTCAAGGTGCTTACAGTACTTCTTTGATGGCTTGCTTAATGTTCTCTGCTCTAACGTGCTAACTTATGATGCTTCTTCTTCTTTTGTTAATAGCACTCCAACTGGCATTGAAACACCTGATGCTATCGATCTTCGAAAGCAACAGAGGAAAGAGCCTGAAAGGCAAACCGAAAAGCAGCTATACCAGGTGAGGACTTTCCTTCAGTTTGTGGAATTTGAGGCGAAATCTCGTTACAAAGCTTTAGTTTTTGTTGCAGTTCATAACCAATTTTCTTTTTCATTTGAAGGTTCTTGACCAGAAAGAAGAAAGAATTGCACCTGGGGTACTCTATGGATCAAGCCACACGTATGTAACACTAATAAAACCTAGTCATCTGCACAATATTTTCTGATGTTTCTTGTTTGAATTCAACCATATGGAGATTTTATTTTGTATCTTGCTTTTGCAGATATGTGGTCGGGGCACAGGATAAAGCTGGGGTTAAAAGGGTGAGCTTCTAGTCCCTGCACCATGTCTACGTATACTCACCTTTATGTTTTAGCGATTTATTTAGCTTTTCTCTGTTGTTCTGTTTTGCAGGTTGATCTTCTTAAGAATCAAAAGTCCGATAAAGTGGATGTCACCATACATCCTGAGGAACTCGAAGTTATGGATGATGTTTTGGCTGCCAAGTAAGATTTTACTTTTGGTTACCTGGCGTTTGTGTAGCTGTGCCTGTCAATATCTGTAATTTGAGACATTTCACTCCTTTCCTTAAAACCATGAAACAGATACGAAGAAGCACGAGAGGAGGAGAAACTACGGAACCAGAAGGAAGATTTCAGCGACATGGTGGCGGAGGTACGTTTTACGTTTCTTACTGCTAGCAGTTCCAACTAGAGGCAAATACCAATCTGATCTATGTGATTTACCATTTTTTCTGTCCGTTTTGCAGAACGCGAGCAAGAGGAAGAGGAAGCACGAGAAGGACGGGAAATCTTCGAAAAAGAAGGACTTCAAGTTCTAGATGTCGTTGTCGAGCTATCGTTTCTCTTCTGTTGCCAGGGTGGAAATTTCCGTTTCTTGTTGTAGCCTGTACTTTTAAGATGTATGTATACGTATGCATGGGTGCACTAGTTGTCTGTCGATCTGAATGGAAGATGGAAATGTATGCGGTTGTAGTCCATACATGTCAACAGGTTATATCATGCTAAGCCTGTTGTTAATTTTACTAGCATAATAGTGTTGTATTGAAGAGTAAACCAACTCATGCTAGTTGGCAGTTATGGCGCAGAATTTCCTTTTGACGTTGAGAATCCTTTCGAAATTTCTCAGTGCCACATGTACAGATCCTATGATGCAGATATGTGTTTCGAGGCTGTTGGGTAGCCGCAGCTCTGTTTAGAACACACAAACCTGCAAGATATGGTGCCAGTATTAAGATCGGATGATAGATACGGTCCTTACGTCTCGTCCAGGTGGGAAGGAGTGGGATTGAATAGTGTCAGACACAAGTCTAATTTGGCTCCCGGATGCATATAAACCCATTTTTCTAAGACATTTTTTAAAATGTCAAAATTCTAAAAAAAAATCACATGTAGATCCGGATTTTCTATGTTCGCACATATGTTTTGGGGAATGTACATTTTTTGTGTCCTGCGAAAAAAAAAATCGATGCTCCAACATGACTATTTAGTATTTACTGGTTATTTCATTTTACATATGCCACAGATAGTGCTCCTTTTTCCTGAAAAATTGTGTGCAAATCTAGAATATTCAAATGTGCACGTAAAATTTTTCAACATCTAGAAATTTATTTTTTATATATATTTTACAATAGGTTTATATACATGTGAACAGATCTTTGGCTATTGAGGTAGAAGCAGTACTATCGGAACTGAAAGAGGTCAAAAAAAGATTTAGTTTCGAAGTTCGCTCTGGTCTGAAATAAAAGAATTAGGTCAGCTCCAAGCCACTGCCTCTGAGACAGCCATCGACTCCACCGTAGATTGGTTCCTTCTTCTCTGGCCGGCCTCGCCGGCGTCAGGAGGGGTGGAGAATCTAATCTATGTGTGGAGATTTTTATAATAGTAGTGTTTTGCAATAGATTAGGTTAAATTTTTGGGTAGTCATCTTCTTTGGTCCTCACATCAATGGAGATGATATCGTCTATAATAATCAATTTTTGGCACATCTTTCGACGATAAGATCTTTCTCCCGACGTCAATGATAGTGTTGGAAGATTAAAGTTATCTAGGTATGGTCCTTCAGATCTTGCTTTGCCGGAGCGATCTTGGATCTTTTCTCATGGTTGCCGTGGGGATGTTTGTCCTCACAGTTTTTGTCTCGACTGCTACGTCCTCGATACTGGTGATTCGTACTCACGGCTCTCCAGCGACATCGACCAAGCTGTTCGGTTGCTTTTCTCTGGCATACTGGTGTTGGTACTCTTGCCGATGGTAATTGACTACTTCAATGGTTGTGCGCGCGCATATAGCTTTGGTATTGCGGCTTAAATTAAATTTATGAGAGAACCTTTGTTGATATTTTCAGGTCTACGGTTTTGTACCTATTTTCGGTTGCCTCTAGAAGAGTATAAGATTGTGTCATGGAAGAAGAAAGATTTTAAAGACGTTGAAGATTTGCTAGTTTCTTTGAGACTTTATTTTATAATAATTAAAGTCAGCTTGTATATCTCTAACACGTACTATTTATTACTATAAATATATATTATATTAATTATTAAAAAAGTAGAAGCAGTACTTTTGCCACACGCCCCAATATTGAGAGGCTATGTGATTATCGGTGAAAATGCTCAGTCTAGAGAAAAACGAGGAAACAAATCGAAGAAAAACCAATTCTGCTTCAACATTCCGAGTAGTTTCTTTTCCCCCTCCCGCGAATTCAGAAATCCCCCCAATCGATCGAGCTGTGACCGGGAGAAGATGTGGCGTGGCAGCGGCGGACGGAGGTGGTGGGGGCTACTGCTGGCCACTCGTGGGCCTCGTCCACGGCGGCTGCCGGAAGGCGTGCGTGGCTTGGTGCTAGTGCTCCCGATGGGGTAGAGATGAGGCGCGGCGGCCAGACCCAGAGCGGCTGCTGCCATCGATTTGTTGGTAAGCTAGCTTGCTTTGGATCTGCAGTAATTCAGTTTTTTTAGCAAACTTAGTGGAGCTTAATACGTATGTCAGTATTCGTAGCTTGGTCGTACATTGGATCCCCCCCTTCAAATTCCTGATCTGTTACCGGTTTTGGCCTCAAGAGCTGCAGCTTGCGTTTCTCTGTTTGGTCAAACAAATCGCGCATTAGCGCCTTCTTGGTGGTTAGCCTAGCTGTTGAGTATACTCAAGGACCTCAGGCCTGGCAAGTCGTGATTACAAAAGAGAGACAACAACCTACTCTTGTCTTCTTGCTGAGTGCCTCTCAGTGCCGGCCGGCCTAACCTGTTTTTAATTACTCAATGTTGCTGGTATAGATCAGCACCCGGAGTTAGCTGCGTCAGATTCACCCATCCACCCACGGGCAAAAAGAACCGCCATCATATAGTCTGACGTAATTCAGTTTTGTACTGAACTTGCTTGAATTTAATACGTCAGGACTCCTAAATTCAATCCGACCAAACATTGGATTTACCGTTCCTTCCAATTTGTTAATCTGTTGCCTGGGTTTTGGCTTCAAGATATATGCTTGGCGTTTCTCTAGTTCGGTACATATTGAGCATTAGTGTGTTCTTTGTGGCGATACCGAGGAAGCTACAATGATCATGCCTTCCCAACGCCTGCTAGGATGCTAGCTAAGTAGCTATCGAAGCGTCACTGTCTCCTGCTATAATAAATCTTGCGCACATACTTAGTTGAGACATGCCAAAGTCTTGATTAGAAAATGTCAACCTACTTTGTCCCTGACCTCTTTTTAATCAATGTTCGTGTTCTAGATTGGAACCAAGCATCAGATCGACATCCACCCACGCAAGTGCTCGTCTAGGGAGCTTGAGGAGATCACATCCAATCCAAGATTCTCCCATGGAGGCCACCGTGCTGAGCATTGGCAAGTCTGTGCTGAATGGGGCGCTGGGCTACACCAAATCTGCTGTGGTGCAGGAGATGGCCTTGCAGCTCGGAATCCAGCGGGACCAGGATTTTGTCACGGCTGAGCTGGAGATGATGCAGTATTTCCTGATGGATGCACACGAGGAGCGAGATGCGAGGGTGATCAAGATCTGGGTGAAGCAAGTCCGCGACGTCGCCTACGACGTTGAGGATTGCCTCCAGGATTTTGTTGTTCGTCTGCAGACCCAGTCTTGGCGGCGCATTCCCCGCATGCTCCTTGATCGGCGCCATGTCACCAAACAGATGAAGGAGCTGCGGGCCAAGGTCGAAGATGTGAGCCAGAGGAACATGCGCTACCGCCTCATCAACGGTTCCAACTCCATTTCCATTTCTACCGATGCTGGTCCGTCTAGCACCGCTGCCATGTTTGGCATTGATGAAGCAAGGCTTGCAGCTAAGCAACGACAGCCAAGGTTGGATCTTGCCCAGCTGATCAACAAGGATGACGGTGGTGAGGGCCTTGGAGTGATTGCGCTATGGGGAACAAGTGGAAGTGTCGGTCATACATCTGTCATTTGGGAGGCGTACGAGAATCCAAACATCAAACTCAATTTTCCATGCCGAGCATGGGTCAGGGTGATGCATCCTTTCCATCCAAAAGAATTCGTCCAGAGTATAGTGAAACAGTTTCGAGCAGCAGTGGGAGTTGGTGTTCTGCTGGAGGAGGAAAGGACTGGGCAAGATTTGGCTCAGGAGTTCGATGGATACGTCAATGAGAAGAGGTACCTGATTGTGCTTACTGACCTATCCACTATTGAAGAATGGCAACAGATAAGCATTTGCTTCCCACTAAACAAAAACCAAAGCTGTGTCATAGTATCTAGTGAGCAAGTTGAGGTTGCAAGCTTATGCGCAGGCCAAGCAAGCCTAGTGTCAGAGCTTAAGCAATTATCTGCTCATCAGACCATTTATGCTTTCTACCAACAGGTAATAGTCTACTGTTGGAAGAAAACCACCATTGAACTCTTATGTTGTTTATTTAGTTTCAACGTACCTGCTATCAAAATGCATTAATTTGGACAAGTTTACTTCTGAAACAAATAATTTTTTACTACTGCTAGTACCAATCTTCTCTTTGGTTCTTTTTTCGATAATTGACACTTTTATTGGAACCTACACTCATATAGTCATATGCAAGAGATACAGCTGCACAAGGATTCAGTCCCCTGCATTTGCATACATTTTTTGGTTCTTGTTATACGAAAACAACTGCCAGTGGCTTTCTGGGTTATGTTTTTCTTGTGGTCCTTGCTGCTTTTATTCGGGAAAAGTTGGATTTTCACTTTAGAAATTAGTATACTAGCCAAATAATTCTATAACTTTGGAAAAATATCAACTTGTATTTAAAGTATGAAAAGTCGAAAACCTTTACAAAATAGGATCCTAGGAGTGCCCACATGGACTATCAGTCTGTCAACTGAGTTATGTCATTTGCTTGACTAGCTAACTATTGTTAGCATATGTGCAGGGTTCACAAGATGTAACATTTTCAACAAAGGCGTGTGTGTCTATTTCAAACTCCACCACTACCATTAGTAACATTACAATGTTGCCTATAGATGAGATACATGATGACCAATCTAAGGATGCAGATATAAAGTGGATGGTCAAAGAGAAGTTCCCTCACACCTCCCCGGTTGCAGGTGTTCTGGAAGAATTCCAGCTCATTGGGCGTGAAGCAGAAAAGATTGAAATTATGAAACTCATTTCAAAAGAAGCTACTCAACAATTTGAGGTGATAGCAGTTTGGGGAATGGGAGGTCTTGGAAAAACCACTCTAGTCAAAGATGTATATCAAAGACAAGAGCTAAATGACATGTTTGCTAGGCGTGCTTTTGTCACAGTCTTGCGCCCCTTCAAGCTTGAGGAGCTCCTTAGGACTCTAGCTACGCAAGTGTGTGCAAATGCTCATGAAAAGAAGAACTTAATGAACTTTGCCGGCGACCAAGAAAAGGATATAGCTTCGATGACGGTTGAAGAGTTGATTAAATCGTTGGACAGGCTATCAGCAGAAAATAAGTGTTTGATTGTCCTAGATGACCTATCATCTACCATGGAATGGGATATTATAATGCAGAGATTCCTTGAAATGAAAAAAGCAAGATGGACCATAGTGATTACCACAAGACAAGAAAATATTGCTAAGCATTGTTGCAAGAATCCTGAGTACATACACTTGCTCAATGGTCTACAAGATAAGGATGCATATGACCTTTTCACGAATAAGGTACCGAAAGTAAAATGATTTTAAATTATTATAAGCACAATACTTGTAAATTTGTCTTTGGAAAGACAGTGTAGTGTAGGTTCTGAAAACATTTTTGTGGTGTCATATAAGAGATCGTAATCTTTTGAATATTTTGTCTACTAAACCAAGAATCTTAATTATGCGTCCACATTGCCATGGTATAATGTTAGAAGTCGATCACTCACTTCCTTCACTCACTCAACTAGATGTGTTTCTAACAAACACGTGGATAGTATATCTTTTTCAAACTCAAACATGTGGAGAATAAATCTAGTCGTACCCCTATTTAGATGATGTTAACGCGATACCCAGTAACCCAATGGTGGAGCCAAGAGTTAACTCAGCTCAGAGGTGTTGCAGTGTTTAGGAGTTAGGAGGGAGAAACTCAACTTGGGAAGAAAAGAAACACCCCATGCCAAACCTAAAATTGCTAAAAAGGAAACCTCCATGCTTCATGCCGCCCCCTATGTTCTCGGGCCTGTCTCTGCCCTTGGTGATATGGACAACAAAGCGATTTAAATATTTAAACTAATCTGGTTAAATAGGTAAAGTGACCAAGCATAATGCAAACATTAAATAGAACAAGATCTACATCAGGGGAAACATAAAAATGGAGAATTTCAGTGAATAGTGCCTTATCTTTCTCCTTTTATTCAGATTTGCTTTTCTGCAGATTTTGATGTTTCACTAGTTTTTCAAAAAAAATATAACATGATATATAAATTCAGGTATTTAAGAAGACTACAGATTTGGCTAAGCAATATCCAGAGTTGGTTGACCCAGCAAAACTAATCCTCAAAAAGTGCAACGGACTTCCTCTTGCAGTAGTCACCATAGGTGGCTTCTTGGCAGATCAACCATCAAAAACTGCTGTGGAGTGGAGGAAACTAAATGAGCATATTAGTGCTGAGTTGGAGATGAATCCAAAGCTCGAGCCCATAAAATCTGTCCTTATGAAAAGTTATGATGGTTTACCCTATTACCTCAAGGCTTGTTTCTTGTACCTGTCCATCTTCCCCGAAGACCACAAAATTAGGTTGAGACGTCTGGCGTACCGATGGATTGCGGAAGGTTACTCAAGGGAGGTGCGGGACAAGTCCGCAGTGGAAATAGCGGAGAGATACTTTGTGGAACTGATAGAGAGAAGCATGATACTACCAGTTCAACAATTGGCTTCCAGCAGAAATAGAGTTGACTCTTGCCAACTACATGATCTCATCCGAGATATCAGCATCTCAAAGTCAATGGAGGAAAATCTTGTTTTCAGGCTAGAGGCAGGTTGCGGCTCAAACACCCGACATGCAGTACGTCACCTTGCCATAAGCAGAAATTGGGAGGGAGATGAGTGTGATTTCCAGAGCACAGTGGAGCTATCCCGTATACGGTCCTTAACAGTGTTTGGCAAGTGGAGGCCGTTTTATATTTTGGCTGAGATGAGGTTTCTTCGGGTGCTAGACTTGGAAGACACGAAAGGTCTAGCTAATCATGACATTGCGTACATCGGGAAGCTTCTTCATCTAAGACACCTTTCGCTAAGAGGGTGTGACGGCATAACTTACCTCCCGAATTCGGTTGGTAACCTGAGCCAACTCGAGACACTAGACATAAAAGACTCAGGAATAGTTATGCTTCCCAAAACCATCATAAAGCTTAGTAAGCTACGTTATGTCCATGCCGGTAGCGGATACCCATTGCCAAAAGAGCTAAATTGGTGCAAAAAGTGTCTAAAACTTTTGCTTACTCCATTTTATGTATGTGCATTATGCTGCTCACGTGAGCCCTGGCGTGATGCTTGCGCTTCTGGTGTTATGGTGCCAAGAGGGACCAGGAAATTGAAAGCCCTGCATAGACTGCGGTATGTCCACCTTGCCTGGGGAAATGCTGCTATAGAAGAGATAAAAGGTCTCACCGGTCTGCGGAAGCTAGGAGTGGTCGGTATCGACATGAAAAATGGTCTGGCGTTCTGTTCAGCCATTTCCAGTCTCAGCCACCTTGAATCGTTGTCAGTGCAGTCAGGTGATGGCTTAATTGGCTGTTTAGATGGCATGTCCACAGCTCCGGAAAATCTCCAGAGCCTCAAGCTATCCGGCAGCCTGGAAATATTGCCGGAATGGATCAAGGGGCTCCAGAATCTCGTGAAGCTCAGTTTACAACGCAGCAGCCTATCAAGCAACTGTGCAGCCATGCATGCCCTTGGGAACTTGCCAAACCTATCCATCCTGGGTTTGTGGGAGTACGGGCCTAAGATCGATGTGCTCCGGTTCGAGAATGGCCTTTTCAGAAGGCTCACGGTGCTCACTCTTTGCTATGAAAGCATGGAAATCAAGTTAGTCGAGTTTGAGGAAGAGTCAATGCCCAATCTTGAGATGCTGGACCTTGACCTTCGTGATACTGAAACTGCCTTCTCTGGGCTAGAATTTCTCCAAAGCATCAAGGAAATACGGCTCAGTGTTTATTTCTCTGGTTGGTCAGAAGATATGACTTGTGAAGAAATGCAGATTGAAGCAGAAAAGAAAAGTAAACTGGTGAAAGACAAAGTCAGGAAGGAGTTGCGGATTCAGCTTGACAGGAACAAAAATCGGCCCGTTTTGAAGGTGAAATGAGCTCAGAAACCCGGGTCTCTACCTCTTTTCCTTCCATATCCTTACTGAATGGCTAGCATGGCGTTGGAGAAACTATCTTTTATCAACTCACTTGTCCATGGTGATGGAAGGATTAGCTCAGCTACCGACTGGTTCCTGGCTAACTGGTAGCACTGCTTTTTTTTGAAATGGGAAACTAGACCCGGCCTCTACATCAAAATGATGCACACAGTTCTGATAGCTCCAGAACCAGAAGGAAGGTATGTTTTATGTTTCTTACGCGCATCTTTTACGTAACTGTTGAACCAGAAGCAAATACTAACTTTTTTTCTGGATTTTGCAGAATGCGAGCTAGACGAAGGATGGGAAATCTTCGAGAAAGGACTTCCAAGTTCTGGATGGTTATCGTTTCTCTTCCGCGTTTCCCAGGAGAACGTGCTTCTGTTTCTTCCTGTAACCTGTACGTTTAAGATGTATGTATACGCATTAACGCATGCCTGTACTCTAGCAAGGCAGTTTTATTTACGTGATGGATGAAAAGATTAGGAGAAAAGGAAAATTGAAGTTGTTGCACATACATTTCAACGACTTTTGGTAGTGAAATGTTACTGTTAGCATTGATTTAGTGCTGTCTTGAAGGGAACAGAGTGAGCTTTCTAGTTTTTTTTTAACATAAGTTGTGAATTTAGTGCGTGAAGTAGGGATGGTGGTTTGGCTCCCAGTTGAATATGAACCTATTGTAAATATTGCATGAAAAACAAATTTCAAAATAGAAAAAGATCTTGAGAAAAAATGTCACGTGTACATTTGGAAATTCTATCTCCGCACACAAGTTTTTGAAAAAAAAGCATTTTATGCCGCTTATGTAGAAAATACAAAAAAAAAACCTATGAATAGTCATGTTGAAGCATCGATTTTTTTTTTACACGCACAGAAGTTGCTTTTTCAGGAAAAAATATATGCAAACATAGAATGTCTGGATATACATGCAGAAATTTTGATCTATTTTCTTAATGTTTTAGAATGTAGTTTGAAACGGTATCTTTATATGTATCCAGAGCCAAACTGAAATTCCGGCAAGAGAAATTTTCTCGTTCTATGGGTCTTGTCGAACTCAATTAATTTGGGGGAAAGCACTGCATGACAGGCGTGTCACGCCGCATTACCAATACGCCAAGGTCATGCTTTTTTTTTTCCCAACCGGGCTTCCACCCCTTTCCATTTCAAGAAACGGAAATAACAGTCTGTTACAAAAGGAAGTTTGAGGGGAAGAAGCTAGCTGAGCAGTGCCCCATCGAAACGTACACTATAGAGGCGAAAACCTAACACCACTGAATAGTTTAATTAAGTAGTTATTACAATCACCAAGAGGAACAGAGAAAGTTCAAGGCAACAAGGCAAAATAACACTAGGAGAACACACACTTCAAGCAGCATTGGTCAGGAGCAGCTGGCGAGGATTAGCTTCAGCTCGAGTCGAGTACACAGAGGCAGCATCTTGCTTCAGTTTCCTGGCACCTTCCATCAGTGTCTCCTTGTCTCCTGCATCCTTCTGAAGACCTGACCTGACCAGTACATGAGCAAAGAGACAGAGAAAAAGAAGATTACACTCGGCAACTTCAACTCAAATTTATCACAAGTAACCCTATTTCTGATGCTCCAAATAGCCCAACAAATCGAGGCCAAGATGACTATATGGAATTTCTCATGCCTTGGCATGAAAACATGGAACCATGCCACAACTAGGGCTGCAAATGAGTCGAGCTCGAGCAGGTTATACTTGGCTCAGCTCAGCGCATACTAAAATTCAAGCGAGCTCATACTGAGTCGAGTTAATGGCCGAGTTGTACAAGTTGGCTCGTACTCAGCTTGTAACAATCTCGAGTCGATCTCGAGCTAGCTTCAAGCTCAGAAATATAATGATGTTTTCAATTTTGCCTGCATATAAAAGGAACAAAAATACTATCCACACCATATAAAAGGAATAAATTAATCTTCCATATTCCCTTAATCAAAATCTCATCCAAATTAGAAGAAATAAATTTTGTCCACAACATATAAGGCAATACTATTTATATTTTCTTTTAATATGTAAGAAATTAGTGTACAATATTATTATTATTCGAGGTCTCAAGTAATAATTGAGCGAGCTAGTGTTGGCTTAAGATCAACTCATATTCAAATCGAGCTATATAAGACACACTTACTCAGCTCATTTCTTTTCGAGTCGATCCTGAGTCGAGCTATAAACCGAGTCGATCTTTAGCCGCTCACAAGTGTCGAGCTTTTCTTGCAGCCCTAGTCACAACTTGCCAAAAGGACTAAAGCACACAGTCACTGCCTAAGGTTTTTCCAAGAATCCCCCAAACTACCCGAGCAACCTACAGGTAAAGAAAAGATGATTGTTAGATTCAAGGAGATTGCATAAGGAACATCTAGGAGAACATGACGATTTTTTTTTCATAATTTCCCTGGTAAGAACAACATCCAGACACAACTGCCAAACGAAAACTTTGATTTTGAGGGGGACCTTAGCCTTCCAGATCCATTTATTGTGAGAACCTGCTAAATTCCTTTCCAGCCACTTATACACTGATCTGGTGGAAAATATCTTGTTTTCATTAAGAGACCAGTAAACAGAATCCGGGTTCTCAGAGAGCACAAGAGAACGTGAAGTGTCTTGAATATGAGCCCAATTGTTCAAGGATTCACCATGCAAAACTCTTCTAAAGGAAATGATCAAGTTTTTTTTTGAATTTTCACCGGGGGAGGGAGAACCCTCCACCTGAATTGTATTCAGTTGCCTATTAGGCTTTGCAGCCTATTTCAAGAGGAGTTCAAGTGAACCAGAAATACAGGGGACTGACTGAAGGGGAGCAGAAACAGAAACAACACACACCAACACACACAGACACAGAGAGAAAGGAGGGAAGTGACTCTGAGAAAGCCCCAGAGACCGAAGCCTGACGAGAAGAGAGCATCGCCGGAGTAATCGACAGCCCGATCAACCCCGAGCCCAAAGCAAGACACTGTGTCATCGACGCAATCTAACGGAAGCGTGCAGCCGAGACCACACAATGCCACGACACCATCTGCATCGGGAGTGTGGTCAAAAGGTCACCCACAGCGAGACGACGCCACAACACCTGCGTGCCACTGACTTAGACGAAGGGCCTACGAAGGGCCTCACGACACCAGAGACACACCATAGAGCGCCGCCGCATGCCACACAGCCTCCCACGCCCGCACGATCCAGCTCCGACATGAATCCAACGCAGGAAGAACACCACCACCACATCCCAGCCGGAGACGAAGAACTAGGCAAGCCTAGGTCTGCAGTCGACCGGCTCCACCACCTGGCGCCGCAAGGCCTTCCCATCCGCAATAGCTCCAAGGTGATGCCTTCACCAAGGAAGCGCCGCCGGAGCGCTGCCATCGCCCGCTCCAACGGGAGCTAGGATTTCTCCTGAAGGCTGGGTAGAGGTAGGCGAACTCACAGCGCCACTCCCAGCAAAGATAGCGGCACCCAAAGGCGTCGCCGACGCTGGCTCCGACCAACAAGCCGGAGCAGAGCATTTGCCCCGAGTCAGATACATCCCACCACCAAGCGGATGGGCAAGACCTGAAGCCCACCACCAACTTGCACTGGACACACCTGACCTGGAGAACGCATCTGGAGCACCATGTCCAAATCCACGTCAGGACTCGATGGCCAGCCGGAACCAGCCACGCGCAGCCAGATCCGGCGACGCCAACAAGCCACGGCCAGCCAGGTCAACGACGGCCTTGAACAGCCGCCACAACAGCCATAGCCCTCCAGACCTGGGGCGCCCAGGGCCAGCGCCACCGGCGCCGCCACGAGCCACCGCCAGCCTGCTTCCAGCGTCCGCCCCCAATCAGCACCACGAGCCACCATGCCGAATGTAGCCCGCCAAGAACCGCCGCCGTCGCGAGCTCCCCATCTCGGGCACGGCCACCGTTGCAGCGGAGAAGAACCCCCCGGGCCTCGCTGCCGCCTGCTTCACATAGGCTTTGCCCGGCGGAGGCAACTGGCAACGGCGAGGAAGAGGGACGGGGGAGGGGAGGGGCGCTGGGGTCGGGGGAGGTTGAGGCGCCGCCCGTGTCGCCTTGGGGAGGAGGCGACGTGGGGGCCTGGGAAGGTCGTTCTGACTGAACGATCATGATCAAGTTTTTGTCTAAAGCATCCTTGATAGTGATTTCCTGTTCGTGACAAAGGTCAAAAATAAAAAAAATAAAAGGGAAAAACTATCACAAAGAGGTCTCTCATCATTAATAGGATCTTTCCAAAGCCTGCTGATAGTGCGTGTTAAGCACCAGTTGGGAACCCCAAGAGGAAGGTATGAGGAGCACATCAGCAAGTTTCCCTCAGTTGTGAAACCAAGGTTTAATCGGACCAGTAGGAGAAAGCCAAACTTCAGAAGGTTGATGCACGCTAGCTTTGCGACACTCTAGACAACGGCGCCAGATAAATGCTTGTCGGCGTGTAGCTTTTCACCAGCAGCAATGTGGAACCTGCACACAACACAACCAAGAACTTTGCACCAACTTATGATGAGGTTGCCAATCTCACCGGTTTGCTATAAACAAAGGATTGAGCGTATCGAGTGGTAAAAGGTAATAGTATGCGGGAATATAAATAATCAAGTAAATAGTAAACTGTAATAGCAATGTAAAGGAAATTGGACCGGAGTCCACAGTTCACTAGTGGTGTCTCTCCATAAGATAAATAACAACATGCTGGGTAAACAAATTACAGTTGGGCAATTGATAGAATAAAGATAGCGTATATATATCATGAGGATCACTATGAGATTCACTCTAGGCATTACGACAAAATACATATACCGTAATCCAACTGCATTTATGACTAATAATCCACCCTCCGGATATCGTCCGAGCAACCATCGGGTATTAAGTTGCGAACAACGGATAACTGCATTAAGCAAAGTGCATAAAGTAAACAAAGAAAATATCCTTGGACACAAGAATGTTGTTTTCTCCCTAGTGGCAATAGTACATCTACAACCTTAGAGGTTTCTGTCACTCCCCCAGATTACTAGAGGCATGAACCCAACTATCGAGCATAAATACCCCCTCTTAGAGTCACTAGCATCTACTCGGCCAAGATATCTACTAGCAACGGAGAGCATGCAGGATCATAAACAACATAGAGATAACATAAAGATAATATTCAGCACATCAACTTGACATAGTACCAATACTCATCGGATCCCAACAAACACAACATGTAGAATTACACAAAGATGATCTTGATTATGAAAGTCAGCTCACAAGATCTAAACATGAAGCACATGGTGGAGAAGACAACCATCTAGCTACTGCTATGGACCCGCAGTCCAAGGTAGACTACTTACACATCACTCCGGAGGCGACCATGGTGGTGGAGAAGGCCTTCGGCAGGGATTCCCCTCTCCGACAGGGTGCCGGAAAGAGCTCCTGGATCCTCCCAATCTCGCGACAACGACGGCGGTGGCTTGCAGTATGTTTCGAGGAAAAGCGATCCGTCCTTTAGGTTTTTCCCATCGAGGGGAATATATAGGCGAAAGGGCAGCGTCAGGAGGTGGACCAGCTGGTCTCACCCCCTGGTGGCGCGGGCCAGGGGCAGGCCGCGCCACCCTAGGGTGAGCCTGGCCTCTGGCCCCCCTCCGTCTCATCTTCGGACTTCATGACGCTTTGAGAAAAATAGAAGGTTTGGCTTTTTTTTGTCCAATTCTGAGAATATTTCCTGTGTAGCTTTTCTGAAATACAAAACAGCAGAAAACAGGAAACTGACACTATGGCGTCTCGTTAGTAGGTTAGTTTCAGAAAATGCATAAAACGCCACAAAGTGTAACAAAACACAAGGCAAATGGTGTATAAACAAGTATGGAGCATCAAAAATTATAGATACGTTTGAGACGTATCAAGCATCCCCAAGCTTAACTCCTGCTCGTCCTCGAGTAGGTAAGTGATAACAATAGAATAATTTTTGAGGTGACATGCACCATCACAATCTTGATCAACGAGGTAAAGCATTGAGTGCTGGGATCAAAGAACTTAAAATATGGGCATAAGAGATATAATCTTGACAATAAAAATTAGCAACCATGTTATAACATGAAAAGTAACACAAATGAAAGACCATGAATAATGAAACATTAAAAGTCAAACGTGTGTTCAAATCATATAGAAAAATATATCAAGTGGTTTTCAGCTTGTCCTTCATGGAATAGCAAAACATAAATGCATAGGACACCTTCAAGTTTAAGAGGGCGACTAGATACAAATAATTTAAGAACAAGTAAAACCATAATCATGAATCAATCAATGATAAACTTTGGGACTATGCACATTAAACTCAGAATGGCAACAATGCTCTCTTAGACGGTGCATAAAGGTAGAAGGTGGAGACTCAACATAAAAGTAAAAGAAAGGCCCTTCGCAGAGGGAAGCTGGGATTAAAAGTTTTATAAACCTTCAAAAATTATGGTACTTACTAGCTTTGAGCTCTCATTGCCCCCATCATAGGCATCTTGAGTGGTTAAAGTTAATGCGAGTACAATTATGAAGCATATGCTTAACAAATCATAAGTTGAAAACCTCATGTTCCGTGAAGTACGAATACCCAAACCTCATGCTACTCGACTTAGGTCCCAAGCAAGCTCTTGTCATTGTAAGCATACATGTATCATCGGGAACCGCCAACGGGGTACCTCCTGCCCGATGACATGGAACAAGCCCATATCAAAATGACAAGACAAACAGACAATGAACACCTCAGCATCTCTTTTATTTACCATTGGTATAGCTTTTTATTGTGAGATGCGTTGTCGAATGTCCACTATGGGCATGCTGTAAATTTCCACCATGAATGATGCATGGCTTAGATTAGCGGCCCAAGTGTTTCTCTAACACATATATAAACTCCATGATCTTGCAAGATCTCAACTTATTTCACATCGCGAGTATCCATAAACAAAAGATCACGATATCAACTTAAATGAGAGAAAGTGCAATGTTGAAAGCTTGCCCCATGATGGCATGGTTGGGCTAATTTCCAACTTACAACTTGCAAGCATAACATCAACATAAGAGAGCCACAATATCAAAATTTTAAAAAGAGAAAAGTAAAGTGTGCCGTCGGGTTCATGAGAGCTTTACTGACTAATTTTCACATAACACCAAAAAGAGTTTAATTTGAAGGATAGATAAAAGAAAGTCAAATGTACTTGGGATAGAAAATTGCTAATAGGTATGTATGATGGACACATTGGAATAACTTGATTTTTGGGAGTTGGATGCACGAGTAGAGCTCATACTCAGTACAAAATGAAGGCTAGCATAAGACTAGGAGCGACCAACTAAGAGAGCAAAAATGGCTATAATCATGCATAGCGACAAAACATCATTAAAAGAAGCATAAAGTGGCATCACAAGTCAAGAACCAAATGATCATAGAGGCTTATGGCGACTTTGTAATAGTCAAACATGTTGTAAGCATGCGTCAAGTCAACCCAAATAAAGCATCAAGGAGAAAACCAAATAAATGCTTCCATATAATAAAAACAACGCATGATTTTTTTCAAAGGCTCATTAAGCAATCTCAGTCATTTGAGACAAGTCATTCTACAGCAAAAAATACTAAGCATACTATCAAAACGACATCAAGCATGGCATGCAAAGGTCTAAGCCGCAATCTAAACAAGCTCCTTTTTGTACCACTTTTTGCATGAAACTTTTTTCTCTTTTCCAACACCATTCAAACCTTTTTGAAACAACTCTTTTGATGAAAACCAACATAGACCAGTGGTCTAAATACACCTTGATGCAATGATATAACAAGATCTGAACAAAAATCAAGGCGAAAAACGAAAGCTAAACGCAGTTCTAGAAAAAGAGAACACTCGTTGAACGATAAGAGTGAAAAATAGAGTGTTCTTGGCAAATGAAAAACGGAGTGCGTCTTCTCCAAAAGAAATTTTTTGGGGTCCAACCATTTATTGCAGAAAACAAAACAAAACAAAACTAAAAGCAAAAGTAAAGACGCTCCAAGAAAAATGCATAGAATATGAAGCAATAAAAATATAGTGTGTTGAAAGGTGACCTGATTTTTACCGATGAAGAAGGGGTGCCTCGGGGGCATCCCCAAGATTTGACGCTTGTAATTCTTGGATATTTCTTGGGGTGACATGGGCATCCCCAAGCTTGAGCTTTTGTCCATACTTCATCTCATCTCATCACTCTCCATTCCCAACACTTGAAAACTTCCTTCATACAAAACTTCACACAATTCTATTAGCAACGTTAGCATAAGCATAATAGTAAATCAACCCTTTTTGGTTCAGTTTCAAACTCAAAAACACCACATATAAAGCACATACCACTGTAGCAACTTCCTCAAAAGTTTCGTGATCAAAAGAACTCAAAAAGAAAGCGATCGAGAGGCAAACACACATAGTGGCAGAAATCTGTCAAAACAGAACAGCTGACAAAGGTCAATTTTTTTGAGGACCTTCTGTTGCTTAAATCGAAAAGTGCAAAACTAATGAAAGTTTGGATATAACCTGGGGCATATGCACAAGAAATATCAGATCAAAAAGATATTCTGAGAATTTTCACGAATTTTTACGGTGCAGCGCAGAAATCTGTTTCAGGACAGCAACTTCCCCAAATCTTACCTCCCTCAAATTAGAGGTTCTTCTTGGCACAACAACAAAATAAAAATGATAAGGAGAGGTCATTACAGTAGTAATAACTTCCAAGACTCGAATAAAAGAAAAAGTACTGAAAAGGAAACATTGGATTATCTCCCAAGAGTGCTTTTCTTTAACGCCTTTGAGCTAGGCTCAGTAATTTGAGAAGATGCTCACATAAGAAATATGAATTGAAGCAAAAGAGAGCATCAAAGAGCAAATATGAAACACATTTAAGTCTAACCCACTTCCTATGCATAGGAATCTTGTAAGAAAATAAATCAAAGAAGCACAAAGTAACAAGCATGGGTAGATAAAATAAGAGCAACTTCAGAACTTTCAATATAAAGAGAGGTGTTTTAGTAACATGAAAATTCCAACAACCATATTTTCCTCTCTCATAATAATTTTCAGTAGCATCATGAACAAACTCAACAATATAAATATCACACTCACCCTCCTTTAAGCATGGAGGGCGATCAAATAAGATATTAGTTAAAGTGTTACTCTTATTGGGAGGTAGACATGGGTAGCTCCATTCTTCCTCCTCTTGATCATCACATGAGCTTCCAGTTTCAGCAATTTCTTCTTCCATAGGTTCCTTCAAGGCATTAGTCTCTTCCATGGGAGAGCATCTATTAAGATATTTAAGAATATAGCCATTTTCTTCCTTGTAATGATCAAAGCAAAATTTAAGTATATCATAAACCTCATATTTATAAGGTGCATCATTAGTATTTTTAAGCAAATAAGCAAGTTCAAATGCACCCTTCCAAGCAATAAATTCTTCAGTTTGTTCCACATCATAAAAGTCATAATTTCCATTAATATAAGAAGATATGGTAACATTATCATTATACTCACATTGAAAAGGGAGGTGTTTATACCTCCTACAGCAACAAGATCTATCAAAGCAATAAGTAACATTATAAGTGGAGCACACGTTTCTAGCAATGATATACAATCTATTAATTTGTTCCCATAAGTGTTTCCCTTTTTGTGACAAGCGGTGTTCCTCATAATATTTTTGTTGTTCTTCCATGAACCCACCTTGCCAAAAAGATTTAGTTTCAAAGAAACCAACCATTGATAGAAAGCATGATAAAGCAAGACAATAACAGACCAATAAAAATAACAACTATAGAAGGAACTAATTTTTTGTATTTTTGATAAAACAATGCAAGTAAAAATAAAGTAAAGCAAAACAAAAACAAAGTAAAAGATTGAGCGTGAGAGACTCCCCTTGCAGAAATCTTCTTTCTCCCCGGCAACGACGCTAGAAAAATGCTTGATAGTGCGTGTTAAGCACCAATTGGGAACCCAAGAGGAAGGTATGAGGAGCACAACATCAAGTTTCCCTCAGTTGTGAAACCAAGGTTTAATCGGACCGGTAGGAGAAAGCCAAACTTCAGAAGGTTGATGCACGCTAGCTTTGCGACACTCCAGACAATGGCGCCAGATAAATGCTTGTCGGCGTGTAGCTTTTCACCAGCAGCAATGTGGAACTTGCACACAACACAACCAAGAACTTTTCCCCAACTTACGATGAGGTTGTCAATCTCACCGATTTACTGTAAATAAAGGATTGAGCCTATCGAGTGGTAAAAGGTAATAGTATGCGGGAATATAAATAAGCAAGAAAATAGTAAATGGTAATAGCAATGTAAAGGAAATTAGACCGGGGTCCACAGTTCACTAGTGGTGTCTCTCCATAAGATAAATAACAACATGTTGGGTAAACAAATTACAGTTGGGCAATTGATAGAATAAAGATAGCGTACATATGTCATGAGGATCACTATGAGATTCACTCTAGGCATTACGACAAAATACATAGACCGCAATCCAACTGCATCTATGACTAATAATCCACCCTCCGGATGTCGTCCAAGCAACCATCGGGTATTAAGTTGCGAATAACAGATAACTGCATTAAGCAAAGTGCGTAAAGTAAACAAAGCAAATGTCCTTGGACACAAGAATATCGTTTTCTCCCTAGTGGCAACAGCACATCTACAGCCTTAGAGGTTTCTGTCACTCCCCCAGATTACTAGAGGCATGAACCCAACTATCGAGCATAAATACTCCCTCTTGGAGTCACTAGCATCTACTCAGCCAAGATATCTACTAGCAATGGAGAGCATGTAAGATCATAAACAACATAGAGATAACATAAAGATAATATTTAGCATATCAACTTGACATAGTACCAATACTCATCGGATCCCAACAAACACAACATGTAGAATTACACAAAGATGATCTTGATCATGATAGGCAGCTCACAAGATCTAAACATGAAGCACATGGTGGAGAAGATGACCATCTAGCTACTGCTATGGACCCGTAGTCCAAGGTAGACTACTCACACATCACTTCGGAGGCGACCATGGTGGTAGAGAAGGCCTCCGACAGGGTGCCGGAAAGAGCTCCTGGATCCTCCTGATCTCGCGACGACGATGGCGGTGGTTTGCAGTATGTTTCGAGGAAAAGTGATCCGTCCTTTAGGTTTTTCCTATCAAGGGGAATATATAGGCGAAAGGGCAGCGTCAGGAGGTGGACTAGGTGGTCTCACCCCCTGGTGGCACGGGCCAGGGGTAGGCCACGCCACCCTAGGGTGAGCCTGGCCTCTGGCCCCCCTCCGTCTCATCTTAGGACTTCGTGACGCTTCGGCAAAAATAGAAGGTTTGGCTTTTCTTTCGGCCAATTCTAAGAATATTTCCTATGTAGCTTTTCTGAAATACAAAAATAGCAGAAAACAAGGAACTAGCACTGTGGTGTCTCGTTAGTAGGTTAGTTTCGGAAAATGCATAAAAATGCCACAAAGTGTAACAAAACACAAGGCAAATGGTGTATAAACAAGCATGGAGCATCAAAAATTATAGATACGTTTGAGACGTATCACCTGCATATGTTACCATTGCCCAGCTTTATTTTCCTGCCAACCATATAAGTATCATTGACTTTCAACAAAGCCTCCGAGCAAGGAGAATCATTGAATCTACTTTGCACATTTGCAATGGATTTGTTCCTCAAATACTTAGCTTTTACAATATCTTGCCAAAGCCCCCGATGCTTATCTAATTTCCACCACCACTTACAAAGGAGACTAATATTTTGCTTCCTTAAGTCAAGAACACCTAAACCTCCCTTCTTTTTAGAACGAAAAACTTTACACCATTTGACCATATAATACCCTTTCTTAACTTTCTTCCCATGCCAGAACAAATGTCTCCTGTGCTTACCCATCTTTTCCAGAAAGGTATTGTTTAGATAGAAAAGAGACATGAAATAAGAAGGCAAACTTGAGAGGCTAGAATTCATAAGAGTTAGACAGCCACCAGAAGAATTGGAACTCCCAACCCAAGCATCCAATTTTTTAACAAACTTAGTATCTAAAAGATCAAGATCAGAAACTCTCAAGGTTCTATGAGTAACAGGGACACCTAGATATTTCATAGGAAGGGATCCCACCTGGCAGCCAAACAAGGAGGAAGAATAATCAACAATAGTATTATCTCCACCAACCAGAAAATCTCACTCTTCTCATAATTAATTTTTAGACTAGACATGAGTTCAAACATGTAAAGTAGAAGTTTGAAATTTATTGCCCTATGAGGATCTTGAGTGATGCACATACTTCATGGTAGCAACTCCCTTATCAATGAGATCATGAATCAACCCTACAACAAGATTATTGGCCTGAGCTTCTAAAACCATCTTAGCCAGGCATTGAATAGCATCATTGAACAAAAAAGGAGATAATGGATTGCCCTGTCTTACTCCCTTGGAGCTTTTGAAATAAGGACCTATCACATTATTAATTTTGACAGAGACTATCCCATCATGGAGAATCTTCCCAATCTAGTCACAAAGGGTATCATAGAAGCCCATAGCTTCAACACATTTAATAAGGAACTCCCAGTTAATTTAATCAAAAGCCTTCTCAAAATCCAACTTAAGCAAAATACCAACTTGTTTTTTAACATGAGTATGATGCAATATCTCATGTAAGGACATGATACCATCAATAATGGATATCTTCTTCATAAAAGCATTTTGGTTTACCCCAATAATATTTTTGATATATGGCTCTAGCCTAATTGTAATTGTTTTGGTAAGGAGTTTGTAAATGCATATCAATAAGCAAATGGGTCTATATTGGCTAATTTTATCAGCACTAGAAACCTTTGGAAGAAGTGTGATAACACCATAATTGAGTCTAGCCACATCAAGGGAACCAGAAAAGAAAGCATGAAAAATTTCCATGATATCCAACTTAACAATATCCCAGCAGTGATGGTAAAATTCCACTAGAATGTTATCAGGCCCCAGAGCTTTATTTTTGGCCATGGAGTCAAGGGCACTCTTAACTTTCTCCATAGTAAAAGGTTTACAAATTTCAAGGTTCTCTTCCAAGGTTAATTTTTCATGGGGCTTGGGGACGAAAGGAATAAGGTTCCCAGCAGCTGGACCAAAAAGGTTTTTATAATAGTTTGTAGCATGCTGAAGAAGATTACCAGTTCCTTCAATAATCACATCATTATCTTTCAATGAGAACATAGTATTTTTTGTTTCCTCCCATTGGCCAACCTATGAAAGTAACTAATGTTTAAGTCTCCCTCAAGAAGCCACTTTTCATGAGACCTTTGAAACCAAAGATGTTCTTCCTTAGCATAAAGGCCAAAAAATTAAAAATTAATATCAGCCTTCCTAATACAAAGATCAGGAGACAAATCATTACTTTCCTCTAAAGCCTCAATAGCAAGAAGCTCCTCTCTGAGCTCTCTTTTCCTTTTTTATTGTGCCCAAACAAATTAGGACCCTAACCTTTGAAATATTTCTTGAATCTTTTAAGCTTGATGTTGATAACAACAATGGGATCATGACTATGAACATTTTTCTCCCAAATGTTTTGTACCGAGTGAAGGAACACCTCATTTTTTAACCAGGAAGTGTCAAAGCGAAACTCTCTTGATTTATTTAGACTAGGAGCACTAGTGCCTGAGTCCAGAAGAAGAGCATTTTGATTAGAAAATTCTCTCACTAATTTCCTTACAATGACTAGAGGAAAAAGATCCTCCCAGTCAGCAGACATAGGATTCTATCAAATTTTCAAGAGTATGACTAGCATGGTTATTTGACTAGCTATATTTGCCTCCATGCATATAAATTTACCTAATACCAAGAGTATGGATAATAGAGTTAAAAAGATCAGAAGAGTGATTTTGAACAAAAAAGGGGTATTCTTTTCATCAGCATGCCTCAAAATATTAAAATCTCCCCTACCACATATGGGATAAGCATGTTATTACAGAAGGATGCAAGTTCAGCAAGGAATTCTTCTTTGGCTTCCTCTTGAGCAGCCCCATACACAACAATAAGGACCCAATTACATTTCTTATTTCTATCCCACAGGATGATTTGAAGCATAAACTTGTCAGCTTTAAAAGCATTCGCTTCCAAGGAATCATTTTTGACACCACAAAGGATACCTCCAGTTCTGCTAGTGGAGTGAACCCACTTCCAAAAGAAAATATTATTAGGATCAAGCTTCCTAAAGAAAGAATTGTCACAATCTTTTTTAATAGTTTCCAACAAGCCAATAAAATGCAGGGTGTAAGCAAAAACCAATTCCTTAACACAACCAATAGCTCCTTTTTACCCACACCTCTTATATTGCAAATACCACCTTTCATTTAAAACGATTGGGTTTAGATTTGTGCCTACTACTTATACCAGGAGACAGACAGGGTAGAATGAGTATCTTTAGACGCACTAGCTTTCTGACTTCTAGTTAGGGGTCTAGACGCTACCACAACAGGTTTCCTTTTACCACTCTTCCTTTTCCTAGATTCTACTAAAGTAAAGGGGCATCATCATTATCAGAAGAAGAAGCCCAATCCATGGATAAAGGAGTAGAATCACCCAGGCTATTTTCAATGAACAGAGTTGAAGCTATAGAACTTTTAGGAGCATTTTTAAAAGATAGAGAGTTTCTAGCATCCTCTAACTCCCTTAGGAGATTGACATGAGAAAAATCATCATTAGGAATCCTAACACCCATCATATTCGCTCTAGTAAAAATTTGATTATCAGAAAGGACAACAAAAGAATTAGAAGCCAGAGGGTGTGGGATGAGATCATGATTACCTTCCAAGTTCCTTTTCCTAGACAGGGAAGTGGCCTTAGTCATCACATCCAGATTAGCTTCATCTTGGAGCCTTGTGTTGTACCTTGCTGGGGCATCTTCTGTTTGCAAGGTAGTATCAAGAGAAGATTCAGGAGATTGGACAACATATTCAGTAGTTCCACCCATAGGATACTGAATATCTTCATTAACATCAGTTTTAATAGGAAGAGAAGGCCAAGCCTCAACATTTTTTTGTGGTGTCACAAGGAAAAAGAAGGGAGTTGAAAGTTTCCAGAGTCATACTTTTGCAATTATCAAAGGAGACAGGCTTGTTGCAGACAGTTGGAGAAGGAATCATCCATTTGTTCTTGGATAGCTCAAGAGATTCCCTATTCATGGTCTCAATTAAGAGTTCATTCTCAGCACAACTATCTTGTTTTGATTCCTAGTCCATAGGCCTATTTTCAGGGATAGTGTCACAGTTAGACACTTGCCCGACTAATCCAGTATGGCTGCTAACACTAGGATATTTAGAAGTTTCTTCAGTATTAGAAGTATATTGATCAACTCGAGGTCTCTTAGGAGAGGATAGCTTGGAGCTGTTCACAACCCTAGTCACATTGTCATTTTTTGGAGGGCCACCAACCACCACTCTATCAACTTCATAAAGAAAGTCATAAAAGTTATCTCCCAGGCAACCTTCAGCAATAGCATGAATCCGTTCATCCCTACATCCAATGAGGACTCTGACAAACTCAGGCTTGTCAATGTCTAGGGATACACCCATAAGGGAACCAACATAGAAACAATTCTTATCAGTCCTTCTGTCCAGAGGAATGTTGCTGACTCTGACCCAAGGCTTCTGGAGACTACATTTGGCTCCAACCAAAGCATTCCAAGTTGACAATCTGACAGGGGCATTAATAGTCTTGAGTCTCATGTTTGATCCATAATAGACAGCTCTCTCAACTTCTATGGGATTAGGGAACCTCATAAAAAACTGGTTGGGGCTGATAGTCCTAGCAGTGCACCTCCAACCCTCCCCAAAATACTAGGTTGAACTCTTGCTCAATTTCTCTGAAAGTAGCTTGCCCCTCAATGACAGTGATAACAACACTGCTAGATCTCTCTTTTGTCTGCTTCTTAGTACTAGAGTTAGGCATATAGAAAAAACCCAGGCCAGGAGACTGGAAGCCACACATAGAGGGGACACATTGCCAGGGAAGAATGGCTTGGCAGATCTAGGAAATATGGCCTAACTTTTTGCACCTTTCACAACAAATAGTAGGGCATTTGGCTGTGACATGACCAGTCATGTTGTAGTTGAGGTAGGCTAGGGGGTCACCGCAAGACTGGGAGCTAGGGATAGGGTTTCTGTTATCAGAGGAGCCACCTGCACCTGCCATTGCCGAGTTAGCCTCTTGCCGGCGCTGCTCAGAATCCCTTGCGGCTTTTTCCCAGTGATCCCTAGAGTTCTAGGAGCCAGAGTTGCGAGCAGAGGTCGAGGAGGTTTGCTGAACATCTCCCGAAGCCAGACATGATTTCATCTTCCATGGTCACTATGCATCACCCTGTGGTTCCCAAACCCCCGACCATCCCCCATGGACGTAGGCTAGGTGGCTGCAACCTATGTGAAAGAGCGAGAGTCTCCGCCGACCTTCCCACGCCACCACCCAAAGGAATCTATGAGTGGCAGGCAAAGAGGAGAGCTCGAGGTAGGAGGCGACTAGAAGTGGGAGAAGATTGAATCTAGATCAAAACAGGAGGGGGCAGAATAAATTCTTGGCACACTAGGGTTTCCACCACCACAGCCCACCTTTCTGCGACTAGCGTTCCAGGAGACGTTGGATCGATGAGATGTGCCATCATCCTGTTCACCCAAATCCCCTGAATGGGGAACCACTGAGAACCAACCAAGGATGACCACCGCTCTCGAATCTAGCGATGAAATCCGTCGATCCTCCTTACTCGCAACCAATGAATCAGGGGACAAAGGAGAAATAGGGATCTGAACCGAAAAGGAGTCAAATATGAGTTCACCTCCGGTTTGAATAATTCCACCTAAGCTTGGAGATCCCCCTCCCCCGAAGGAATCGAAGGTCTCCATCCCGTGGGCTTCGACATGACGATGCACACTTCCTCTAGTGCAAGGATGAGGTATAGCATCAGGAACCGCTGCTGGAGCTTGTTGATCCTCTCCGTTGTCATGAACATCGAGTTATCTGACGGAGTGTAGCAGCTTGGTTTCGTTCATCAGTTATCCAACTATCGGGAAGGAAGGATACCACTTGGATCAAATGGCCACCGTTTGAATGATGTCAGCTGATGGGACCCACAACTCGCTTTTCTTCTGTTCTTATCGTCTTCTATTGATGCTTAGCTGTAGTATAAAGCTAGCAATGCTGTAATGGATCGGTATCTCAATTAATAACAAACACCTATGAAACCCTAGCTGCCGCCGGTGCTAAGGGCGACTCCAAACTCTCATCCAATTCTCTGTTCCTCACCCCCTTGCTCTGTGATTTATCTAAAATATCGGTGCGTTTTCTATCTAGAAGTGGTTCAACTCTCCTCTCGGATTAGCAGGGTGTGACAAATTGTTATCAGAGCAGCGATCTTGGCTCAAGATCTGGACTAACTGGGCTTCTTGTCAAGGGTTTTGGGACTCGTTTCCGTGCAAAATTCCATAGACAAGTAAGAACGGAGTCGATCTTGAGGTACTGTGGCGGTGATCTTTGGCAAACTGGAGTAAGGTTGGGAAAGCACACTGCTTTCTTGGTAAAATCCCTTTTCTTTTAGTCTTGACCGACCGGCGATGGGGAAATTGAAGGGCGGTGACAAGAACCTGGAGGAGGCAGAAGGAGACCGACCAGTGCTTGTCACTCGCGATGAGCTAGACCAGCTCAGTATGGATATGCAAAGGAAACTGGACGACTTCGCCCACGGCCAGATCGAACTATCTCGACAACAAGCAGAAGCCACCAAGGAGTTCAACAAGCGCTTCAACCAACTCACAGTGCTCCTCACATTCCAGAACGCGCCACCTAGGGTGCAAAGGTATGCAGCAAGAACTTCTTCTCATTAGTCCAGTGTGCATGGCATGGGAGAACAACAGCACAATGACACTCCCCAGAGCTTTGTGCGACCACTAGGGCAAACCCAGTAGTTACAGTCGCCTTTCGGAGCAGACCCAAATAACAACAGACCTGCCAAGTTAACCAATACCTTTCCTTCACTGATTTCGGAAGGACCTCCACAAGCACCTGACACATAGCAAGATGATGCAACACAACAATGGATAGTAAACCTAAACACACATCCTCAGAACAATGCAGAAGGGGGCCACACCGGTGGGGGCATAAATGGTCCAGGTCAGAGGGAAGAAGCAACCGCACAAGCACAATTCCTCCCAAATCAGCAGTTTAGGCAGCAACACAAAGGTCCAAGACATGATTTCCCTATGTTTGATGGTACTGGTACATGTGCATGGATCAAAAAGGCAGAGAAGTACTTCAAATTGTGCCACATCATAGAGGAAGAAAAGGTCGAGGTAGCTACCTTGTACTTCACTGGGAAGGCAGACATTTGGCTAGAGAACATTGAGTTTGATCTAGAAGAAATTTCTTTGCACAAATTCTGCAAGAAAATAAATAAATGTTTTGCAGAGGAGTCCACTTATGATGTGGTCAAAATATTCCATGGGCTCAAGTAGAGTGGCACAGTGGACCAATTCATTGATTCTTTTGAAAATGCAGTGGGGACAGTCAGGAGAGAAAATCCAGAAATTCCTGAAAGCTATTACATCAAAAGTTTTATAGCTGGCCTGCAGGACTATGAGCAGCACCATACCCAGATAGAAAAGCCCAGCTCACTCATTGAGTCTTACTGGATTGCTCGACGACTGGAAGCTTCTAACCCAGTAAAGAAACATGCAACAACAACTTGGAGCCAAAGGCCTGCATACAGACCAGTGCATAAGGAGATGCAAAAGCAGACCCTTGTGACAGTCCCACCCAAACCCAATACCCCTTTAGTTCTACCCAAAGCAGCACTTGGACAACTGACTGTCAAAAATGACAAGTGCTTCAGGTGTGGAGATAAATGGGTGCCAGGACATAGGTACCATTGTAAAATGCAAAAAACAAGTCAGTGCTATGCTCACAAAGGAGGAGGAAGACCAAGAATATCTAGAAGAACTCAGTGCTGAAGCAGAACAAGCTGAACAAGCAAAACTCCTAGCTCAAGTTTCAGCTCATGCAGTACAAGGTACAACAACTGCTAATTCCACTTCAATACTGCACATAAAAGTGGGGCAAATCGATGCCTTAGCATTAGTAGACACTGGCAGTACTGGTACTTTCATTGATAGCAAATTTGCCCTAAAGAATGGCTGCAAAGTGAAAGGAGCCAGCCCTATGCGCATAACTGTGGCAAATGGCCAGGAAATGCTAAGCAAAGCAGCCTGTGTTGACTGTCAGTTTAGCATACAAGGAAACACTTTCAGAAATGATTTTCGGCTGCTCCAACTCAAAGGGTATGCTATCATATTGGGAACTAACAGGATGCTCACACATAGTCTAGTAACTTGGGATTACAGAAAGGAAGCACTTACTATCAACTACTATGGCATCAAGCAGTTAATATTCTCTGCAGATTCAGCTACAAACACCTGTTCAGTTATACAGGCAGATAAATTGCCCAAGTTACTACAACAGGAAATGCTAGAGGCCATTCTATATGCTGTACCACTAGCACAAGAAAATGTTGAAGCATCACCAGCACCAATGGAGATAGCTGAGGTACTGCAGCAGTTTCAGGATATTTTCTCTGAACCAACAGAGCTTCCACCTGCAAGGGATTGTGACCACCACATCCAGTTACACCCAGAGGCCAAACCAGTCAACAAAAGAGCTTATAGATTACCATCTTATCAGAAAGATGCTATGGAAAAGATAATAGCTAATTTGATCAAATCTGGCATTATTCAGTTGAGTATGAGCCCCTTCTCATCTCCTGCAATCCTGGTCAGAAAGAAAGATGGCACTTGGAGACTTTGTATTGATTACAGGCAACTGAATGCACTGACTATAAAAAATAAGTTTCCAATTCCTGTTATAGAAGATCTTCTAGAGGAGCTACATGGAGAAAATACTTCTCCAATATTGATCTGAGATCTGATTATCACCAAGTGAGAATGAAACATGAAGATATTGACAAGACTGCTTTTAGCACACACCTTGGGCATTATGAGTTTGTTGTCATGCCTTTTGGACTTACAAATGCACCTGCCACTTTTCAAGCTCTTATGAATAAGATCCTAGCTCCATACTTAAGGAAAATGGCATTTGTGTTTTTTGATGATATCCTGATCTATAGCAAAACTCTGCAAGAGCACAAGCAGCACCTCACCAAAATTCTCCAACTCATAAGGGCAAATCAGTTATTTGCTAAGATGTCCAAATGTGAATTTTCCAAGGACAAGATTGAGTATCTGGGGCACATTATCTCTGCTGATGGGGTGGCAACAGATCCTGTCAAGATTCAAGCCATGTCAAACTGGCCTACACCCACTAACATCACCCAACTAAGAGGATTTTTGGGGCTCACAGGATACTACAGATGCTTCATAATGCATTATGGCTTAATATGCAAACCACTATTTGAAGCACTCAAGAAAAATGCATTTCTTTGGGGAGAAGAACAACAGAATGCTTTTGAGCAGCTCAAACTGGCAATGACCAAGGCACCTGTCTTGGCACTACCTGACTATAAGCAACCCTTCATTTTAGAGGCTGATGCGTGTGGGTGATGTCTACGCACGCGTCTGTTCTTGTAGACAGTGTTGGGCCTCCAAGTGCACAGGTTTGTAGAACAACAGCAAGTTTCCCTTAAGTGGATCACCCAAGGTTTATCGAACTCAGGGAGGAAGAGGTTAGAGCTATCCCTCTCAAGCAACCCTGCAATTACGATACAGAAAGTCTCTTGTGTCCCCAACACACCCAATACACTTGTCAGATGTATAGGTGCACTAATTCAGCGAAGAGATAGTGAAATACAAGTGGTATGGATGATTACAAGTAGTAAATATAATCTAGAATAAAAATGGCAGCAAGCAAACAAGTAATAAAACAACAAGTAAACGGTGTGCAAAGCTTGGAAACAAGGCCTAGGGATCATACTTTCACTAGTGGACACACTCCCAACAAATATAACATAATTGAACCAATAAATAACTTCTCTTCACTATGGTACTCTGAATTACTCTCCTATTGAATAACACTAATCATTGCATAGGGCTACAAAGCACTCCTCAAAGTTCATCAAGTACTTGACAAATACCACTCATAGAGATATCCAAATCAAATCACAACTCAAGATAGATATTATTGCAACTTAGACCAAGTACTAACACGGTGCACACACTGTCAACATTACACCATGAAAGGAGGAATAGATCACTTCAATACTATCATAGTGATAATTATTCTCATAATCCATAAGAGATCATAATCGTAGCCTAGACCAAGTACCACCATGATGCACACACTGTCACCGTTACACCAAGGCAGGAGGGATAGATTACTTTAATAACACACTAGAGTACACATAATGAAGAAGAGTAACATCTACTTATTCAACATGATACAAAGCTCACGATCACATAAAGATCACATAATGGAAGAGAGAGGTGAACCACATAGCTACCGGTAGAGCCCTCAGCCCCGGGGAAGAACTACTCTCTCCTCATCATAGGAGACATCAAGGTTGATGGAGATGGCGGTGAGGTCGATAGAGACGGCGGAGACGGCGATGGAGATGGCTCTGGGGGCACTTCCCCGTCCCGACAGGGGGCCGGAACAGAGACTTCTGTCCCCCAAAATTCATCGACGGTGGCGGCGGAGCTACAGAACTCTTTCTGGAAAATTGCCGACTCTCCTAGGGTTTTCCGTCCCGAGGCTTTATATAGGCGAAGGGGCGTCGTCAGGGGGCTGCCAGGGCGCTCTCACACCTAGGCGGCGCGGCTAGGGCCTGGGCCGCACCAGTCTGGCATGAGGGCCCCTCGTGGCCCCACTCCTACTCCTCTTCGGTTCTCTGGAAGCTTCTGGGAAAAATAAGACTTCAGGAACTTGTTTCGTCCAATTCTGAGAATATTTCCTATGTATCACTTCTGAAAAACAAAAACAGCAGAAAACAGGGAACTGGCACTGTGGCATCTTGTCAATAGGTTAGTTCCGGAAATCGCATAAAAGTGCCACGAAGTGTAACGAAACACAAGGCAAATGGTGTAAAAACAAGCATGGAGCATCAAAAATTATAGATACGTTTGAGACGTATCAGCATCCCCAAGCTTAACTCCTGCTCGTCCTCGAGTAGGTAAGTGATAACAAAATAAATAATTTTTGAGGTGACATGCACCATCACAATCTTGATCATATATGTAAGCGTTTGTGAGCTGGGATCAAAAAACTTAAAACATGGGCATGAAAGATATAATCTTGACAATAGAAACTTAGCAACCATGTTGTAAACATGCAAATGAACACAAACAAAAGATCATGAAAATAAAACAATGAAAGTCAAACGCGTGTTCAAATCATAAGGAAAAACATACAAATGGTTTTCAGCTTGTCCTTCATGGAGAGCAAAACATAAATGCATAGGACACCTTCAAGTTTAAGAGGGTGACTAGATACAAGTAATTTGAGAACAAGTGAAACCAACAATATGAATCAATCAATAAAAACTTTGGGACAATGCACATTATACTAAGAATGACAACTATGCTCTCTTAATGGTGCATAAAGATAGAAGGTGGTGACTCAACATAAAAGTAAAAGAAAGGCCCTTCGCAGAGGGAAGCAGTGATTAAACATGTGCTAGAGCTTTTCATTTGTAAAACAGAGAGATAAAAATTGGTTTTGAGAGGTGGTTGTCTTTGTCAACGACTGGCAATGGGGTTCTTACTATCTTCCATACAAAAATGAAGCAAGTTTTTGAGAGAGAGATTGGCACTTTTGTGCTCTTTTATAAAGCTTGGCACTCCTCCCCACCTTTTTTCCTTTCTCAAACCATGGCTAACCGATTCCATCGGGTGCCCACCAACATTCACATACCATGGAGGAGTGCCTTTTTTTCTTTCTTTTTTTTCTCTTTTTTTTGGAATAAGACAATATGGAAGATAGCAAATCCGACCACTATGTCCCCATGAGCTGAAAATAGTGTCACAAAATGAGAAGTATTTTGAAGGTTTTTTGAAAGGTAGCACATGAAAATTTACTTGGAATGGCTTGCAAATACCATGCATAGGAATTTATAATGGACACAATGGCAAACTTGGTTTTTGGGAGTTGGATGCACGAGTAGAGCTCATACTCAGTACAAAATGAGGGCTAGCAAAAGACTGGGAGCGACCAACTAAGAGAGCAATAACGGCCATAATCATGCATAGCGACAAAGCAACATTAAAAGAAGCATAGGATGGCATCAAAAGTCAAAAACTAAATGATCATAGAGGCTATAGGTGACTTATTTTTGTAGTCAACATGGTGTAAGCATGCGCCAAGTCAACCCAAATAAAGCATCAAGGAGAAAACCAAAATAATGCTTCCAAACGATAAAAACAATGCATGATTCTTTCAAAGGCTCATTAAGCAATCTCAGTTATTTGATACAAGTCATGCTACAGCAAAACCACTAAGCATACTATCAAAAAGACATCAAGCATGACATGAAAAAGCCTAAACCGCAGTCTACACAAGCTCCTTCTTGTACCACTATTTTGCACAAAGTTTTTTCTCTTTTCCAACACCATTAAAACCTTTTTGAGGAAAATCTTTTGAGGAAAACCAACATATACCAGAGGTCCAAATACACCTTGATGCAAAGATAAAACAAGATCTGAACAAAAATCAAGGCAAAAAATGCAAGCTAAACGCAGTAGCAGAAAAAGAGAACACTCATTGAACGATAAGTGTGAAAACTAGAGTGTTCTTGGCAAATGAAAAGCGAGTTCATCTCCTCCAAAAGAAACATGATGTGATCTAACCATTTATTTTAGCAAACAAAACAAAATAAAACTAAAACTAAAACAACTGATGCTCCAAGAAAAACGCATAGTGCATGAAGCAATAAAAATATAGTGTCTTGAAAGGTGACCTGATTTTTGCCGATGAAGAAGGGGGTGCCTCGGGGGCATCCCCAAGCTTTGACGCTTGTACTTCTTGGATATTTCTTGGGGTGACATAGGCATCCCCAAGCTTGAGCTTTTGTCCATTCTTCATCTCATCTCATCATTCTCCAATCCCTACACTTGAAAACTTCCTTCATACAAAACTAAACACAATTCTATTAGCAACATTAGTGTAAGCATAGTAATGAATCAACCCTTTTTGGTTTAGGTTTCAACCTAAAACCACTGCATATAAAGCATATACTACTGTAGCAACTTCCCCAAAAGTTCCGTGATCAAAAGAACTAAAAAAGAAAGCGATAAAGCGGCAAACACAAATATTAGCAGAAATCTGTCAAAACAGAACAGCTGACAAAGGTCGAATTTTTAGAGGGTTTTCTATTGCTCAAATCAAAAAGTGTTCGACTAATGAAAATTTGGATATAACCTGGGGCATATGCACAAGAAATCGCAGGTCTAAAAGATATACAGAGATTTTTTACGAATTTTTATGGTGCAGCACCGAAAACAGTTTCAGGACAGCAACATCCCCAAATCTTTACCTCACTCGAATTAGAGGCTTCTCTTGGCACAACAATGAAATAAAAAGGATAAGGAGCGGTTATTGCAGTAGTAATAACTTCCAAGACTCAAATAAAAAAAAGTACTAAATGTAAACAATGGGTTATCTCCCAAGAGTGCTTTTGTTTAACGCCTTTGAGCTAGGCGCAGTAATTTGCATAGATGCTCATGTGGGCGCCATATAAGAGCTAGAGGCAAAAGCGCCATATAGGAACTTAAAGCAATAGAGAGCATCAAAAAGCAAGTGTGGAACACATTTAAATTTAAACCACTTCATATGAAAAATAGTGTTGTAAAGAGACAAGTTATAAAAGCGCAAAGCAAAAAGCATAGGAAGGCAAAACAAGTACAACTTCAAGAATTGCAACATAAAGAGGGGAAACTCAATATTGTTGAGATCCATCAAACCATGTTTCCCTCTCTCATAATAACTTTTAGTAGCATCATGAATAGAACTAACAATATAACTATCACATAAAGCATCCCTATCATGAGCCACATGCATAAAAGAATTAATACTCACCACATGAACAATAGTAGTAGGAGCAAATTCAATAGAATAATTATTCTCATCACCATAATCATCATAAATAGGAGGCATATTGTAATCATAACTAATTTTATCCTCAATAGTAGGTGAACTGAAAATATTATACTCATCATCATAGCCATCATAAACTAGAGGTTTAGTATCATCACAAGCTAGAGAGCAACTATTTCGCAAAGCATATTCTTCAAACATATCATCATAAGAAGGAACATCACATATGGGAGATAAAATATCATCAGAGCAAACTTTCTCCACTAAAGCTGGGGACCTAAAAATATCATGCTTAACAAAACCAGCTTCTCCAAGCTTAGACTTTTCTATAGCATTAGTAACAACGGTGTTCAAAGCATTCATACTAACAATACTATTAGCATGCAAATTAAGCTCCAAAGGTTTTTCAATTTTCTCTTCAAACACTTCATATCTAAACTCAGGAAAAAGACTAGAGAACTCTTTATTTTCCATTAAGCCTAACTAGTGAAAATAAAAACAAGAAACAAAAAGATGTAATTGCAGAATCTAAAGGAAATAACTCCGAGTACTCACACAGGAGGATGCGAGTACCTTTTACCTTACCTCCCCGGCAACAGCGCCAGAAAAGAGCTTGATGTCTACGCACGCGTCTATTCTTGTAGACAGTGTTGGGCCTCCAAATGCAGAGGTTTGTAGAGCAGCAGCAAGTTTCCCTTAAGTGGATCACCCAAGGTTTATCGAACTCAGGGAGGAAGAGGTCAAAGCTATCCCTCTCAAGCAACCCTGCAATTACGATACAGAAAGTCACTTGTGTCCCCAACATACCCAATACACTTGTCAGATGTATAGGTGCACTAGTTCGGCGAAGAGATAGTGAAATACAAGTGGTATGGATAATTACAAGTAGTAAATACAATCTAGAATAAAAATGGCAGCAAGCAAACAAGTAATAAAACAACAAGTAAACGGTGTGCAAAGCTTGGAAACAAGGCCTAGGGATCATACTTTCACTAGTGGACACACTCCCAACAAATATAACATAATTGAACCAATAAATAACTTCTCTTCACTATGGTACTCTGAATTACTCTCCTATTGAATAACACTAATCATTGCGTAGGGCTACGAAGCACTCCTCAAAGTTCATCAAGTACTTGACAAACACCACTCATAGAGATATCCAAATCAAATCACAACTCAAGATAGATATTATTACAACTTAGACCAAGTACTAACACGGTGCACACACTGTCAACATTACACCATGAAAGGAGGAATAGATCACTTCAATACTATCATAGTGATAATTATTCTCATAATCCATAAGAGATCACAATCGTAGCCTAGACCAAGTACCACCATGATGCATGCACTGTCACTGTTACACCTTGACAGGAGGAATAGATTACTTTAATAACACACTAGAGTACACATAATAAAGAAGAGTAACATCTACTTATTCAATATGATACAAAGCTCACGATCACATAAAGATCACATCATGGAAGAGAGAGGTAAACCACATAGCTACCGGTAGAGCCCTCAGCCCCAGGGAAGAACTACTCCCTCCTCATCATAGGATACAGCAAGGTTGATGGAGATGGCGGTGAGGTCGATGGAGATGGCGGAGACGGCGATGGAGATGGCTCTGGGGGCACTTCCCCGTCCCGGCAGGGTGCCAGAACAGAGACTTCTGTCCCCCGAAATTCATCGACGGCGGCGGTGGAGCTACGGAACTCTTTCTGGAAAATTGCCGACTCTCCTAGGGTTTTCCGTCCCGAGGCTTTATATAGGCGAAGGGGCGTCGTCAGGGGGCTGCCAGGGCGCTCTCACACCTAGGTGGCACGGCCAGGGCCTGGGCCGCACCGGCCTAGTGTGAGGGCCCCTCGTGGCCCCACTCCTACTCCTCTTCGATTCTCTGGAAGTTTCTGGGAAAAATAAGACTTTAGAAACTTGTTTCGTCCAATTCCGAGAATATTTCCTGTGTATCACGTCTGAAACATAAAAATAGCAGAAAACAGGGAACTGACACTGTGGCATCTTGTCAATAGGTTAGTTCCGGAAATCGCATAAAAGTGCCACGAAGTGTAACGAAACACAAGGCAAATGGTGTAAAAACAAGCATGGAGCATCAAAAATTATAGATACGTTTGAGACATATCAGCATCCCCAAGCTTAACTCCTGCTCGTCCTCGAGTAGGTAAGTGATAACAAAATAAATAATTTTTGAGGTGACATGCACCATCACAATCTTGATCATATATGTAAGCGTTTGTGAGCTGGGATCAAAGAACTTAAAACATGGGCATGAAAGATATAATCTTGACAATAGAAACTTAGCAACCATGTTGTAAACATGCAAATGAACACAAACAAAAGATCATGAAAATGAAACAATGAAAGTCAAACGCGTGTTCAAATCATAAGGAAAAACATACAAATGGTTTTCAGCTTGTCCTTCATGGAGAGCAAAACATAAATGCATAGGACACCTTCAAGTTTAAGAGGGTGACTAGATACAAGTAATTTGAGAACAAGTGAAACCAACAATATGAATCAATCAATGAAAACTTTGGGACAATGCACATTATACTAAGAATGACAACTATGCTCTCTTAATGGTGCATAAAGATAGAAGGTGGTGACTCAACATAAAAGTAAAAGAAAGGCCCTTCGCAGAGGGAAGCAGTGATTAAACATGTGCTAGAGCTTTTCATTTGTAAAATAGAGAGATAAAAATTGGTTTTGAGAGGTGGTTGTCTTTGTCAACGACTGGCAATGGGGTTCTAACTATCTTTCATACAAAAATGAAGCAAGTTTTTGAGAGAGAGATTGGCACTTTTGTGCTCTTTTATAAAGCTTAGCACTCCTCCCCACCTTTTTTCCTTTCTCAAACCATGGCTAACCGATTCCATCGGGTGCCCACCAACATTCACATACCATGGAGGAGTGCCTTTTCTTTCTTTCTTTTTTTCTCTTTTTTTTCTTCTTTTTGGAATAAGACAATATGGAAGATAGCAAATCCGACCACTATGTCCCCATGAGCTGAAAATAGTGTCACAAAATGAGAAGTATTTTGAAGGTTTTTTGAAAGGTAGCTCATGAAAATTTACTTGGAATGGCTTGCAAATACCATGCATAGGAATTTATAGTGGACACAATGGCAAACTTGGTTTTTGGGAGTTGGATGCACGAGTAGAGCTCATACTCAGTACAAAATGAGGGCTAGCAAAAGACTGGGAGCGACCAACTAAGAGAGCAATAACGGCCATAATCATAAGGCAGAACACACACCTTATCTAGGACTTCTCCAACCTCTTCCAGTGCCTAACAAAGCATGGGCACACATCTCCATGGACTTCATTGAAGGGTTACCAAAGTCTGAAGGCAAAGATGTAATTTTGGTGGTTGTGGATAGATTCACCAAATATGCCCATTTCCTCCCTCTAAGCCACCCTTACAATGTGAAACAAGTGGCAGCCTTATTCCTGAACAATGTGCAAAAACTGCATGGTCCACCAAGTGTCATTGTTTCTGATCGAGACAGAATATTCACAAGCAGTTTCTGGCAAGATCTCTTTAAGGCTTTGGGCGTGCAACTCCACATTAGTACTGCCTACCATCCCCAGACAGATGGGCAAACTGAACGGGTGAACCAGTGTCTAGAGGGTTACTTAAGATGCATGACATTCAACAACCCAAAGAAATGGATGTCTTGGCTTCCCTCAGCTGAGTGGTGGCACAACACAAGTTACCATACCTCTTTGGCAATGACACCATTCCAGGCCTTATATGGTTTTCCACCCCCACAAGTCAATGAAGTAGTTCTGCCTGATGATGCAAACAAAGAAGCAGCAGATTTCCTTCAGAAAAGACAACTAGCTAACGAGCTCATCAAGGACAACTTGACAAAAGCACAACCCAAAACCAAGAAATATGCTGATAAGCATAGGAAGGAAAGGCATTTCCAGCAAGGGGATATGGTTTATCTTAAACTGCAACCCTACAGGCACACCTACCTCAGCATACACAGATCTCTCAAACTGCATTCCAAGTACTATGGCCCATACCGAGTTCTGGCTAGAGTAGGAGAAGCGGCTTACACCTTGCTGCTACCTGAAGGCTGTCAATTACACCCTACCTTCCATGTCAGCCAGCTAAAGAAGCACATTGGCACCAAGGTAATTCCCACCCCTGACTTACCTCTGGTGGATGCAGCTGGTAATATCAAAGTTTACCCAGAAACAATATTGGAAAGGAGAACAATCTCTCGCAACAATGAACCCGTTGTCCAGTGGCTGATCAAATGGGTGAACCTGCCAACGTCGGCTTCTACCTGGGAGGACGCCCACTTCATCATGCGCGTATTCCCAAGTTTCCACACTTGAGGACAAGTGTGATCTTCAGAGGGAGGCAATTGTCATGAACATTGAGTTATCTGATGGAGTGTAGCAGCTTGGTTTCATTCGTCAGTTATCCAACGGTCGGGAAGGAAGGATACCGCTTGGATCAAACGGCCACCGTTTGAATGATGTCAGCTAATGGGACCCATGACTCGCTTTTCTTCTGTTCTTATCGTCTTCTATCGATGCTTATCTATAGTATAAAGCTAGCAATGCTGTAATGGATCGGTATCTCGATTAATAACAAACACCTATGAAACCCTAGCCGCCGCCGGCGCTAAGGGCGACTCCAAACTCTCATCCAATTCTCTGTTCCTCACCCCCTTGCTCTGTGATTTATCTGAAATATCGGTGCCTTTTCTATCTAGAAGTGGTTCAACTCTCCTCTCGGATTAGCAGGGTGTGACATCCGCCTCCCTGGCCTGAACGTAGCGGCGATGGGCCTCCTCCTCCTCCACTCTGATCCACGCGAGGCGGCACACCTCCTCCTGGCGGAGTTGGCGCGCCGCCCGATCAGACATGAGGCTGAGGAGCGCGAGGGGAGAAGGTGGCTGCGATCACTAGGTCGACGGCGGCGAGAGGAAAATCTGGGAGGGTTTGGCGCATGAGAGAGGTGAGAGGCGAGAGCAAGCCTAGCCCGTCAGATCCAGCCCTTGGACTGACACAACAGCCGACCAAGGGAGGAGGAAGCAATGGGGGATGGGGAACTCAGCAACCTCGCCCTGAGGAGTAGACCGGGGAGGGACAGGTCATCCATGGAAGGAAGAGCTTGAGATGGGCTGGAGAGGGAAGAGCTTCAGGAGGGGGAGAGGGAGACGTCATGGAAGCTCCCTACCGCCGGCCGCGTCGGCGAGGGAAGGAAGGGCGCGGGGAGGGGGTGCCGCCAGGAGCTAGGGTTTCTGCTGGTAACTAGTACTCCTCTCTCTATCCCTGAATGGAATTCCTATTTGGAATGACCCTATTACTTGGCTTAAACAATGCTTCTTCGTGGGTACAAACTCAGATGGCTCGCAACGTGCCCACAACGTGCATGTACGTGCGTAATCGATCGATAAATAGTCAATGCTTGTGTTAATTAAGCATTGCATATTACTCCTAGCCAAGCGACAGCTGTTAGAGAAGCATGATTCAAACTTTCAAAGGCGTCGTATGCATTTTCACTATATATTTGGTAGCAACACAGGCATGATTGGTCCAAGCAGCACAGGTCACAGGTGTACAGCGTGGTGAAGCATATCTCGATTAAGAATTGAAGTTGTGAAGGCATCGCTGTCTACCATGGCGCACGATCTTGCACTAAGCACTATCTATCTCTCTAAACAGGAGGGCACCTGATCAGCCTCATACCTGCACCCTCCTCAGAAGTCAGATCCATCCACCGACGCGCAAACGCTCACCAGGAGGGAAAACAGAGAAGCACAACCGGCAACAATGGAGGCCACGTCGGTGAGCATCGGCAGGTCCGCGCTGAACGGAGCCCTTGGCTACGCCAAGTCCGCCGTGGCGGAGGAGGTGGCCCAGCAGCTCGGAGTCCAGCGCGACAAGGCCTTCGTCGCCGACGAGCTGGAGATGATGCGGTCCGTCATCCTGATGGAGCGGCCTCGGGAGGACGAGCGCGGCGAGGTGGTCACGACGTGGGTGAGGCAGGTCCGCGACGTCGCCTGCGACGTCGAGGACGGCCTCCGGGACCTCGTCCTCCGCATCCACGGGCAGCCATGGTGGCGCGTCCTCCTTGACCGGCGCATTGTCGCCGAGGAGATGAAGGAGCTGCGCGCCAAGGTGGAGGACGTCGGCCGGAGGAGCGTGCGCTACCGCCTCGTCGGCGGTGCCTCCGGAGCTTCTGGCCTCTCATCGGCCACCGCTACGAATGAAATGTTCGGCGCCGTTGAGGAGGCTACAACGCATGTCGTGAACCAGCAGGTACCTACTTGTTCAATTTCGGACACGCCTTCTTGTTATTCTTTCATCTTGCTCACAATCAAAAGCTTATGTCAACTTTGATACTATTATTAGTAATCTACTGCACTACATATTCGATGCATGTGTGTAAATATCAGTCCGAGGTTGAATGTTAGATTTCTTGCATAATTAGTTAATTACCTATTTGCTAATGTGTAACTTAATCTCTGACTTGTGTACATGCTATTTGAGCTTCATTTACTGTTTAGAAGTTTTGCAGTGGTTGGACTGGCACATAGTATTTTGTGAGTGATTAATCATTGGAAACGTGTCTAACTGTTTTTTTCTTGTGTTCAGAGTTCTCAAGATGTAAAAGAGGCATCAAATGCAGCGTCTAGCTCAATGCTACCCTACACCGTTGAGAATGAGATACAAGAAGGCCAATCTGATGCACCTGTTGATGGGATGCTCGACCAAACCAACAATGTGGAAGGTTTTACTGAGCTGAAGCTTATTGGACGAGAGAAAGCAAAATCTGATATCACTGAACTGATTCTAGAATACTCTAGCAGCCAACAACAACTTCAGGTCATTGCAGTGTGGGGAATGGGTGGTGTTGGAAAAACTAGCGTGGTCACAGATATTTACATGGGACGGGAGGTCAATCACATTTTTGGAGAACAAGCCTTTGTCCCGGTCTTCCGACCTTTCAAACTTGAGAATATCCTTAGGAGCTTAGCATTTCAGCTATGTGCAATGAAGGACTCCGAGGGTTTCATAGATGACTCCAATAGAGATATTGCTTCAATGGAAGTTGTGGACTTGACTGATTTGTTGGTCATGGTGCGTTCACAAGAAAAGAGTTGCTTGATTGTTCTTGATGGCCTCTCTTCTACCATGGAATGGGATAAATTATTGCCCATCTTCCAATCAATGAGAAATCCAGGTTTGGTTATTGTGATCACCACAAGGCATGAGGATATTGCTAAGCATTGTTGCAAGAAACCAGAGTGTATACGCTTCCTTGATGGTCTAGAAGAAAAAGATGCATGGAACCTCTTCGCTGAAAAGGTACCAGAAAATATTAATCATACTAGTTACCTTATCAGTTTACAAAAACAATCTAGTTTCCCGATTCATTATAATTAAATTTTTAAGGGTCACATCTCAGATCGGTATATTGTAAGCACAACACAACCAACCCTCTTTGTAAGAGATGTTGTTTTTTGATAAAGGATGCTTTATATTACTTACAAGGTTTACGCATTATATCAGGCCTCTACATAATTAGGATGCACACAGCCGCTCAAGTCCAACAACCTGAAAACAAAAATGCGCTAAACAAGTAATCATGAAGAAATTGTATCAGTGCCTAAAGGGATAGAGGTCGAATCTGAAGATCATGCTGTCATCCATGTTGGGAAAAAATATCATCGCCATATCATCCAACCGCGTAGACACCTACATAAATAGGTCGTGATTCTCCACATGTTGTGTAGAGATGACCATAAACAGAGCAAAGCTATGCACCGGTATATGACATGGACAAATGATGAATTTTTATCATTAAAAACATTGTCATTTCTATATAGCCAAAGCGATCAAATAATAAAAAGTGCACCCATCCTAATAAGAATTTTTTACCTCTTATCAACACCATGCAGCCAATTGCTAATGATATTAGCTGGATATAAGGTAGAAGCTAGTTGGATGATTGATCATATAGATCTAGCAAATTTGCACTGGAAGAATAAATGTTTGATTGTCTCGTCCTGATGAGACTTCGGAGTGTGCTGTGAAAACATATTTTGGATGCCATGGAGTAGGTCATGTTTGGAAATGATATTTTTTATTACTGTTAACGTTCCATCTACAAAACCAAATTACTAGTTACATAAACTAGTGCCCGGGTTATGCTATGTTAGGATCAGGACCTCGACAGTGTTGCATGATTTCATCACTTGTCTTATCAAATTATATAGGATAATATGAATGCAAGTTTTAGAAAATCATATAACTTAAGTGAACATCATTTTACGATTTTTATTTCCAAACTGTTGAGAAGTATATGCTCTTTTCTAAAAGGTTGATATGAAAACCTTACTAAACTACTTTGATCCGGGAGAAGCCCAGTTAGCCACTTTTTTAGTGGGTCACGTGACCTAGTATTTCTCTTAGTTGTCCTATTTTATAAACATGGGAAAATAATATTCAAAAGTACTAAGAAATTCATAATGAAGAGAATGTATGAACTTGTAGATGTCAATTTTGATAATATGTATCTGATAGATATGCACGACAAGTTATTTCTAGCCTACTATTTACTCGCCACCCAAACACACACATGATTGTGTTAATAAATTAACTAGGTAGACTGGTTTGCATGCACCCAATTCATTTTAATTGTACAGTAGTAAAAGTACTAATTATGTTAAAATAATTGCAGGTATTTAAGAATAAGACCAGAGATTTGGCTATGCACAATCCTGACATGGTTGAAGCCTCAAAACTGATCCTAAACAAGTGCAATGGGCTTCCTCTTGCAATAGTCACCATAGGTGGCTTCTTGGCAGACCAACCAACAAAAACTGTTGCAGAGTGGAGGAAACTGAATGCTGAGCTGGAGGTGGATACAAAGTTTGAGGTCATAAATATGGTCCTTAAGAAAAGTTATGATGGCCTACCCTATTACCTCAAGTCTTGTTTGTTGTATATGTCCATCTTCCTTGAAGACCGCACACTTAGCCGAAGGCGTTTGGTGTACCGGTGGATCGCGGAAGGTTACTCGCAGGATACATCCGCAGCGGATATGTACTTCATGGAGCTTGTAGGGAGAAACATGATATTACCAACTCAGACTTCACTTTGCAGCATAGAAGGATTCAACTCATGTCAGCTACGTCATCTGATATATGATATCGTCATGGAAAACTCAAAAGAGGAAAATCTTGTTTTCAGGTTGGAGGCAGGTTGCAGCTCAGACACCCACGGTGCCGTGCGTCACCTTGTCATAAGCAGCAATTGGGAGGGAGATGAGCATCAGTTAGAGGCCACTGTGGATCTGTCCCGTATACGGTCATTGACGGTGTTTGGCAAGTGGAGACCATTTTACATTTCTGTCAAGATGAGGTTTCTTCGTGTGCTTGACCTAGAAAATACAAAAGGTCTAGCTGGGCATCACCTTGAGCACATCAGAGAGCATCTTCATCTGAGATACCTTTCTCTAAGGGGGTGTGATGGAATCTTTTACCTCCCAGATTCAGTGGGTTACCTGAAACAACTCGAGACACTAGACATCAAATACACAGGAATATTGATGCTACCCAAAACCATCATCCAGCTTACCAAGCTAAGTTGTCTGAAAGCTGGAAATGAATTCTTTGTTGGACAAGAACAGTTGATACCATCATGCTGTGTACCTTTTACTTATTGCACAATGGGCCCCGTACGAGCTTATGCTGTTAAGGTGCCAGTTGGGATTGGGAAACTGAAATCCCTGCACACCCTGCGATCGGTGCACCTTAATTGGGAAAATGCCATCATAGAGGAGATAAAATGTCTCACTAGCCTGCGCAAGTTAGGAGTGTTTGGCATGGATAGGGGTAATAGCCTGTATTTCTGCTGGGTCCTTTCAGGTCTCCACGGCCTCGAATCTCTTACAGTGCATTCAGCAGAAAGAGATCTATATGACTGCTTGCAAGGCATAATCTCACCTCCAGAAAACCTCCGGAGCCTGAAGCTGCAAGGCTGGCTGAGAAAGTTGCCAAAATGGACCATGCTGCTCCCTGACCTTGTGAAGATCAAGCTGGAATACACCGAGGTGTCAGGAAACGCTCGAGCAATGCAAGCCCTTGGGGACCTGCCAAACTTATCCGTTCTGAGTTTGAGGGAGAACAGATTGCTGAGCGAAGGACCTATCATTTTCCAGAGTTGCATTTTTAGAAGCCTCTTGGTACTCGAGCTTATTTACACTGAAGTGGAAGCAGAATCACTGGTATTCGAGGAAGCAACAATGTCGAAACTTGGGGTGCTGAGCCTGCGACTTGTCGATTGTAAAACCGGCTTTTCTGGACTGGAATCGCTCCCAAGCATCAAGGAAGTGCTACTTTGTGTTCTGGTTTCCCCAATGTCTATTGTAATGAAGGAAAGTATGATTGAAGAAGAAGCAGAAATGGAAGCAGAGCGCAGGGAAGACTTGGTCAAGGATGATATTAGGAGGCAGCTCATCGGCAATAAGAATAGCCCCGTTCTGAAGGTGCGATTGACTATCTAGGTTGACGGTTGACTGCTTTGTGAAACTATGATGAAGATACATGTGGATTACAAGGGCATATGTTGGCAGCGAGCTTCGGCTTGTGGTCCACTTATCGGTGAACTTACTTATATACCGCTATCGCTATGGGCTCCAGTTTTGTTGTAGGCTGTGTAGTTTTCGAGTTTTCAGTTCATGTGTAGTTAGTCGCTTCCTTATTTTGGCCTTGGGTAATAACTCTGTAATTGAACATTACTTCTGTTCATGGTGATCTAGTTTATGCTTACTTATGCCTCTTCCTGAATCTTTTGTGTGAATACCTGACGGTTGATCCAAGGGACATGGTCAGTGACGGATGTTCAGTTCTTACGAGCATGCATGCAGTTCGATGTAGTTATTGTCCAACCCCTTTTCTTTCAACAAATGTAGTTATTGTCCAACCCCTTTTCTTTCAACAAATGTAGTTCTTGAACCTCTTGAGCTTCACAGAACGCAAGATCCAAAATGAATGAACTTCCAAGTTGTAGATATACTCCCTCCGTTCCAAAATATAAGATGTTTTAGCTTTGTGAAGCAAATGTATTTAGACATTTTTTAGTGTGTAGGTTCACTCGAATATACACACTAAAAGTTGTCTAGATACATTTACTTCACAAATCTAAAACATCTTATATTTTGAAACCGAGGGAGTAGTTGTTTGGTTACTGAGGGGATTGGCATCGTTTCTGACCGAGGCTGCTCCCTCCCCCTGCAGGCGGTGGACAGTGAGAATGTTGCATGGAAAGCGCTACAGTGGATCTTTTTAGTTTGAATAATGTGCCAAGAGGGATAGGGAGACTGAAGACCCTGCACCTTGTGCTGCACAGACTAGGAGTGTTTGGCATTCGACACGAACAATCGTCAGGAGTTCTGCTCAGCCATCTCCAGCCTCAGCTGCCTCGAACGAATCTCTGTCAGTGTGGTCTGAAGATCTCTACGACTGCCTGCATATCGCCCATGCCCTCGCCTCCCAAGAACCTCCAGAGTCTCAAGCTATATGGCAGCCTGAAGAAGCTTCCGGAACGGATCAAGTGCTCCAGAACCTCGCAAAGCTCAAGCTAGACACCGCCGAGCTACCGGGCAACGCCGAAACCGTTCAGTCCTCGGAATCCTACCAAACCTCTCCATCCTGCCCTTACAGGTGAAATTGCTTCAGAGCAAAGGTCGACCTATCACTTTCCATAGTGTAGGAGCCCGTGAACTCCAAAGACTGGCTTTATCTCTGGGCTGGAGTTCCTCTTCCTCCCGCGCATCAGGGAGGTACGGCTCAGCATGATGACCCTCGCACGCTTTGCGCAACAGACAGACAATATGACCGGAGAGGAGGCAGAAAAGGAAGCAAAACACAGGTCAGACAGGGTCAAGGAGAACACTGCAAAGCAGCTATGCAATTTTTGATGTTATGGATTCCAATGTACATTGCCCTTCGGGTTGATCTATCTAGCTTTTCATTAGGTACAATCAACTGAAGGAGCGAAATGTCTATCTGTCATATATCAGCAAGAGCATGTGATCATTCTGTCATAACGTCATGACTCCATGAATAAAGCATCAGTTACAACGACAGTATATATGCATCTGCTTTAACAGTCATCAGTCCTACATAGCTACACGCAGAACTTTAACCGAAGAGAAACGAAAAATCAAGCACTGACTGCTCAACTAGCTCCCGGCTAGCTGGTGGTTCTCTCCATGCTGTTGGTCCTAGCATTCTCCCGCATCTTCTCCACGATGTGCCGCCCCTTCTCCTCCACCTGCCGCCGCTTCTCCTCCAGCTTGTCCCCCATCTTCTTCCCCAGGTCCAACATCCGGCTCCGCCTCCCGCTCTTCCGCTTCGCGTCCTCCCCCACCGAGGCCAAGGCAGCCTGCTGCTGCTGCTGCTCCCCTGCGGGTATGATGGCTCTCAGAGATGTGTACAGGGGGGAGCCCGTCCTGCTCTCCAAAGCGTCCTCCTGAAGCTTTTCTGTTGACAGCAGTGGTTTATTCAGCTCGTTGGTTGAATCGGGCTGCGAAGCAGAGGTTTCACCAGCTGGGGCCAAGCGAGACTGCGCCTGGGATGATTCCACGGCAGGGTCTTCGGCCGACTCGTCAATGGATTTCAGTGACTCCTCGCTTCCGGCAGAGGAATCACGCGAACTTGATGCCGCATTTTTGGTACTAGAATCATTCCTAAGACCAGCTTCCTCAGGCTGGGTTGGCACGGCAGCCGCGGCGTGGCTTTTGGTCTCCGTGGGCTCGTGGTTGAGCCAGATGTAAGGCCCATCCTTCAGAGGCACCCAGTCGTCCTTTTCTGAAAGCATCCATGGCATGGAGATGCTTTCACAGTTTGGAAGCACCAAGCTATCACGGAGTGAAGCCTGAACAACATGGCATGTTTCACAGTTAGACATAAGTTAAAATGTCCAGAGGAAGGATTGTATTATTTACCTTGATTCTGTTACCGATAAGTGAGGCAATGCGAGCGTTGGTGATTTTCCTGTCCCCAACTGAAGATTCCAAGTCCCACTCTAGCTCAGGCATCGACGTGAATCCAAACCAGAGTTGATCTGACGGAGGGGGCTTCAGATGTATGCGCAAGATACCCCTGACAGATGTAATTTTTATTGCCAGAGACAGTGGGACCTGTGCATGAAGAAAAAGTAAGGCACGTTCAAATGTTGCTGCACATACCATCAACATCTTAAGCTTTTATTGTTAAAAAAATGTTTAAGCTATTGATATTTTTGTATGCTTTCACCAGGAAGATACCATAACAAGCCCACTTACTTAATGTATGCATAAGCATAAAAAATACATAGTAAAACACATGGATGGAGAGTCAAAGACAACAAAGAGAAGAGCAAACCTGTGAGACATGATCGGCTATTGAATGCAACATGTTTTTCAACCTTGATATATAGGTTGACGTCCATCCAGTGCTCTTGGGCTGACTACCATCTGACACAAAACCATAAATGACTTGATCACTAACTAATCTATATACAATCAGTCGATGCATCACAATTTTTATCTCTTCTTATTATTTAGCGATTCACCAGAATCGTCAAGAAATAATAAATGAAAATACAGGAACCGTCATTATTTCCGCATTGCACAGGAAGAACTGCTCAAGACTATTAAACTAAGCCCCATGCAAGCCTCAGACCATAAATCGTAACAATGTCTACCAAAATCTGTTAAAAGGTATAAATAACCAACATAGGGAACTAACATGCCAAAGACACTAAAGATAAAAGTTGGTCAGGCCATTCTGCAGAAAGATAATGGTACATTTTTTCTTTTATCCTTTTAAGAATCGTTTTGGTCATTAGGTCGAATAAGCAGAAACAAAGCCCAAGTAAGAACTTAACGTATGTGTATAAGAATTAGTTTCAAACAGACCTGTTTCTTCTTTTTCTTCCACTGAAGAATCTGAGTTCCGTGAACCTCTAAATTGGTTACCATACTGCTCAATACTCTCGAGAAGCTCTGAATCGACCTCCCCATTAGAGTCTGTTCCAAAGTTGGTTTTCATCAGGTCCTTTTGTAACTCTGGCTCCTCAACCTCAAGCCTTGTTGCAATGTGCAATAAAATTCCGCCAGAATATTCAAAATCAACTTCAAAAGCCCAGAGCTCATTCAAATCCAGTGGAAGGACTCTCATCGCATGTACATAAGGTGGAAGTTTTCCAAGACTGAAGTCCGTAAGTGTAAGCTCACCCACGTAAGCTGGGGTCCTCATGTTTGATAATGTTCGCTGGACAAATGGAAATCAATAAACAAAGGGAAAGAACAATATGAAAGATTTCTTCTTGAGTTGAGAAGTATAACTAACCTGAATGCGTGCTTTGATGAACTTGTTTATGTCATCACTCATTTTAGCATCAAAAAAGAGCCGTGAAGATAGAAGGTTCCAACAAAGAGTACCTTCATCTACAACTCTGTCCTCTGCATTTACATCAGGGATAGCTGGAAGCTGTCCAGTATGACTCGAAGCACTGGATTTTGCTGTACCTTGTTGTGAGCTGCTACTGAACTTATCGTCTTGTGGACCTATTAAGGCTTCAATAAATGGTGCACCCTGATAGCTGCGTATTTTATCCAACATCTTCTTTTCGCCTTGTGTGGATGATGCCACACTTGTTTTACCCTCTGCAGGAACCTTCATAGATGCCTTTTTAGCTATTTTTTTTAGGAAAAGACGGACTTTGGAAGACCCGTCCGTCTTTGTTTCACTGTCCATAACCTCACGATCCTCAGCTGAAAGTACTGTAGGCTTCAGGAAACATGGGTACTCAGAATTTAGTGATGATATGTAACTAGAGAACTCTTTGCTCAACTTAGCATGCCAACTCAATTTCTCTTTGTCAGAAGTAGCTGCAAGTCGAAGCGCTTTACACCATGATTCCTTCTCCCATGAAGTCTCAGCATAAAGAAAGCACACCTTGCTTCCATTATAGATCTCATATTCCTGGCTTTCCAATTTTATCGGATACCTCTTAGTCCTGAAAATAAGCAACAGTAGTACAATTACATACAGACTGTAGTATGTATCCTGCCACTAGCCAAACAGCTTGATTGGAGGCACATAAAGTTGCTTGACAGACACATCTACTTGTCCTCTAAAATATACTCAGTTTGCACTTAAATTTTTAGGGCACATAACATGTATACATGATCCAAACCATTCAAATCAATTCATCAAATATACTTCTCAATTTGTTTGATATGTAAATAAGGCAATGTAAAATCCAAATTGCTATTGTCTCACAAAAATTAACTAGCATTTCACCTTTACACCAAGAAAGAGATAAATGATAATTTGTAGATTAATGGCAAGTGCGTCAATTTGCATGGAGCACTGACCATTTGCGTGAGGGCATACTGGATGCAGAAACAGCAACAACTGTGCAATTCGAAAGCTCAATCGCTGTGTCAGGGTCATCAGGACCAGACAAACAAAGTGTGTGCCCCTTGATTTTAGCCATCTTCTTTGCAGGAAAAACCTCCAGAATGCTCTTTTTGTCCTTCGTCTCTTTGAGACCTCCACTTGATAAGCGCTCATTACTAACTTTTGGTAGCTTTTCAGGCTCTAATATCCACAGAGAGCCCTGTCAACATATAAATAGGATTGATCGTTAACAGTGAAACATACAAAATCCAAACTGGAACATAATTGCAACTTCTTCATGCCGAAGCCTTCGCCAGTTCAACCACTACAGCTTGGGGGGGGGGGGGGGGGGGGGGGTCAGGGCATTAACATGCAGTTCCTCCTCTCAATCAACAGAAACCGAAATTTCACAATTGAACTACTGCAGTTGGGGGAACACTTAGTATATTCTTTACCGATCCTATTGACAACGTAAGTTGGACCGTGCACATTCAGACATACAGTCTACGACTGGACAACAGAACTAGTATAAGGATGTGCTGCAAAGACAAAGGATCATGATGTAAACATAGTGATAGGTAAGACGTAGATGTTCAGTTAAAACTTACAAGTTCTACTTTGCTATTACATCTGACTAAGATCAATCAATATGTATCTTGCTCGGCGGTAAGCCTATGCCAGTTCTGGTGATCTGAGGCAAAGTGTGCTTATGCTTGAGGTCAAGAATCTTAAGCAGGTACCTTAATCGTAGAACCCATAATGAATAAAGGACTTATGTACTCTATTAAATGTGCATCCCAAAATCATTTGATTCGGGACATCCTGTTCTTCACACTAAAATGAGTTACACGAGCATCTAGGAGACACCAAGACACCATAGAAGAGACGCATATAGGAATGTATACTTCCAAGTAATTTTTTTTTAGTTCTGACATTGGTAGACCTAACAGCAAGGCATGCCAAAGTATAGCATCAGAGCCCCAGAAGCGATCAGAAGTTATAGGAAACTAACTAGTATGCACATATGACATGTATGAAGACAATGTATGAATTCCACCTCATCTCACATGATTTTCTAGCTACATTGGGTTCAAGATGTATATGTGACAAAAAAAAAGGGGACCGACAACTTCTGCATGTAATCACCTAGCAGAAAATCACATTGGAGCTCCGGATCCAAAACCAGAACTCTGAACATGAACCCTTGTCGATCCCCAGCTCAATCAGTCTCAGCTTGAGAGTTTCGGGTGATCAACACGAATGCACATTGTAGTCCCACCTCCCAACCAACAGTGGCCGGAGTTTCCCCAAATTAAGCTACTGTAACTGGGGGAAGAACTAGCATGAACGCACACTGTTGCTCCTCCCAATCAGCACCAATCCAGCTACCCAACAAAGGTACCGCCCGCCCACCTAGTCTACACGCGGCTCCATCCAGCATCAGGCCCTTGGAACTCGCAAATCCAGCTCCTAACACAGCAGAGCGTAATCCCTAGCCCCCGCATCTGCTCCGAGCTCCGGAGCAGTTGCCGCGCACGCACGGCCGATCGATAAAGCGAGAGCTACAGCGTAAGAGAGCACAGGGAAGGCGCGTGTGAGGAAGGCGCGTATCCTCACCTTCTTCTCGTAGGGGAAGGGGCGCTCGCCGGGGAGCTCCTCGGCGGCGTCGGGCGGTGGAGCCTCGTGGCGGCGGCGGAGGCGGCGCACGACCCACAAGAGCGCGGCGGCCTCCGCGGCCGCCAGAAGCAGCAGGCCGACGAGGAAGCCCGCCACGAAGCCCGCGGCCATGTCGTCGCCGGCGGCGAGGCGGCGGTGGAGGGAGGGGGGCTGGAGTGCGAAAAGCGGAAAGGCGCGGGGGTTCGCGGCGTGATGAGTCGAAACGGAACGCGTGGCGTGGAGGGGAGTGTCTCTTTTTCTTTTCGTGCGAGAAGAACGGAAGCGATGACGTGTGGGCCCGGGTACGAGCCTCGTATGGCCGGGACCCACCTGTCGGTCGGTTTTGGAATCTCTCGGTGACGTGGACACATGCCACACATCACGCGCGATGGCACGAGCTACTCTCTCACGCCTGGGTCCAGATCGTGTTGATTCTCAGCTTCTTCTTTTTTCATAACAAATATACCGTTTCTTTTAAAATATAAGATGTTTTATCCCATTATTATCATATATGTATATAGACAGCAAATGGATCTAGAAAGCATGTATGTAGCCCATCATTATCATGCATCTACATACATGTGTGGCAATGATAGACTAAAACATCTTATATTTTTGAACGGAGAGAGTAGATCCTTGGCTTGATCATGCTAACACTTAGCATTGCCGTGAGCCCATGAAGCACAAATAGGATTCGTTCTGGTCCTACTGTCCGTGCAAACGTTTGAGAGATCGTTTTCTTGAAGGCGCCGTCTCAGGTTCCTAGAGTCTACCGACCGTCGTGGCTTGCTGGCGGACTTTGGTGTTCCTCTCTTGTTGTGGTCTTGGCTCTGGTTGGATGGTTGTGCTTCGCTGTCTCTCAGGTCTTGGTATTCTTGATGTTGTCGCTCTATCTATGCTCTAGGGTGAGCTTCTTCATCTTCTGACGGTACGACGCTCTTCGATCCAGAGCGAGAGGGTAGGAGTCACTCTTCAGAATAGGAGACAGATGGAGTAGCAACGATGGAATGCCTCTCTTGCAGCGACATGGACATGGGTTCATCTTTAGCTCACCTTCTTCGACATCAAGCTTGGGCTCGCAACTCTCCTATGATCAAGCGTATGTTGCGGCTTTTGTGGTTTTAGAGTAGTGTCAAGCGGGCGCATTTTGTTTATCTTCTAGTTTGCTTGTTTCTACTATGTCCTGTAAGCTGATCACCTCAGCACCTGTAAAACTTCTTGCCAGAATGGCGTTATTAATTTAACGCAGGGCTTCGGCCTTCACTTTGAAAAAGACTGCAAAATCTGTTGTTTTGATTTCCGAGGTCTCGCAATGAAAATCTTAGCTCTCAATCTTCCGTGGCTCGAGGGATGCCGAAGACAGTTCGTGCGCTCTGGGAGATCTAGGGGCAGAGTGATCCCGAGGTGTTGCTTCTCTTGGAAACACACCTTGATAAGGCTGATGGTGGTGGAGAAAGATTGAGAATTCAAACAAGGATGGATGGTGCCAATGTAGTACCGACATGGCTTAAGTAGAGGCTTGATGCTATTGTGGAAAAGAGATGTCGTGATTATGACAATCCACTCTAGTTATATTGATGTTGATGAAAAGTAACAGGAATACCTAAGGAGCTCTAAGCTTCCTTGTTTTGAAGCCCTTATAGGTGAATCTGCGAGTCTCTGTCGTCGGGCCCATTGCAAGGGAAGTTGGACCTTGGCTGTCAATCGACTTGTATGGTGAACCAACATGGGAGCATAAACATAAACTTGGGAGAGACTTTGTGATCTGTGGCCAATTAAATATGAGATGGCTACACATTCATGACTGGACCGAAACAATATTCTCCTTACTGGATCATCCAAGCTAATGGTACTTTTCTCAACTTTGTATTCCGATCGCGTCGCCAGAGTAAAAACTAAGCAGTATAACCTAATTAACTATATCGATCAAGGTCACACTTTTTGAAGTCATTAGTATGTTGCAGCTACATCATGCTCTTCAAGGAACAAAAAGAAAAGAGCATGCACTTGAACAGTTGAACACTTTAACCCCGTACACATATTGGGGAATGGGTGTCATCGACGGTGAGACGTGAAGAAGGCGAAGTCGGGGTGGTGTGCCCCGACCTGCTTCAACCATGAGGAAGCCGCCCAGTGGAGCTCAGACAGTCTGCCGGAGTCAGAAGACCCTGGCCACCTCCACATATCCCCTTCCATCCTGTACGTCGTCAGCCCGAAGGGCGACAACGCGGCGGTCTCGCCGCCGTCGCATCCCGGTCCTTGATGTATGTTGTCTATTGTGGAGAATTCCATTTCATGAGGAAGCACAAATCTTGTCAGCATCAGCAAAGGCTGCATTTTCTTACTTACTATATAGTCACTTATGCTATGTTATGTGCATTGCATGATTTTTCTTTCCCATAGTTATACATGAATGAGTGGTGAGATGATCATGCAAAGTACTACACCGACATAGTGGAAGAAAAAAAATCTTGTTCATAGACACTATATCATGTATGTGGCAGACGGTTATTACTACCTTGGAAAACTGATGAAAGGGAGTGGTAGGTAAGGAAGCATGCAGAGATCCCCTTCAGGTTACCATCGGCAGGTATGTGATAAATAGGGTACCTGATCATCGAAGGCTGATGTCAAATTAAGTGCAGATATCAGCTAGTAGCCCAAACAATAGAATCAGACAATTTCAGGCTCAGTTTTCGTCCTAAATCAAAATGCTCTGTAAAGGCAAGTTGAGAGGTTAATATTGAACAAGATCTTATACAGAGCAGCGAATACAGAGCAGCGAAATGCTGTGTAAAACCAAGATTTCAGGCTCAGACAATTTCAGGCTCAGTTTTCGTCCTATAGTAAAATGACGTGCGTTACCTCTGAGAGATTAATACAACAAGATTTTATACAAGATCAGTGAGATGCTGTGCAAATATAACCAAGCTGATTGATTACCATGCGACAGACATCCAGCTGGAAGGCGAGAGCTCCGCGCTCCTGAGGGACATGAGGCATGGATACTCCTGCGTCAGCTCGGCCACCTGCTCGACGGATCAACAAGACCAACACCGTTTCAAGCTCAGCACCACGGAACTTCGAACCTGAATTGAGCAGCATCTGAATGAGAGATCAGCACGAACCTTCTGGGACAGCGGCACTCTGTCGTACGGCGAGTCCCACTCTCTGTACTGAAAATTCAGGTACCCTCTCTGCTTCGACGAGACGGCGCCGTTGACTGCCGAATCATCGTCGTCGTCAGACGCGGCGTCCCAAGAGGACCCGGCAAACCTCTCGCCGCCTCCGCCGCCGGTGCCGCTGTCGTCGCTCCAGGAGTCCGTCTCGCTCCCCGTGCTCCTATACGTGCGTTTCTCATGATTCTTAGTCACTGTTAAGTGTTAACTGAATCGAGAAAAACTATGTCTATGTGCACGCAGGTGTTTCATTAACTACCTGGAGAATGCGAGGTTGGGGGTGGGTCTGGTGGCGGTGTATAGCTGGACGGCGGAGAGGTAGGGCACGAAGTGCTGGGTGACGACGTCTCCGGCGGTGTCGCCGAGTCGGACGGGGACGGCGAGGCCGTAGGCGCTGCTCTCGGCGTAGTGCTCCCACAGGTCAGCCAGCGCGAAGTACTCCACCGCGGCGTCTCTGTTCTTCTTGTTGTCCAGTTGCCACACGCTGCTCGGTCCTTCGAAACATTCCTGACAACAACAAATTCAGTGAACAGGGGAGGAGTGGTCAATGTCGATGGATCTATCACGTACCATGGAAGCGGATCGCCATGGCAGACGGGGCGTGGCGGCCTCGAGGAAGACCTCGAGATTGCTGCGCTCCATCCAGATCCTTCGCATGTACGACGTACGTACAGAATGATCTGGCTGTTCTTGTCTTGTGATCGACCAAGATTTGGATCAAGAGGGCGGGGGAACAAGCAAGAAATGCCTCACTCCGTATATATCTTGTGAAATCGGCACAAGAAATAGCAGCAGCTAGCTTAGTGCAGGGAGGCCGTGCTAGGAGAGGGTGGACAGGAAGAAGAGCTAGCTAGGCCTAGCGGGATGGACGGTGTGAATGTGTGATCGGATAGAGGGAGGCCAAGCTCATCCACAGCATCGAATCCAGCAATCCATTTATCCATGCAGATAAATAGAGGCGGCATCCAGAGCTAGCTAGAGTGCTAGACAGTTAGCAGATCGGAGAAGGGTGCAGGTTAATATGCTGGGAGGCTAGGGAAGAAGAAGAAGAAGAAGACCATGTCCCTGACCTGTCACTTGTGGCCTTGTGGGCATTGGAGGTAGTGCCAAGCCCAACAGACTAATGGCTGTGGGGCAAGCTAGATTCAGTGGTGGTGGAGGAGATCAAGCATTATGCTCTCGTTGCTGTCCACACACACACACAGACTCCTAACAGTGCAACTACTCAATGCCAGGAACGCACTGGCATCTATCTGGAGGAGAAAATTTTGTACGCACCATGTGGGTGAGGATCAATGAAAAATGAGCGCTGGGCGTGTGTGTACATGAGCGAAGCTGGTCTGAAGATCACGCACACGAGTACACGACAGAAAAATGAGATGAATGAAAAGGGAAAACATTTTGGATAAGTGACTGCAACTATGACCTATCCAAGTCAAAATTAGCCACCCCCAAGTGTGGTACGTGGGGCCTACCTGGGGGAAGAAACATGGGGCCAATCCTTTTTTTAAATGGAGGATAAAACCTGGTCTTTACATTAAAATGATGCACACCATCTTTTTTATTAAATTATTCATCGAAGGCTTATAAGATGTCATGGTGGTAACACGGCAGATGCCTGGGATAGGTTTAAATTGGGGCCGAATGGACACTGGAGGATCCGAGGAGGGAAGGCGCACTGACGAGTACACGTAGAGTGACATGGACGTACCCAGGTTTGGGGCTCTCCTATTTCTGACAAAACCCCTACTCCTGCATCGGTGTATATCGAGCTGTATATTTGTAGCTACAATGGTGATCCGTGAGCTGTTCATCTATGCCTGTACGAGGCCTTCTCCCATGAACTGGAGAGCTAGAGGGAGGAAGAAGAGAGAGCTCGTAAGTGAGATGGGGGAAAATGAGCCCCAAAGGGGCTGGGGCGATCGCTCCCCTTGGTGATCCTTATAAAGGGGAGCCCAGGGGACATGGGGAGCTGATGCATAATGCATACATGATTTTTACACTTTACCACTTGATATTTCACCTTATTTGCATCATATTGGTTATATTCATGTTTTTTGATGATTATTGGGAATAATTCACATGTTCCCTGATTTTATCAGATTAACCTGGGAAAACCAGAAAACCTCCTTTTCAATGTTTTTGACTTTCAGGGACCAAAACGGAATCCAAATTACCTGAAATTTTGGGAGAATGAGTTTTTCCATGGAACAAGACTTAGAAACGAAGGAGATGCAACAGGGGAGCCACGAGGGCAAAACGGGCATGGCCCACGCGGCCAGATTCCCTGGCCATGTGGGGCCTACCCGTTCCCCCCTCGTTGCTCTGATGCCGTCGATCTTCGTTTTGATGGATTCGTCTTGACCTAAAACCATCTATAAAAAGGGTCCTCCTGCGGGCCGTGAAAAGGAGCGCCGCCGAAACACAGAAACACGAAACAGAAGCTAGGAAGATCGAAGATTGGAGGGAAAAACTCCGGCGAGGCGCTGTCGGTGTGATCTCTGTCCCCTCCAACGACTCTACCTTCGTGACCATGATAAAGAGGGAGTAGTCCACCTCTAGACTACGGGTTTGTGGCAGTAGCTATTTGTATCTCTCTCTTGTTCTTCATCGTTTTAGCACCATATGAGCCGCATAACATGATTATGGCCATCTTTGTGTCACTTTTGTGGTGGATCTTTCTATGAATAATATATGAGATTGCAATTGTTGTTTAATTTTAGTGTATGAGTAGATGCATATTATGTACCCCCGTTCTTATTTACTTGTTATGATCAAGCATGTTTATGAGAGCGTGTGTGGGGGAACGTGTGCATTAGTTAGAGTAACGGGGGTGATTTTTTTGGGGAGGACAGTCCTTTGGAGTCACTTGGGTGTTTACCTTACTTTATTGCCTCACTAGGGATAAAGAAAATACCATACTACAGGATATCTCTAGCGTGACCTTGCTGAGTATCCACGACTTGATCTAGTATGTTCTTATTTTAACTTCATGTCATTATGCTTAATGCTATGCTCTGAGTTTATCTTAATACCAAGATGACTAGATTAAATTCCCATCTTGGTGGAGTAGGAGAGAGATGAATAACCAAAACATCTCTATATAGGACGTGATGCCCATATGAATTCATTTAAATGTGAACTTTGTTGCAATATTTTATGTTAATTGTATGATCTTTTGTTCGCCATATCTTTTATGAGAGAGTGCATTAGTGAACCCAGGTCCACTTTTTATTATAAGAAACAACTTTCCTTTCACTTTATCGCTATTTTCATTTTTAGTCATAAATAATTTCGAAAATACAAAAACATTTACTTTATTGCATTTCACAAACCAAAACACTACATCTATACCTTTTACAGTTTATCATTGCCTTGGCGCTGTTGCATTAGTTTAGTTTGCATATTCCCGTGGCAAGAGATTTTCTGGCGCTGTTGCATTTGCATATTTATTTATTTAGTTTTGCATATTTATTTCTAGTTTTGTAAACTTACACACACCTTGTGCTTGACAACCACTTGGTGAGGTTGAGGGCACAAAGCAAATTTATTTTACCTTGCAAGTTGTTAGAAGATTGGAGCTTGGTTATCACTTCATATTATTCAAGCCACACAAGTGAAAGGCAATAATGACGACATATGATAATTCGAGATGTGGTGAGAGGCTGATATGAACTCTATTTGTTTTCATTTTTGTACATATACTCATCTATATGGACGTGCTTAGCTTGTTCGTGTAAGATGTATGTTATTTAATGGATGCTTAGTAGTTCTTGCTCTCATATGATTAGTTCCAATTTACTAATAGTTTGTAGCATGTCATGTAGATGTTTGCTTGCATTGTTTTATTTATAAAACCGTATGACTTTGTGGTATCCTCCTCTGAAAAGTTTAATTTGAATCGACTTGGCACATGCTCAAGCATGCATATGACTGAACAAAAAGTCAATTAAGCCTTAATGATTTACTTTGCTTCAGAGCTCTTGTATCGTTTTTATGCCTATTTTAATTTTGTTTTGTCGCAAACATGATTATGACAGTTATTGCTCTCTCGATTGTCGTTTCCCTAGTCTTTTGCTAGCTTTCACTTGTACTGAGAGGGAATACTTCTCGTGTATCCAACTCCTGAAAACCAAGTAACCCCAAAGAGTCCACTATAAATTCATATGCATTGCCTGCAACTCCATATATACCAGGTTTCTTGAACTGAGAAATACCATCCAAGTGTCACTAACATGCATGTGGGCCCGGTTGTCAGCTTGACAACTCACGGAACTTCTTCAGCAGATCTAGAAACAAAAAGCAAAGCTAACCATGCACGAACTTGACTCGCTACTGCACATATAGCTATCTCCTATTATCCGTGCAAAATAAATACATCAGTCATCAGACATGATTTCACACGATGATAGATTGCTTATGATTTCACACGATGATAGATTGCTTGTCCCAGCACCTAGCTCCTTGTCTGTTCTATCATGATCGATGTCGATCACGTGGCTGTCAGGAGAAGTATGCGCCTGATCATCTTCAGCATTACGAAGCGCCGTCTGAGTACGAGAGGTTCCGTCCGGTCCACCATGCTCCACCCCAATCCTGCATTGCCCAACAACAATTGCCGAGAGATTACGCACCGCCTCAGTTATCTATACTACTCCCTCCGCTTTCAAAATATAATATGTTTTAAGTTTATGAAGCAAATGTATCTAGACATGCTTTAGTGTGTACATTCAAGTGAACCTACACACTAAAAGATGTCTAAATACACTTGCTTCATAGAGCTAAAATATCTTATGTTTTGAAACGGAGGGAGTAGTATACTACTCCGACAGATTAACATCTAATTAACCTGACATCTGACGTCGGTGGGGGATTCGTGTGGACGTGGAGGTCGAAGAAGACGACGGCGGCGATGCAGGAATCGATGTCGCTGTGCACGTCCCGAAACCGGTTGGCGAGCCTCCTGCCATTGAGGACGCGCCGCCAGAGCGCGCTCTTGGTGTAGGAGTCGACGAGGCTGGCAGCTTCATCGACGGCACCCAGGAGCGCTCGCATTGGGCTCCCGGCTTCCAACTCGGAGCTGCTCGGCCACCGCAGCAGCCTACGGAGCTTCCTCACGCGATCCTCCAGCTTGTGGCATTCGTCGCTGTTATGGGAAATCATTGTGTACTTTATAATTAATGTGATGACCATGATCACATCTACTCCAGTTAGTTGGGCAATGTTGCTTGCCATCCAAAGGATATCCCAGTGCGCCATAGAGAGGTTACTCTTGTGATAGTGGCTGGCTGATGAGACAGAAAACAAATTATTGTATGAGTACAGCTAGCGTGGATGAATGACACAAACCGTACAGCATGCCAGTTGCAGGCAGCAACGAGTTGACGACCTTAATGCACTTCTGGAAGAGACACAAAGAAGCACCAGAAGTGAGACACCGACCTATGCGTGATACTACTACTCAGAAAACGGAAGATAAAGTGTTATTCTCAATGGTTTAGTGAAGTGCTATCTACTACTGTGGTAGTCTTGTTATATAGTGCGATGATCCCAAGGCAGACGTTTTTTAAGGACAAGAAGTGCCAAGCAGAGATTTTGGAAGCGTGGACTACTTTACATACTGCTAAGTGTAGTGACGCTGTCAGCGGCTCAGCGCTGGAGAAAGCAGTTGCAGTTTGCAGCGTCCATGTCACTTAATTCCAGGCTTCTTGTTCAGTGGGGAGAGCGCTGGAACTCCCAAGAACTCCCGAGTCGTACATTCTCTTACCCCACACACACAACGATACTCGACTGCTCGTACTTTCAGCTGGTGGATTCTAGCGCGCTTTGCCTTCCCTCCCCCCCTCTCTCTCCCGTTTTCCAGGCAAAGAGATCCACCTCTCTCCCGTTGAGATCTGCTCCTATTCCAAAGATTCCACATCTTTTCTTCTCATTGTTAATGTCCACTGTCATCCTTAAAATACTCGAAAGCGTTCTGGGCAAGGGTGCCATTCAATGTATCTAGATTCAACCGCTGTGGCTCGGCATCGACAGTTTTGTTCTGGAATAAGGGTATCTCCGGCCGGATGCAAACGGACCGTGAACGTCTGACTTGTTCTGATTTTGACCGGGGTTAGAAAAAACCCAGTCCAGCGGCTCAACGCATTTTTAGTAGCCGGTTCACGGCGACGCAAACACGGCCCAAATTTGGGCGGGGTTTGCATCGTCACGGACTGATCGCGCAGTCCGCACCCTCCCCTTTTCGCCCAGGGGGCCGCCTACAAACGATCGCGGCCACTTCATCTCCTACGCCCCACACCGATTCAGTTGCCTGCATCGGGAAAAGGCTGCGCCGCCGCTTCTGACTCTGCGCCGCCATCAATGGTGCTACACCACTGGCCACCGCCGGTAGCCATTAAAGTCTACGGAGACCGCGTCCCCCAATTCCTTCCTCGCGCCCCCTCTGTTTCCCGCTCGCCTTCGGCTATAAAAGTCCGGGGCGCTTGCGCCTAGACGTTGCATTCTCAACCTCTCACCACGCCGGAGAAAATGCCTCACTGGCTCATTACCACGTACACCAAGCTAGGGCATGGCCCCCGAGCCGGTGGACAGGCACCTCCGCCGCCGCCACCCCCATCCCCACCACCATAGGCACCATCGCGGGAGGATACCAAGGAGAGGAGAAGGAGGCCGACGACGTCTCCCTCAGCTTCTATGAGTTCCTCGAGGGGCTCGACGCCGAGCAGGAAGGTGAGGTTCCTCCGGCTGACCTGCAAGCGGCCATTGCCACGTCTTTCAAAACCCAGCGTCAGGAGCACGGCATCTCTAGGGCAGCCCAGCTGGAGGGATGGCTCCTTGGAACCCGCCGCCAAGCCCAGCGGCATTGCTCCACCAGGAGATGGTCCGCGGCAGGGCGGAGCGCCGGCAGGCCATCACCGACAGCATCGTGCGGCATGCTCAGGCCAGCGCGTCAAAGGAGGCGACGGGCAGCAAGGCTGGGCCGTCTAGCGCACAGACGGCACCTCGTCGCTACGACAACCACCTGCTTTAAATTTTGTTCGGTTTTCTAATATGTAACAAAACTCGAATGAAATTCTCGCATTCTTATGAAAAAATGGTCGAATTTAGGACAAAAAATGCGTCGGGCCGCTGGGCGCAATCCCTACCAAAACGGTCAAGGGGGGTGGACAACGCCCTTGAAGTGTCTGGGCTGCGACCCAAACGAACCAAAACAGCCACGATTTAGGCCTAGAATGGGTCAGGCCGTTGGAGATGCCCTCAGGTGGGCTGACCCATTTTCGTGTCTGAATCTGTATGATTCGGTCGAATTGAGTCGGCCCGTGGACATCAAATTAGCGACCGTCCGTTTGGGAGTTTCCAGCGGGCCGACCCAAAAAAAGACACATCAAAAAAAATTACACCCACAAACGCAATGCCTAATATCCCGCCTCGCCGCCCCTTCCTTCTTCCCGGTGGCCATGTTGCCCCTTTCTTCTCCCCAGTGGCCGGGCCTCCCCTCTCCTTCTCCTCTGCATCTCACTGCGAGAGAGAGAGGGAGGAGAGATAATTATGGGTAAAATTTGACTGACATGTGAGCCAGATGGAGGGCGCAGTGTATCCGCTAGGACGCACGGTCAGGGGCAGCCCTAGAGGGAGGCAGGCAGGACAGCTGCCCTGGGCCCAAAAAACCAGGGCCCCAACCCAAGTATACGTATACAGTATACATGTCTAGGCCAGCTTAAAAAATGCCTATGGGCCATATTAGGAGCGATCGATCGAGGATCCCTCGTTGACCGAGATTGCTGGGAGTGCCTATTCCCCGCTTTAAGCGGAGAGATTCTTCGGACTTCGGGTCCGCCCATGTAGCGTCCGGGTTGGGCCGGTCCAGGTAAGGCTACATCTTCGGTTTTCTTTATTTTCTATTATTTTGTTTAGAAAAGAGATTTATAAAAACAGCGTTAGAACAAATTTTAAGTTCAAATAAATTTAGAATCTGATATATTTTGAACTTGAAAAAAAAATTAAATTTGAACAAAATTTCAAAGAACAAATTACAAATTTGAACTAAATTAAAAAATGGAACAAATTTCGAAATTGGAACAAATTTTAAAAATGGAAAAAATTAAGAATTGGAACAAATTTCGAAAATGGAACAAATTTCGAAAATGGAACAAATTTCGAAAATGGAACAAATTTCGAAAATGGAACAAATTTCGAAAATGGAACAAATTTTAAATATTGGAAGAAATTTTGAAGTTGGAACAAATTTCGAAAATGGAACAAATTATGAATTGGAACAAATTTTGAAAATGGAACAAATTAGGAATTGGAACAAATTTCAAAATTGGAACAAATTTAAAAAATTGGAACAAATTTGAAACATTGGAACAAATTTTGAAAAATGGAACAAATTACAAATTGGAACAAATTTCGAAATTGGGAAAAATTTCAAAATTGGAAATTTTTTCGAAAATGGAACAACTTTCAATATGAAACAATTTCAAAAATGGAACAAATTACAAATTGGAACGAATTTCAAATTTGAAATTTTTGAATTTAAACAAATTCCAAAAATTATAACAGAAAAGAAAAATAAAACAGAAAATAAATAAGAAATAAGGAAAACAAAATAAGAAAGCAAAAAACTAAAAGGAAAAAAAAGAAAAGAGGTTACTGGGCCTCGGCCCATAATGCGGGTGAGGCCGCTCTCTGTGTGCGGCGCCCCGGATCGGGGCCGCAATGAGCGGCGAATAGGATTCGCCGAGATTGCTGGCGTTTCCTAACTCCCGCTCGTTGCGGAAGCGAAGGCGCTCCGTTAACTGGTTTTGATATATGGGCCCGACCCATTTGTTTGTTCTTGCACTGTTTTGAATTTTGGAATTTCCTTCATGTTCAAAATTGGTTAACACTATGATTTTGTAAAAAAATGAAATTTGTTCGGATTTAAATTTTGTGCAGATTCGAAATTTGTTCCAATTTGAAATTTATTCCAAACTTCAAATTTGTTCCAAACTTGAAATTTGTTCCAAATTTCAATTTTGTTCCAAATTCGAAATTTGTTACATTTTAAAATTTGTTCCACGATCTTTCGGTTCTTTCTCCCACGATCTTTCTCCCAGTAAAATAATGACTGTGCATTTTCCCTAGTCCATTTGGTATCCAGAAGGTCCTGAAATATCAAAAACATGAAAAAGGGAGTTTTCTGGCTCCTAGAAATTAAATGCCACAGATAGGGACTTTTTAAGAAAGTCCCATAAATCATCTAAAACATGCAAGAACAATAATATAACAATGCAAATAACATTTCAATATGACAATATAAACTAATAAAATGATGATATAAAATGTATGATGAGGGGTTAACTCGACAAATGTCCTAGATAAAGGACTTAGGATCAGGGAGATAGGGCGTCAGATGAACTCGAAGGTAAAATCAGTCAGACAAGGTGGCTATGAAAGTAAACGTGGGTGTAGAACCTGGCTTGCTTTCAATCTGGCCTACACCGTCCCCTCCTGGCCCCTATATATAGGTGGCCAGGTCTCGAGGATCGGGTAGGATCCGATATAGATTACAATATCGGCATACGGTAAGAACTCGTATTTTGACTAGTATTACAATTGGGCCTAGATTAACGGGCCTCAGGGGTACTCAACTGACGGGCTGTATTATCTATACCCTTGTCAGTAGCCCCTGAGATTCTACCAGAATTACAGATTCGGGTTGAATCTCTAATCTTTAAATCTTCGACTTGATCAATTCTTTGACTTCTTCGTCTCTTTAGATCTTCGACTTGGTTTGTCGATTTATTTTCATTATAGTACTTTGCAAGGGGTTTTGATGAGCAAGCCTGACAACTCTGACGGATCAAGAGGCCAGTTAACTGCCGGAACAGATACTTGTTACCTACTTCAAATTCAATCCCCTTGGATTTGAATTCGGGAAACCTGTCAAATCCAATCTTTTGCCACATTTAGGACTTACAAAGAATGAATATCAGTGGTTCTCAAGGTACCCAGTGCGTCCACCAGGATTTTCTTCGCGTCGTAGACACAAATACATACCAGCAGAGCGCATCCATGTGCGTATACCAGGCCACACAGGACGGATTCTGGGGTCTTACCTTCGTGATAAATCACGGCATTCGAGTTTTAGTCGCGATGACGCAACTTGAGGATCATATTGTTGGAATTATGCCCTAGAGGCAATAATAAAGATGTTATTATTATAATTCTTGTTCATGATAATGTTTATATTCTATGCTAGAATTGTATTAAGCGGAAACTTTAATACTTGTGTGGTTTATGAACAACACCGTGTCCCTAGTACGCCTCTATGGACTAGCTCATTGATTAATGATGGTTAAGGTTTCCTAACCATAGACATGAGTTGTCAATTAATAATGAGATCATATCATTAGGAGAATGGTGTGATGGACAGACCCAAATAAAGCAGAGCAATTAGATCGTGTTATCGTGTTCATCTTTGCGAAGCTTTTCCTATGTCATGTATTGTATTCCTTAGACCATGAGATAATACAACTCCCTAGTATCGGAAGAAAGCTTTGAAATCATCAAACGTCATCCTATGTGAGGGTGATAATAAAGGTGTCTCTCAGGTGATCGGAAAGTACTTGTTGGGTTGTATGTATCGAAATGGAATTTGTCCCTCCCAAGTCGGAGAGATATACTTCGGGCCCACTCGGTAATCGATATCAACACCGCTTGCAAGCACGTGATTAAAGAGTTAATCACAAAGTGATATCGGATTACGGAACGAGTAAAGTACTTGCTGTGAACGAGATTGAACTAGGTATGCCGATACCGACGATCGAATCTCGGGCGAGTAAAATATCGCGAGACGAAGGGAATACAAATACGGGATTGCTTGAATCCTGACATCGTGGTTCATCCGATATGATCATCGCTGAGTGCGTGGGAGTCAATATGGATTTCCAGATCCCGCTATTGATTATTGATAGAGATCATGTCCACGTATTCTCGAACCCGTAGGGTCACACACTTAACGTGCATCAGCGCTAGGGTAATTTCGGGATATATGTGAAACTGTTTCAGAAGTTACGGAATTGTTCCGGGTGGAAAAATATTAGTATTTATCAGTTATGAGAATTGATAAATATTAAGCAGTATTTATTTAGAAGAAATAAATAAAGAGAAAAAAAAGGAGGAAGCATGCATGCATGCATGCATGGCTTGCGCGCTCACGCACAGCAGCCGCACATGCCTGGCGCGCATGCACAGCAGCAGCAGCAGCCCAGCTCCCTGGCTCGCCCACGTCGCATGAAATCATAGCGGTGGCTGCTGCGTGTTCGGCTGGGACTCTGTCACGAGTTCGACTCGGAAGAGGCCGGCTGCTTCTGCGTCGGCCGCTAATAAAAGGACAGGGCGCGCGGCCGGTTGAGTAGTAAGAAAAACTAGTTCTCTGCGAAGCCGCTGCCCGCTTTCTGAAGCCTTCTTTTTCCGTTCTTCTTCCACCACGCAAACAGGCGAAGCCCTGTCGGCGTATACTCTCCACCATAGACACCACGCCGTCGTGTTGTCGATCCCAACTACCACTCCACCATATCTTGCTGGACCAGGAAGGCGGAGTCGTTGGCGCGCTGTACGTGTGCAACTCTCGGAGGCGCCGCCACTTGCGGCGTAGGATCGGATCGGATCGCGAGGAGGAGACGGCGAGTACGACTACGGATCGCGAGGAGGAGAAGGCGAGTACGACTACGTCAACCACGTTCTCTTGAACGTTTCCGCTGTGCGAATCTTCAAGGGTATGAAGATCTCATCTACCTCTCTCTCGTTGTTTACATCTCCTAGATTAGATCTTGGCTTTCTTGTTCGTTGCGTAGGAAATTTTTTTGTTTACTATGCTACGAAACCCTTCAGTGGTATCAGAGCTAGATCTATGCGTAGATATGTTTCACGAGTAGAACGCAACATGTTGGTTGCGGGCGTTGATATTTTCTGTTGCAAACTTCTTGTTGTGTATTTCTTATGGCGCGGTATAGTGAGATCGAAGCGGTCCAAGCCTACTTTACGCGACCGCGTTCGCGAGACCGGCTCCGCACTTGACGTGTGGCTTGTTCCACACATGCGGCTGGTGGATGCCAGTTTCTCTTACTATAGTAGTCATGGGACTTACATCGGATGTTAGCAACCATAATATCACCGTTGTGGCTTTTCGTAGGTAAGAATCGTTCTTAGCTTGCTACTCCCATAAGCCACGTAAAACTTGCAACAACAAAGTAGAGGCGTCTAACTTGTTTTTGCAGGGAGTGTTTTGTGATATGGTATGGCCCAAGACATGATGTGTATGAATTGAGTTGTATGCAATGATCATGTTTTGTAATCTTTCACGACTTGCATGTCGATGAGTTCACAACCGGCTGGAGCCATATGGTTGTCTTTATAATTGTGTATGACCTGCGTGTCAACTTCTTATACGCCATGTAATAGCTTTACTTTATCGCTAAATAGTTAGCAATAGTTGTAGTTGCTATTCGTGGTGGAGGCAATCATGGTGGAGTGATGGAGATCATGCCGGCGCGCACAAGATGGAGATCATGGCGCGGAGATTGGCTATACCATGTCACATAAAATTATATGCATGTGATGTTTATCCTTTTATGTATCTTATTTTGCTTAGATCGCGACGGTAGCATTATAAGATGATTCCTCACTTAAAGATCAAGATAAAATTGTGTTCTACCCTCGTATGCGCCGTTGCGAAAGTTCGTCGTTTTCAAGCACCTCGTGATGATCGGGTGCTATAAACTCTACGTTCACATACAACGGGTGCAAGCCAGTTTTGCACACGCGGAAAATACTTGGGTTTGACTTGACGAGCCTAGCATGTACAGACATGGCCTCGGAACACACGAACCGAAAGGTTAAACATGAGTCATATAAATGATATGATCGACACTGAGTTGTCCACCATTGAAACCATATCTCTTCTCGTGAAGATCGGATTAGGTGTGGTGAATTTGGATCGTGTTCACTAAACAACTTGAGGGATGTTGAATTTAGTGGGAGTTCATCTAGTAATTTGATTAAGTTGAACTAGTTATCATGAACATAGTCTAAAATTGTACTTGCAATGTTGTAGATCTAATGGCTAAGTCCAACTTCAACTTCAACGTTTTTGCTGAGAAAGAAAAGCTTAAGAACAATGGGTCTAACTTCACCAACTGGTTCCGCAATCTGAGAATCATACTCGCTGGCGGACAAAAAGCCTATGTACTTGACAAAGCGCTAGGTGACACCCCTGCTGCAACTGCGAAAACTGAAGAACTTGCTGACTTCAATGCTCGTAGAGATGATTGTGATGCGATTATGAGTACCATGCTGTTTTCTATGGAACCGGAACTTCAAAATCGTTTTGAGAAGTACCGCGGGCCTTTTGAGATACTTGAGGAACTGAAAACGATGTTTCAGACTCAGGCCCGTTCTGAGAGATATGAGATCTCTGAGAAGTTCTTTAACTGCAAGATGGAGGAAGGGAGTTCCGTTAGTGAGCACGCCATTAAGATGTCGGGCTACACTCAACGCCTTGAGCAACTGGACTGCAAGATTCCAGAGGAGCTCAAGATTGACAGAGTTCTGCAATCACTCCCTTCTAGCTACAAAGGTTTTGTAGTTACTCATAATCAAATTGGTTCCACTCATACGATCACTGAGCTCTTTGCTAAGCTGAAAGCTGCGGAGGTGGATATCAAGAAAGACAATCATGTGTTGATGGTCAACAAGACCACTAGCTTTAAGAAAGCTAAGGGTGCAAAGGGATCTTTCAAGAAACGCAGCGGCAAGCGCGTTGCCCCTGTTGAGAAGAAGCTCAAGTCTGGACCTAAGCCGGACACTGAGTGCTTCTATTGCAAGGTCAAGGGTCACTGGAAGCGCAACTGTCCTAAGTACTTAGCAGACAAGAAGGCTGGCACCATCAAAGGTATATTTGATATACATGTTATTGATGTCTACCTTACTAGCGCTCGTTGTAGTGCCTGGGTATATGATACTGGTTCAGTTGCTAATATTTGTAACTCGAAACAGGAGCTACGGAATAGACGGCGGCTAGCAAGAGATGAGGTGACGATGCGCGTTGGCAATGGATCAAAAGTTGATGTGATGGCCGTCGGCACGCTCTCCTTAGTTTTACCTTCGGGATTAGTTTTAAACCTTAATAAGTGTTATTATGTGCCTGCGTTGAGCATGAACATTATATCTGGATCGTGTTTATTGCAAGACGGTTATTCATTTAAATCTGAGAATAATGGTTGTTCCATTTATATGAATAATATCTTTTATGGTCATGCACCTGTTGTGAATGGTTTATTTCTTCTGAATCTCGAAAGCAATGAAACACACATCCATAACATTGAGGCTAAAAGATGCAAAGTAGATAGTGATAATCCAACTTATTTGTGGCACTGCCGTCTAGGTCATATTGGTGTAAAACGCATGAAGAAACTCCATTCTGATGGACTTTTAGAGTCTCTTGATTTTGAATCATTTGACACGTGCGAACCATGCCTCATGGGCAAGATGATCAAAACCCCGTTCTCCGGAATAATGGAACGAGCAACGGACTTATTGGAAATCATACATACCGATGTGTGCGGACCAATGAGTATTTCGACGCGCGGTGGATATCGCTATTTTCTCACTTTTACTGATGATTTAAGTAGATATGGGTATATCTATTTAATGAAACATAAATCTGAAACATTTGAAAAGTTCAAAGAATTTCAGAACGAAGTGGAAAACCATCGTAACAGGAAAATTAAATTTCTGCGATCCGATCGTGGAGGTGAGTATTTGAGTTATGATTTTCTCACGCATCTTAAAGCAAGCGGAATCGTTTCGCAACTCACGCCACCCGGAACACCACAGCGCAATGGTGTGTCTGAACGCCGGAATCGAACTCTATTAGATATGGTGCGATCAATGATGTCTCTTACAGATTTGCCGTTATCATTTTGGGGTTATGCATTAGAAACCGCTGCATTCACTTTAAATAGGGCACCATCTAAATCCGTTGAGACGACACCGTATGAACTATGGTTTGGTGCTAAACCTAAGTTGTCGTTTCTTAAAGTTTGGGGATGCGAAGCTTACGTCAAGAAGTTGATGCCGGACAAGCTCGAACCCAAAGCGGAGAAATGCGTCTTCATAGGATACCCTAAGGAAACGATTGGGTATACCTTCTACCACAGATCCGAAGGCAAAGTGTTTGTTGCTAAGAACGGATCATTTCTTGAGAAGGAGTTTCTCTCGAAAGAAGTGAGTGGGAGGAAGGTAGAGCTAGACGAGGTTATTGAACCTTCTCTCGAGTTGGAGAGTAGCGCAGCACCAGAAATTGTTCCGGCGCCGCCTGCATCAACAAGAGAGGAAGCTAATGATAAAGATCATGAAACTTCGAACGATGCTACTACTGAACTTCGCAGGTCGACAAGGTCACGTGCCACTCCTGAATGGTACGGCAACCCTATCTTAACCGTCTTGTTGTTAGACAACAGCGAACCTGCGAACTATGAGGAAGCAATGATGAGCCCAGACTCTGAGAAATGGCTAGAGGCCATGAAATCCGAATTGGGATCCATGAGCGAAAACCAAGTGTGGACTTTGGTGGATCCTCCTAGCGACCGTAAGGCCGTTGAGTGCAAATGGATTTTCAAGAAGAAAACGGACGCGGATGGTAATGTTACTGTCTATAAAGCTCGGCTTGTCGCAAAAGGTTTTCGGCAAGTTCAAGGTGTTGACTACGATGAGACTTTCTCTCCCGTAGCGATGTTTAAGTCCATTCGGATTTTATTAGCAATTGCTGCGTTTCATGATTATGAAATATGGCAGATGGATGTCAAGACTGTGTTCCTCAATGGCAACATTGATGAAGAGTTGTATATGATGCAGCCCGAAGGTTTTGTCCATCCTAAGGATGCTAATAAAGTGTGCAAACTTCAGCGTTCCATTTATGGACTGAAGCAAGCATCTCGGAGTTGGAACCTTCGTTTTGATCAAGTGATCAAGAGTTTTGGATTTGTTCCAAATTGCTACGAAGCTTGTATCTACAAGAAAGTGAGTGGGAGCTCGGTGACATTTTTAGTACTATATGTGGATGACATATTGATTATTGGAAATGACATCGATATGCTTAACGATGTGAAGAGTTATTTGAATAAATGTTTTTCAATGAAAGACCTAGGGGAAGCTGCTTATATATTAGGCATCAAAATCTATAGAGATAGAGAAAGACGCCTAATAGCTTTAAGCCAAAGTACATATCTGGACAAAGTTCTGAAGAGGTTCAGAATGGATAAAGCAAAGAAAGGTTCATTGCCCATGTTGTCAGGTAAGATATTGAGCAAGGCTCAATGTCCAGCTACAGTAAAAGATAGAGAAACTATGAGCAAAGTGCCATATGCCTCGGCCATAGGTTCTATCATGTATGCCATGCTGTGTACTAGACCGGACGTGTCCAATGCTCTTAGTTTGACGAGCAGATACCAAAGTGATCCAGGAGTGGAACACTGGACAGCCGTAAAGAACATCCTAAAGTATTTAAATAGGACTAAAGAAATGTTCTTGGTCTATGGAGGTGACGAGGAGCTCGTCGTAAAAGGTTACGTCGACGCTAGCTTCGACACCGACCCGGATGATTCTAAATCTCAGACAGGATACGTTTATATATTTTGAATGGTGGAGCTGTGAGCTGGAGAAGCTGCAAGCAAAGCGTGATCGCGGGATCTACAACTGAAGCGGAATACATGGCTGCTTCGGAAGCGTCAAGTGAAGGAGTTTGGATCAGGAACTTCATCACTGAGCTTGGTGTGGTTCCAAATGCCTTGGACCCACTGGAGATATTGTGCGACAACACTGGCGCCATAGCACTGGCTAAGGAACCAAGATATCATCCAAAAACCAAGCACATCAACCGCCGTTTCCATATAATTCGAGATTATATATCAGATGGAGATCTGAAGATAAGCAAAGTACATACAGATCTGAATGTCGCAGATCCGTTGACTAAACCTCTTCCACGAGCAAAACATGATCAGCACCTTAATGCCATGGGTGTTAGATTGTTGCCAGATGTAAACTAGATTATTGACTCTAGTGCAAGTGGGAGACTGTTGGAATTATGCCCTAGAGGCAATAATAAAGATGTTATTATTATAATTCTTGTTCATGATAATGTTTATATTCCATGCTAGAATTGTATTAAGCGGAAACTTTAATACTTGTGTGGTTTATGAACAACACCGTGTCCCTAGTACGCCTCTATGGACTAGCTCATTGATTAATGATGGTTAAGGTTTCCTAACCATAGACATGAGTTGTCAATTAATAATGAGATCATATCATTAGGAGAATGGTGTGATGGACAGACCCAAATAAAGCAGAGCAATTAGATCGTGTTATCGTGTTCATCTTTGCGAAGCTTTTCCTATGTCATGTATTGTATTCCTTAGACCATGAGATAATACAACTCCCTAGTATCGGAAGAAAGCTTTGAAATCATCAAACGTCATCCTATGTGAGGGTGATAATAAAGGTGTCTCTCAGGTGATCGGAAAGTACTTGTTCGGTTGTATGTATCGAAATGGAATTTGTCCCTCCCAAGTCGGAGAGATATACTTCGGGCCCACTCGGTAATCGATATCAACACCGCTTGCAAGCACGTGATTAAAGAGTTAATCACAAAGTGATATCGGATTACGGAACGAGTAAAGTACTTGCTGTGAACGAGATTGAACTAGGTATGCCGATACCGACGATCGAATCTCGGGCGAGTAAAATATCGCGAGACGAAGGGAATACAAATACGGGATTGCTTGAATCCTGACATCGTGGTTCATCCGATATGATCATCGCTGAGTGCGTGGGAGTCAATATGGATTTCCAGATCCCGCTATTGATTATTGATAGAGATCATGTCCACGTATTCTCGAACCCGTAGGGTCACACACTTAACGTGCATCAGCGCTAGGGTAATTTCGGGATATATGTGAAACTGTTTCAGAAGTTACGGAATTGTTCCGGGTGGAAAAATATTAGTATTTATCAGTTATGAGAATTGATAAATATTAAGCAGTATTTATTTAGAAGAAATAAATAAAGAGAAGAAAAAAAAAGGAGGAAGCATGCATGCATGCATGCATGGCTTGCGCGCTCACGCACAGCAGCCGCACATGCCTGGCGCGCACGCACAGCAGCAGCAGCAGCCCAGCTCCCTGGCTCGCCCACGTCGCATGAAATCATAGCGGTGGCTGCTGCGTGTTCGGCTGGGACTCTGTCACGAGTTCGACTCGGAAGAGGCCGGCTGCTTCTGCGTCGGCCGCTAATAAAAGGACAGGGCGCGCGGCCGGTTGAGTAGTAAGAAAAACTAGTTCTCTGCGAAGCCGCTGCCCGCTTTCTGAAGCCTTCTTTTTCCGTTCTTCTTCCACCACGCAAACAGGCGAAGCCCTGTCGGCGTATACTCTCCACCATAGACACCACGCCGTCGTGTTGTCGATCCCAACTACCACTCCACCATATCTTGCTGGACCAGGAAGGCGGAGTCGTTGGCGCGCTGTACGTGTGCAACTCTCGGAGGCGCCGCCACTTGCGGCGTAGGATCGGATCGGATCGCGAGGAGGAGACGGCGAGTACGACTACGGATCGCGAGGAGGAGAAGGCGAGTACGACTACGTCAACCACGTTCTCTTGAACGTTTCCGCTGTGCGAATCTTCAAGGGTATGAAGATCTCATCTACCTCTCTCTCGTTGTTTACATCTCCTAGATTAGATCTTGGCTTTCTTGTTCGTTGCGTAGGAAATTTTTTTGTTTACTATGCTACGAAACCCTTCACATATATCGCAGCCTTGTTTGACTGTTTCAGAGTATAAAATATGTGAGTTTACTTAAATTGATAAAAAGGTCGCTCCCGATGGGAGTAATAGAACTTTCTGATCGTTTTTTCAACTATTTTGCTTCAGTACTCATGAATAAATATCATCGGGTGCACGCCCAGCGCTCCCGATGGGAGTAGCCCCCGAGGCTATAGCCGAAATTTTCGGGTATAGGCTCAAGAAAATAGATAAATATATTTTTTGTACTTCTTCGTGCATCAATTGTCGACTTCTTTCGCTTACGCAATGTATTCCTTTTCTTCGAATGTCATAAGCCACCGAGTCGTAAACGGGGTAAACTTATACTTCTTTGACAGATATTTTTCGTATTCCCTGCTTCTTTGTTTTCCTCTCTTCCTTCCTACTCCTGTTTCTCTTCCTCTTCTCTCTCTTTTTTTTTACTCCTTCTTTTCCTGGATACGTTGACCTGTCTGATATCGTCTGCTCTGGGCAGCATATAAGAGCTTGCGATTATATTTTGGCCCTTGTAAAGGCCCATTATACGTGCTTATAAATAAAGCACGTCTGGTGATAGGTAAAAACCCTAATCCAGTATTTAGCTTTTTCGCCGCTCCATCTTTCTCCTCTCAAACTCATCTAGGGTTTCTTTCCCCTAACTCCTGCCTGCATGGCTGATGCAAGTGGGTCCCGCTTGAACCTTGGCGCCCCGGTGGAGAAGCGGGGCCGCGGTCGCCCTCGCGACAGCAAGAACAAGGCTTCAACTGATGCTTTGGCGGCTTCATCGTCCGCTCTGGTGAAGCAGCACCCCGGCCGTCCGGCTAGGAGCAAAAATAAACCTAAGGTGCCCTTAGGTGCACCTGGTCCAAGTACTCCGCCTGCTAGCGCGTCTCGTCCTCCGCCCAGACTCTTCTCATTCTTCTGCATCGCCGGCCCGCAATGCCGTGAGATTCAACGCCTGCCATTGAAATTCATGAATTTCATGGATGGGCGGGAACTGCGCGAAGCAGTTCTCCGCGAACACTCTAGTGGAGGAACTCCATATGAAGTGGAGGTGTGGTACGATGGCGCCGGCGAACAGTTCTTCAAGGGCGGCTGGTCACGATTTGCGGAGGACCATGATCTCCATCAGGGGTTCTTCATGACCTTTGATTATCATGTTGGCACGTCAAAGTTCGACGTGAGAATCTACGACTGCACTCAGTGCCAGAAGGAGTTTGAAGCCGAAGCGTAGTTTTACTAGATTTCTTTGCTATGTAATCCAGTTGTCGTGCTTATTTGTAACCAACAATCGTATCTGAATTATGTGTTTTACCATGGGAACAAATCATGGTTCCGAGGTATGTTTTTAATATTTTATCAGGTTCCTTTTGGACCGTTCATTGCGCTGTAAAAAATATCGAGTTGTGATCAACCGTAGAGTATATCGTAGATAATTGCAAGAACTTGTTAATATTATTTCGTACGACTCGAGGGTCCTAGCCCCCAAGTGTAAAGTAAGATATTTACACATATTGTTGATTTGACCCAATGAACCTGACCTATGGCCTCATGTTCTGGATCCAGAGGGTCATAAGTCGAAAAACTCCTTAGTCTCCTTATTTTGCCTATGCGTAGAATCGTCGTAGTTGCTCTGCATTCCATGGGTTATTCTCATGTTGCCCCGTTTTCTTGTCTTGTAGCTGATAAGCTCCTCCTGGTATCACTTCTGTTATGATGTAAGGTCCCAGCCATGGGGACTCGAGTTTTCCATGGCCATCTTGTTTGAGTTGTAAAACTAGATCTCCTACCATGAAAGATCGTGGATGGACTCGACTACTGTGGTAATTTTGCAAGTTTTGCTGATACTGAGTAGCTCTGGCGAGCGCTACATCTCTTGCCTCATCGAGTGCGTCGACATCATCCTGCAGTGCTTCTGTGGAAGTTGCCTCATCGTATGCTGCGATCCTTGGAGCTTCATGAGTTACTTCAACTGGAAGCACAGCTTCTGCGCCATGGACCAGAAAAAGGGGGTTTCTTGAGTGGCTGCATTGGGCGTAGTTTGTAGACTCCAGAGTACGGAGGGTAACTCATCTACCCAAGCGTGCTTGGCCTTTTCAAGGGGTGCTAACAGCCGCTTCTTTATCCCGTTGCATATTAAGCCATTGGCTTTTTCGACTTGTCCGTTTGTCTTCGGATGTGCTATAGATGTAAACTTCAATTTGATTCTCAGTCCTTCACAATAGTCCTTGAACTCCTTCGACGTGAAGTTCATACCATTGTCTGTGATTATACTGTGTGGTACTCCGAAGCGAAAGATTATAGACTTGATGAAATTTATTGCGGCTTTAGAATCTTGGGTTGTTACTGGGGCTGCTTCTACCCACTTGGTGAATTTGTCGACTGCCAACAACATATAAACATGCCCTCCTGGCTAAGACTTGTGCAATTTTCCCACCATGTCAAGACCCCACTGCGCAAAGGGCCATGATAATGGTATTGGTTGTAACTCTGCTGCTGGCGCGTGTGGCTGAGATGCGAACCTTTGGCATGCTTCACACTTTCGAACTATATCTTTTGCGTCTTCGATGGCTGTTAACCAATAGAATCCCGCTCGAAAGGCCTTGGCTGCGATAGCTCTGCTACTCGCGTGATGTCCACATACTCCTGCATGAATATCCTTTAAGATTTCTTGTCCTTCTTGAAGAGTGACGCATTGTTGTAGGACGCCCGATATACTTTTCTTATATAATTTTCCCTGTAACACAACAAAAGCCTTGGATCGTCGTATTATCCTTTTGGCTTCTACCGTGTCTTTTGGTAGTGTTTTGTTTATCATGTATGCCAGATATGGCTGCATCCAAGTTTCTTCAATCATCATGACTTCTTCTGGTTCTGCTACACTTGTTTTTCCAGCCCCCGAGCCTGTCGGTTGCCCCTCCGTAGTCGAGGTTTTGTTGTTCTTTATTGATCGCTCCATGATTTCCTCCTAGAAGACTCCTTGTGATACGAGTAGGCATTGGGACCCGATGTTTGCTAAATTGTCGGCTTCCTCGTTGCTGGCTCTGCTGACAGGCGAAACTTCGCATCCATCGAATGTTCCTTCGAGATAGTAGTATAAGTTTCTGTATGCTGTCATGTTGTCGCTGACGGCGTCGCATTTGTTCATTACTTTTTAAATGATGAGGTTCGAGTCTCCAAATATTTTAAGTCGAGTTGCTCCACAAGCTTTTTCCATTTTCATTCCGTGGAGCAACGCCTCGTATTCAGCTTCATTGTTGGAAGCTTGGGGAAAACTTATCCGTAACACATATTTCAGTTTGTCGCCTTGTGGTGAAATCAGGACTACGCCTGCTCCTGCGCCTTGGACTCTTTTGGAGCCGTCGAAATACATCGTCCACACACTTGATAAATCTGGAGGACCTGTACTTTGTAACTCCAGCCACTCTGCTGTAAAATCTGGCAAAATTTGCGACTTGATTGCCTTTCGCTTTTCGTACGTGATGTCCAGGGGTGATAATTGAATTCCCCATAAAGAGACACGTCCTGTTGCCGAAGGATTATTCAATATATTGGAGACTGGTGCTTCATTGACCACTATGATTGGATGCACTGCGAAGTATTGTCGTAGTTTCCGGGCTGTTGTGAAAACACTGTATGCGAGCTTTTGGTAGTGCGGGTACCTTTGCTTTGTTGGAGAGAGTACTTCACTGATGAAATACACTGGCCTCTGAACGCCGTGAGCTTTTTCTTCTTCACTTCTTTCGACTACTAGTACTGTACTTATCACTTGATGTGTTGCTGCAATGTATAATAGTAGTGATTCTTTTTCCTTTGGTGCGACCAACACCGGAGGTGTGGAGAGCACTTTTTTCAACTGCGTGAAGGCCATGTCCGCTTCTTCCGTCCACTCGTATTTATCATCTGATTTTTTCATGAGCGCGTAGAAAGGTAGTTTTTTTCTCCTAGTCGAGCCACAAATCGACTTAGCGCCGCGACGCGCCGTGTGAGTTTCTGTATGTCGTGTAGCTTCGTTGGTTTTCCCATTGTTAATATTTCTTGGATCTTTTCTGGGTTTGCCTCTATTCCTCTTGCTGATACTAGGAACCCTAAAAGTTGCCCTACTGATACACCGAAGGAGCATTTTGTCGGGTTGAGCTTGAGCTTATACTTGTTCAGGTTGTCGAAGGTTTCCGCCAGGTCGCTGATAAGAGACTCTTCCTTTCTCGTGGTGATGACCACGTCATCGATGTAAACTTGGATGTTTCGCCCTATTTGACTTCCAAGGCAGTTTTGCATCATCCTCTGATAAGTTGCTCCTGCATTTTTTAGGCCGAAAGGCATGACTTGGTAGCAGAACACGCCATAAGGTGTTATGAAAGCTGTTTTTTCCTCGTCTTCTTTCTTCAACTTGATCTGGTAGCCGGAATATGCGTCAAGGAAGGAAAGCCTTTCGCACCCTGCTGTTGAGTCAATTATTTGGTCGATGCGAGGCAGGGGAAGGGATCCTTTGGACAGTGCTTGTTGAAAGATGTGTAATCAACACATACTCTTTGTACGTCTGTATTCTTCTTGGGGACTATTACTGGATTAGATACCCAAGTCGACGTTTTGATTTCTCGGATGAACCCTGCGTTTTCCAGCCTATGTAGCTCTAATGCTATTGCTTTCCTCTTAGGTTCATCAAATCGTCGTAGTGGTTGCTTGACCGGCTTTGCTTTAGGATCCACATTTAGTGCGTGCTCAACGAGTTCCCTGGGAACACCTGGCATATCTGAGGGACACCAGGCGAAGATTTCCCAGCGCTCACGGAGGAACTCGACGAGCGCGCTTTCCTATGCGGGGTCCAAGTTTACCGCTATGGAAGTGGTCTTGTTTGGATCCGTCGGATGGACCTGTATTTTCTTCGAGTCTTGAGTTGCATCGAAAGCCTGATTTGGCAGGGATCACCCGATGTCGGGTAGCACGTTGTGGTCGGTTTCGCCTTTTAGTCTTTCGTACTCTGCTGTCATGCCGAAGGTTTGTGCCAACCTGTTAAATTCTTTGTCACAGGTGTTGGATACTTCGAAGCTTCCTTGTACCGTGATCGTTCCTTTAGGTCCTGGTATCTTGCGTGTGAGATATGCATAATGAGCTACTGCCATGAATTTTGCAAATGCTGGGCATCCCAGGATTGCGTGATATTGTGAGGGCCAGTCCATGACTTCAAACTCCAGCTTTTCTCTGCGATAATTGCTGCTGTCGCCAAACAGACATCGAGTTCTATTTTGCCCTAAGGATAATTTGCGGCTCCTAGTACTATTCCGTGGAAAGAACAATCTATTGGCTTTAGATTTTCCAATGATATGCACATTGCTCTCAACGTTCTGGTATATATTAGGTTTATACCGGTTCCTGCGTCCATGAATACTCTTCCGACATCATATCCTCCTATCTGGGCTTTGAGCACCATTGGCGAGTGGCCTGGTCTGGGGACTTTCCTCGGATGGTCTGCTCTGCTGAACCTAACTGGTTGATTGGACCACTTTAGATACTCCGTGGTAGCTGGTGGTGATGTTATTGCTAGGTTGACCTGTCTTGATATGCTCTTCCTTTCTTTCTTCGACTTTGGTACTGGTTGGATAATTGCTGATATATATACTTTTGACTCCAGCTGTTTTGCGAGTCGTTGCATTTGATATCCTTGATTCATGCTTTTTCCTCCCTGCCGTGCCCCTTGGCTTGAATCCATGGCGTTTTGCAACCTTAGGAAGGTTCTGCAATCCTTCATCTGGTGGTTGGACACTCTCTTCCCGTCTAGGTAAGCATAATGGATGCGACAAGGACCATACAACATATCTTTTGCCGAAGGACCCGAGTACCTTGGCTTCTCCTTTCTCCTGCTGTCTTTCATAGGAAATTCAATGTTTTCATAGCCTTCTTTGTTCCTTTCATCATATCCTGCGGCTATCTGATTTCTCCTTCCATGGTTGTCGCCATTGCAGTATCTTCGCCTTTGCCTGCTTGTTTTGTCGACTTCCGGTGATCGACTCCTTTTGTTATTGTACGTGTCTTCTCCATCGACGAATCTGTTGGCTGTTTCCATTAGCTCTGATACCATTTTCTTGCTCTTCCTATCTCTTCCACTAGGTCTGTACGACGAAGGCAGCTCGAAAAAGCATCTATCGCTCTTTCGTCGGAGACGTCTTCTGCTGAATTTTTGATGACACTCCAGCATTGTATATAAGAACGTAGTGTTTCGCCTTTCTGCTGCACGCATGACTTGATTTCTTCTAGCGATGCTGGGCGCTTATATATTGAGCGAAAGTTTCTCATGAATTGACTCTCTAATTCTCCCCAACTTCCAATGGAATCGTTGGGTAGGGTATTTAACCAGGACTGTGCTGCGCCGGTGAGGTGTAACTGCAAGCTTTGCATGGCTGTTGATCTTGTTCCTCCTAGTATTTGTACTGCTTGCAGGTAATCTGACAACCATAAGGTTGGCTCTTGCGATCCGTCATACTTCTCTTGGTCATGTGGCAACTTAAAACCTTTGGGTACCCTCATTTTGCGAACCCTTTGGGTAAAGCATAGCGCGCCCATCTCTTTTTCATCGTCTTCATAATTTTCTTCCCTCCATGCGTAACGTGAGTTATTTACCCTTGCTTGTGCGATTATGTTCCTTGCATCCTCCTTCCTTTTTTGATGTTTCTCATCTTCCGAGGACTCGCTAGTTTCGTTTCGCGAAGATTTGCGCTTGACCTCTTCTTTTTCCCTTGCACTCTGGTGAGTCGACTTTTTCTCCAAAATATTTCCTTTTAGCTTCTCTTCTACTAACCCGAGGCTCCGTATCGCGGCTTGATGCATTTGTTCCCGTGGGTCACCAGGTTTTGGCTGCGTTTAGTAGGTATGCTTGTGCTGCTATCAGTGCTGCCTCTGGTGTTTCTTGTACGAATTCTTCCTACTCTTCTGGTTGGTTCGGGCTTGTGCTTCTCGTATAGCTTTCTTCTACTACACGTGCTGTTGTCCTCCTACTGTGCTTTGGGTCTCTGTGCCTCTCCATGCTGGATTCTGATGAGTTGGTATATTCACTCCAATATCCTTCACTTGGTGTGCTGTTATAATCTGGACTTCTCATAATCATATCTCTTTCCTTCCTGAGCTTTTTCCTACGCTGCTGCAACACGTATTGGTACCCCATTAAAACTTCTCTTCTTGAATCTGCGAGTATGATACGTCTCAAACGTATCTATAATTTTTGATGCTCCATGCTTGTTTTTACACCATTTGCCTATTGTTTCGTTACACTTAGTGGCACTTTTATGCATTTTCCGGAACTAACCTATTAACAAGTGCCACAGTGCCAGTTTCCTGTTTTCCGCTGTTTTTGTGTTTCAGAAGTGATACACAGGAAATATTCTCAGAATTGGACGAAACAAGTTCCTGAAGTCTTATTTTACCCGGAAGCTTCCAGAGATCCGAAGAGAAGTAGGAGGGGGGCCACCAGGGCCCCACACACAGGGGCGGCGCGGCCAGGCCCTGGCCCGCGCCACCCCCGTGTGAGGGCGCCTGGCCCCTCCTCTGACATCGACCCTTCACCTATAAAGACACCCCGACGGAAAAAACCTAAGTACCCGATCAGATTTCCAGAACACATCGCGATCCGCCACCACCGTCGACCCGAAGATCGGGAGGGTCCAGAAGCTCTTCCCGGCACCCTGCCGGAGAGGGGAATCGCCACCGGAGGTCTTCTTCATCGCCATGCTTGCCTCCGGAGCGATGAGTGAGTAGTCTACCTTGGACTATGGGTCCATAGCAGTAGCTAGATGGTTGTCTTCTCCACCATGTGCTTCATGTTTAGATCTCATGAGCTGCCCTACATGATTGAGATCACCGTTATGTAATTCTACATGTTTGGTTTGTTGGGATCCGATGAATATTGGTGTTTATGATTAAGTTGCTGTACTGAATTATATCTTTTGTTATCTCTATGTTGTTTATGATCTTGCATGCTCTCCGTTGTTAGTAGCTATCTTGGCCGAGTAGTTGCTAGTGACTCCAAGAGGGGGTATTTATGCTCGATAGTGGGTTCATGCCTCTATTTCACCTGGGGGAGTGACAGAAACCTCTAAGGTGGTAGATGTGCTGTTGCTACTAGGGAGAAAACAACATTCATATGCTCAAGGGCATATGCTTTGTTTACATTACACACTTTGCTAAATGCAATTATCTGTTGTTCGCAACTTAATACTACTGGGGTGTTCGGATTGATATCCCCGGGAGTGGATTATTAGTCATAGATGCAGTTGGATGGCGGTCTATGTATTTTGTTGTAATGCCCAGAGTAAATCTCATAGTGATCTTCTTGACATATCACGTTTATCTTTATTCTATCAATTGCCCAACTGTAATTTGTTTACCCAGCATGTGCTATTTTATCTATGGAGAGACACCACTAGTGAACTGTGGACCCCGGTCCTATTTACATCATATTGCTATCACCTGTTTACTTTACTTGCACTGTTTAGTTTACTCGCATACTATATTGCTTTCCAGTCGATACGCTCATAACCTTTGTTTCAAGCAAACCGGTGAGATTGACAACCTCATCGTAAGTTGGGAACAAAGTACTTGGTTATGTGTGTGCAGGTTCCGCATCACCTTCAGTCGTCGCCGTCTCTGCTCTCCTGATCGATAAACCTTGGTATCTTAACTGAGGGAAAACTAGCTGTTATACTCTTCATACCTTCCTCTTGGGGTTCCCAACGGGCTGGTTATTCACCAAGCACAAGGACAGTTTGCTCCCACATCAACTGGTTGCCATCAGCTAATTTTCTGGCGCCATCAACGAGGGATCAGCTAATTTTCTGGCGCCGTTGCCGGGGAGGAAGAGAAGACTTCTGCGAGGGGAGTTTTTCGTACACACATCCTTTACTTTGTTATTGCTTTGCTTTACTTTATTTATTTTACCTGCATCGTTTTTATATCAAAAACCCAAAAAAATTAGAATCCTTGGTAGCTGTTTTTACTTGTTTACTTTCGTTTTGCTGAAATGGCCAATCCTGAAAACACCAAGTTGTGTGACTTTACTAGCACGAACAATAGTGATTTTATCTGCACTCCTATTGCACCACCTGCTACTGCTGCAAACTTTTATGAGATTAAGCCTGCTTTATTGAACCTTGTTATGAAAGAGCAATTTTCTGGTGCTAGTACTGAAGATGCTGCAGCTCATCTCAACAATTTTGTTGAGCTATGTGTGATGCAAAAATATAAGGATGTTGATAGTGATATTATTAAGCTCAAGTTGTTTCCTTTTTCTTTGAGAGGAAAAGCTAAAGATTGGTTGCTGTCTTTGACTAAGAATAGTATTGATTCATGGGCTAAGTGTAAGGATGCTTTTATTGGTAGATACTATCCTCCTGCTAAGATTATAGCTTTGCGCAGCAATATTATGAAGTTTACTCAGTTTGATAATGAACATGTTGCTCAAGCTTGGGAAAGAATGAAATCTATGATAAAGAATTGCCCCACTCATGGACTGACTACTTGGATGATTATCCAAACTTTTTATGCAGGACTGAATTTTTCTTCAAGGAACCTACTTGATTCAGCTGCTGGAGGCACTTTTATGTCCCTTACCTTGGGCGCCGCATCAAAGTTACTCGACAATATGATGGTAAATTATTCCGAATGGCACACCGAGAGAGCTCCACAAGGTAAGAAGGTAAATTCTGTTGAAGAAACCTCTTCCTTGAGTGATAAGATTGATACCATTATGGCTATGCTTGCTAATGATAGGACTCATGTTGATCCTAATAATGTTCCTTTGGCCTCTTTGGTTGCTCAAGAAGAGCAAGTTGATGTAAATTTCATTAGAAACAATAATTTTAACAACAATGCTTATAGGAACAATTTTGCTAGTAACAATTATAGGCCGTATCCTTCTACCAATGGTAATGGTTATGGTAACTCTTATGGTAATTCCTACAACAACACTAGGGCCGCGCCCTCCGAGCTTGAGGTAATGCTCAAGGACTTCATCGGTAAGCAAACTGCTTTTAACAAGTCTGTTGAGGAAAAGTTAGGCAAAATTGATATTCTTGCTTCTAAGGTTGATAGCCTTGCTCATGATGTTGAAATTCTGAAATTAAAAGTGTTGCCTAATGATGTGAAAGAGAACAATGTTTTTGCTACCGCTAATGCTATTCAAGTTGGAATTGATGAAAATATTAGATTGTTAGCGGAATTGCATGCCAGGTGGGAAAGAGAAGATGAGATGGCTAGAGAGACTAAGGTATGTACCATTACTACCTCTAATGATGTTGCTCCTACTTATAGCAACCCTCTTACTTTGATTGGTATAGAGAAAACTCCCACTCCTTGTGTTAAAAAGCCTAAAACTGCCAAAACTTTTTCTCAAAAGAGTGCTAAAATTTTTCGGAGTGTAGGAGATGATAGCTCTATTTCCTTTAATGGTTTTGATGTTGATGGCTGCAATATATCTGAAGTAATTTTGTTCTTGCAAAAGCTTGCTTTGACTCCCAATGCTAGTTCTTTAAATATTGCTTTTACTAAGCATATTACCAATGCTCTCATAAAAATTAGGGATGAAAAGTTGAAGCAAAAAGCCTCTGTTCCCAAGAAGTTAGAAGATGGTTGGGAACCCATCATTGATATGCATGTTAATGGTTATGATTGCCATGCTTTATGTGATCTAGGTGCTAGTATTTCCATCATGCCTAGAAAAATTTATGACATGCTTGATCTACCACCGCTAGAAAAGTGTTATTTTGATGTTCCTATTGCTGATGTTGCTAAGAAGAAACCTTTTGGAAGGATTAATGATGTTCTTATTGTGGTTAACAATAACCTTGTTCCCGTTGATTTTCTTGTTATGGACATTGAATGCCATGCTTCATGTCCTATTATTTTGGGAAGACCCTTTCTTCGAACTGTAGGTGCTATCATTGATATGAGGGAAGGCACTATGAAGTATCAATTCCCACTAAAGAAAGGTATGGAACACTTCCCTAGGAAAAGAAAGAAATTACTCTTTGACTCTATTCTTAGAGCAAATTATGAGCTTGATGCTTCATCACTTGATATTACTTGATTCGCAATTTTCTGCGCATAGCTCAAAGGCGTTAAAGAAAAGCACTCTTGGGAGATAACCCAATGTTTTCTTTTCAGTACTTTTTCTTTTATTTGAGTCTTGGAAGTCATTACTACTGTAATGACCGCTCTTTATCTTGTCTATTTCGTTTTTGTGCCAAGAGAAGCCTCTAATTCGAGCGAGGTAAAGATTTGGGGATGTTGCTGTCCTGAAACTGTTTTCGGTGCTGCACCGTAAAAATTCGTGAACATTCTCTGTTTATCTGTTGGACCTGCGATTTCTTGTGCATATGCCCCAGGTTATATCCAAACTTTTGTTAGTTGAACACTTTTTGATTTGAGCAACGGAAAATCCCTAAAAAATTCGACCTTTATCAGCTGTTCAGTTTTGACAGATTTCTGCCAATATTTGTGTTTGCCACTTTATCGCTTTCTTTTGAGTTCTTTTGATCACGGAACTTTTGGGGAGGTTGCTACAGTAGTATTTGCTATATATGTGGTGGTTTTGAGTTGAAACCTGAAGCAAATAGAGGATTGATTATATGTTATGCTTGCACTAATGTTGCTAATAGAATTGTGTTTAGTTTTGTATGAAGTAAGTTTTCAAGTGTAGGGATTGGAGAATGATGAGATGAGTTGAAGAATGGACAAAAGCTCAAGCTTGGGGATGCCCATGCATCACCCCAAGAAATATCCAAGAAGTACAAGCATCAAAGCTTGGGGATGCCCCCGAGGCACCCCTTCTTCATCGGCAAAAATCAGGTCACCTTTCAAAACACTATATTTTTATTGCTTCATGCACTATGTGTTTTTCTTGGAGCGTCAGTTGTTTTAGTTTTCTTAGTTGGTTTAGTTTGTTTGTTTGCTGCAATAAATGGTTGGACCCCAACAAATTTCTTTTGGAGGAGATGTACTCGTTTTCATTTGCAAAGAACGCTCTAGTTTTCACTCTTATCGTTCATCGAGCGTTCTACTTTTTCTGCTACTGCTTTTGGTTTTTGTTTTCGCCTTGATTTGCGTTCAGATCTTGTCATATCTTTTCATCAAGGTGTATTTTTGCCTCTGATCTTTATTGGTTTTCATCAAAAGAGGTGTTTATAAAAATTTCAAATGGTGTTGGAAAAGAGAAAAACCTTTGTGCAAAATAGTGGTACAAGAAGGAGCTTGTGTAGACTGCGGCTTAGGCTTTTTCATGTCATGGTTGATGTCTTTTTGATAGTATGCTTAGTGGTTTTTCTGTAGCATGACTTGTCTCAAAGAACTGAGATTGCTTAATGAGCCTTTGAAAAAATCATGCGTTGTTTTTATTGTATGGAAGCATTATTTTGGTTTTCTCCTTGATGCTTTATTTGGGTTGACTTGGCGCATGCTCACACATGTTAGACTCATACAAAGTCACCAATAGCCTTCATGATCATTTAGTTTTTGACTTTTGATGCCATCTTATGCTTCTTTTAATGTCGCTTTGTCGCTTTGCATGATTATGGCCATTATTGCTCTCTTAGTTGGTCGCTCCCAGTCTTTTGCTAGCCCTCACCTTGTACTAAGTATGAGCTCTACTCGTGCATCCAACTCCTAAAAGCCAAAGTTTTCCAAAGTGTCCACCATACATACCTATTAGCAATTTGCTATTCCAAGTAAATTTGACTTGCTTTTATTTTCTCTTCAAATTAAACTCTTACCAGTGTTATGCGAAATTCGGTCAGTAAAGCTCTCACGAACCGGAAGGCACACTTTACTTTTTCCTGTTCTTAAAAATTTGACATTATGGTCTCTTATGTTGAGTTGTTATGCTTGCAAGTTGTAAGTTGGATTCTAGCCCATCCATGCTGTCACGGGGCAAGCTTTCAACGTTGCACATCTTAATTGAGTTGATATCGTGATCTTTCGTTTATGGATGCCCGCGGTGTGAAATGAATTGGGAATCTTGTGAGGATCATGGAGTTTGTATATGTGTTAGGGAAACGCCGGGCCGCCAATCTAAGCCATGCATAATTCATGGTGGAAATTTGCAGCATACCCATGGTGAACATTCGACGACGCATCTCACAATAAAAAGCTAAACAAAAGGCAAATAAAAGAGATGTCCAGGTGTTCATTGTCTGCTTGTCCTGTCATTTTGGTGTGGGCTTGTTCCATGTCATCGGGCACGGAGGTACCCCATTGGCGGTTCTCAATGATATGCATATACTTACAATGACAAGAGCCTTGCTTGGGACTCTAAGTAAAGTAGCATGAGGTTTGGGTACTCGTATTCACGGGGCACGAGGTCTTCAACTTATGATTTGTCAAGCATATGCATCATAATTGTTCTCGCATTAACTTTAACCATTAAAGATGCTTATGATGGGGGCAATGAGAGCTCAAAGCCGGTAAGTACCATAATTTTTGAAGGTTATAAAACTTGCAATCACTGCTTCCCTCTGCGAAGGGCCTTTCTTCTATTTTTATGTTGAGTCACCACCTTCTTTCTTTATGCACCATTAAGAGAGCATAGTTGTCATTCTTAGTGTGATATGCATTGTCCCAAAGTTCATTGATTGACTCATATTGTTGGTTTCACTTGTTCTTAAATTATTTGTATCTAGTCGCCCTCTTAAACTTGAAGGTGTCCTATACATTTATGTTTTGCTCTCTTTGAAGGACAAGCTGAAAACCATTTGTATGTTTTTCCTTATGATTTGAACACACGTTTGACTTTCATTGTTTCATTATCATGATCTTTTGTTTGTGTTCATTTGCATGTTTACAACATGGTTGCTAAGTTCTTATTGTCATGATTATATCTTTCATGCCCATGTTTAAGTTCTTATGATCCCAGCTCACAAATGCTTACATATATGATCAAGATTGTGTAGGTGCATGTCACCTCAAAAATTATTTCTTTGTTATCACTTACCTACTCGAGGACGAGCAGGAGTTAAGCTTGGGGATGCTTGATACGTCTCAAACGTATCTATAATTTTTGATGCTCCATGCTTGTTTTTACACCATTTGCCTATTGTTTCGTTACACTTAGTGGCACTTTTATGCATTTTCCGGAACTAACCTATTAACAAGTGCCACAGTGCCAGTTTCCTGTTTTCTGCTATTTTTGTGTTTCAGAAGTGATACACAGGAAATATTCTCGGAATTGGACGAAACAAGTTCCTGAAGTCTTATTTTACCCGGAAGCTTCCAGAGATCCGAAGAGAAGTAGGAGGGGGGCCACCAGGGCCCCACACATAGGGGCGGCGCGGCCAGGCCCTGGCCCGCGCCACCCCCGTGTGAGGGCGCCTGGCCCCTCCTCTGACATCGACCCTTCGCCTATAAAGACCCCCCGACGGAAAAAACCTAAGTACCCGATCAGATTTCCAGAACACATCGCGATCCGCCGCCACCGTCGACCCGAAGATCGGGAGGGTCCAGAAGCTCTTCCCGGCACCCTGCCGGAGAGGGGAATCGCCACCAGAGGTCTTCTTCATCGCCATGCTTGCCTCTGGAGCGATGAGTGAGTAGTCTACCTTGGACTATGGGTCCATAGCTGTAGCTAGATGGTTGTCTTCTCCACCATGTGCTTCATGTTTAGATCTCATGAGCTGCCCTACATGATTGAGATCACCGTTATGTAATTCTACATGTTTGGTTTGTTGGGATCCGATGAATATTGGTGTTTATGATTAAGTTGCTATACTGAATTATATCTTTTGTTATCTCTATGTTGTTTATGATCTTGCATGCTCTCCGTTGTTAGTAGCTATCTTGGCCGAGTAGTTGCTAGTGACTCCAAGAGGGGGTATTTATGCTCGATAGTGGGTTCATGCCTCTATTTCACCTGGGGGAGTGACAGAAACCTCTAAGGTGGTAGATGTGCTGTTGCTACTAGGGAGAAAACAACATTCATATGCTCAAGGGCATATGCTTTGTTTACATTACACACTTTGCTAAATGCAATTATCTGTTGTTTGCAACTTAATACTACTGGGGTATTCGGATTGATATCCCCGGGAGTGGATTATTAGTCATAGATGCAGTTGGATGGCGGTCTATGTATTTTGTTGTAATGCCCAGAGTAAATCTCATAGTGATCTTCTTGACATATCACATTTATCTTTATTCTATCAATTACCCAACTGTAATTTGTTTACCCAGCATGTGCTATTTTATCTATGGAGAGACACCACTAGTGAACTATGGACCCCGGTCCTATTTACATCATATTGCTATCACATGTTTACTTTACTCGCACTGTTTACTTTACTCGCATACTATATTGCTTTCCACTCGATACGCTCATAACCTTTGTTTCAAGCAAACCGGTGAGATTGACAACCTCATCGTAAGTTGGGAACAAAGTACTTGGTTGTGTGTGTGCAGGTTCCGCATCACCTTCAGTCGTCGCCGTCTCTCCTCTCCTGATCGATAAACCTTGGTATCTTAACTGAGGGAAAACTAGCTGTTATACTCTTTATACCTTCCTCTTGGGGTTCCCAACGGGCTGGTTATTCACCAAGCACAAGGACAGTTTGCTCCCACATCAACTGGTTGCCATCAGCTAATTTTTTGGTGCCATCAACGAGGGATCAGGGTACATCAGTCCTGTGATTGACAGCTGTCATGATCATTCTCCATTCTCCAGCCGAAACATGTACTTTCTCCTTCTCTTTTTTGCTATTGCTTCTTATTTTGTCAACTTGCATGTCGACCTCCTTGTTGCCGGGGTGATTGTTTTCTTCTTCTGCTGCTTTAGTGATGATTACGCATAACTGAGGCACGCTCCTGGAGGCGCTGCTGCTTCTGCTGGCGGTATCCCTTGATTTGTCCACTATTTCTTCCATAATGATTTCTTGCTTGATTTCTTCGGGTTCCTCTAATTTTCCTAGCAGATTTTCTATTGCTGCTAAGCTGACTAGCGAGTTTACCTCGCTAGAAGAGCCTACAGATGATCTTGATGCTGTCGTCTTCTCTGCTTGGCCCGCCGACAGAATTGGTTTCGTTGGATCCGAAAGGCGGGTTGAACCCAAAGGTCCAATGTAGAAGCTTAGACTTCCGAACGTCAATTCCTTTTCTTGACTTTTGTCGACTTCTTGGTTGCTATTGGCTAAAAGCGAATAAGCCATCGAATTCATGATTCCAACGCCCAGAGTCCCCACGGTCGGCGCCAATTGACGAGGGGTTAACTCGACAAATGTCCTAGATAAAGGACTTAGGATCGGGGAGATAGGGCGTCGGATGAACTCGAAGGTAAAATCAGTCAAACAAGGTGGCTATGAAAGTAAACGTGGGTGTAGATCCTGGCTTGCTTTCAATCTGGCCTACACCGTCCCCTCCTGGCCCCTATATATAGGTGGCCAGGTCTCGAGGATCGGGTAGGGTCCGATACAGATTACAATATTGACATACGGTAAGAACTCGTATTTCGACTAGTATTACAATTGGGCCTAGCTTAACGGGCCTTAGGGGTACTCAACTGACGGGCTCTATTATCTATACCCTTGTCAATGTATGTATCAGCAGTTGATACATCTCCAACGTATCTATAATTTTTGATGCTCCATGCTTGTTTTTACACCATTTGCCTACTGTTTCGTTACACTTAGTGGCACTTTTATGCATTTTCTGGAACTAACCTACTAACAAGTCGCCACAGTGCCAGTTCCCTGTTTTCTGCTGTTTTTGTGTTTCAGAAGTGCTACACAGGAAATATTCTCGGAATTGGACGAAACAAGTTCCTGAAGTCTTATTTTTCCCGGAAGCTTCCAGAGATCCGAAGAGGAGTAGGAGGGGGGCCACGAGGGCCCCACACACCAGGGCAGCGCGGCCCAGTCCCTAGTCGCACCCCCTATGTGTGAGGGCACCTCGGGCCACCTCTGATGATGCCCCTTCGCCTATAAAGACCCCCCGACAGAAAAAACCTAAGCCCCCGGTCAATTTTCCAGAACACATCGCAATCCGCTGCCGCCGTCGACCCGAAGATCGGGAGGGTCCAGAAGCTCTTCCCGACACCCTACCGGAGAGGGGAATCGCCACCGGAGGTCTTCTTCATCGCCATGCTTGCCTCCGGAGCGATGGGTGAGTAGTCTACCTTGGACTATGGGTCCATAGCAGTAGCTAGATGGTTGTCTCCTCCACCATGTGCTTCATGTTTAGATCTCATGAGCAGCCCTACATGATTGAGATCACCGTTATGTAATTCGACATGTTTGGTTTGTTGGGATCCGATGAATATTGGTGTTATGATTGAGTTGCTATACTGAAATATATCTTATGTTATCTTTATGTTGTTTATGATCTTGCATGCTCTCCGTTGTTAGTAGCTATCTTGGCCGAGTAGTTGCTAGTGACTCCAAGAGGGGGTATTTATGCTCGATAGTGGGTTCATGCCTTTATTTAACCTGGGGGAGTGACAGAAACCTCTAAGGTTGTAGATGTGCTATTGATACTAGGGAGAAAACAACATTCATATGCTCGAGGGCATATTATTTGTTTACATTACACACTTTGCTTAATGCAATTATCTGTTGTTCGCAACTTAATACTCATGGGGTGTTCGGATGATATCCCCGGGAGTGGATTATTAGTCATAGATGCAGTTGGATGGCGGTCTATGTATTTTGTTGTAATACCCAGAGTGAATCGCATAGTGATCTTCTTGACATATCACGTTTATCTTTATTCTATCAATTGCCCAACTGTAATTTGTTTACCCAGCATGTGTTATTTATCTTATGGAGAGACACCACTAGTGAACTGTGGACCCCGGTCCTATTTCCATCATATTGCTATCACCTGTTTACTTTACTCGCACTGTTTACTTTACTCGCAAACTATTATCACTTTCCACTCGATACGCTCATACCCTTTGTTTCAAGCAAACCGGTGAGATTGACAACCTCATCGCAAGTTGGGAACAAAGTATTTGGTTGTGTTGTGTGCAGGTTCCATGTTGCTGCTTGCAAAGCAAAGCTTGGATGAGGCGCCATATATAAATTGTCCGAAGCTGTCGCTAAGCCAGTCCGCATCACCTTCAGTCCTATTGTCTGCTCTTCTCCTGATCGACATACCTTGGTTCTTAACTGAGGGAAAACTTGCTGCTATATTCATCAAAACCTTCTCTTGGGGTTTTCCAACTGGCCGGTCATTTAATTTCATACACCATCGACTTGGCCCCATCAAGTTTTCTGGCGCCGTTGCCGGGGAAGAAGTGGAAGACCTCTGCAAGGGGAGTTTTTCGCACGCACATCCTTTACTTTGTTTAAGTTTTGCTTTACTTTATTTTTACTTGCATCATTTTATCAAAAACCCAAAAAAATAGTATCCTTGATAGTTGTTTTTACTTGTCTTGCTTTATCATGCTTTCTATCAATGGTTGGTTTCTTTGAAACTAAATATTTTTGGCAAGGTGGGTTCACGGAAGAGCAGCAAAATTATTATGAGGAACACCGCTTGTCACAAAAAGGGAAACACTTATGGGAACAAATCAATAGATTGTATATCATTGCTAGAAACGTGTGCTCTACTTATAATGTTACTTACTGCTTTGATAGATCTTGTTGCTGTAGGCGGTATAAACACCTCCCTTTTCAATGTGAGTATAATGATGATGTTACCATATCTTCTTATATTAATGGAAATTATGACTTTTATGATGTGGAACAAATTGAGGAATTTATTGCTTGGAAGGGTGCATTCGAACTTGCTTATTTGCTTGAAAATACTGATGATGCACCCTATAAATATGAGGTTTATGATATACTTACATTTTGCTTTGATAATTACAAGGAAGAAAATGGCTATATTCTTAAATATCTTAATAGATGCTCTCCAATGGAAGAGACTAATGCCTTGAAGGAGCCTATGGAAGAAGAAATTGCTGAAACTGGAAGCTCATTGGATGAAAAATAGGAGGAGAGTGATGATCAAGAGGAGGAAGAATGGAGCTACCCATGTCTACCTCCCAATAAGAGTAACTCTTTAACTAATACCTTATTTGATCGCTCTCCATGCTTAACAAAGGAGGGTGAGTGTGATATTTATATTGTTCAGTTTGTTCATATTGCTACTAAAAATTATTATGAGTGAGGAAAATATGGTTGTTGGAATTCTCATGTTACTAAAACACCTCTCTTTATATTGAAAGTTCTAAAGTTGCTCTTGTTTTATCTACCCATACTTATGGCTATGCGCTTCTTTGATTTATTTTCTTACAAGATTCCTATGCATAGGAAGTGGGTTAGACTTAAATGTGTTTTATATTTACTCCATGAAGCTCTCTTTGCTTCAATTCATATTTCTTATGTGAGCATCTTCTAAAATTACTGCGCCTAGCTCAAAGGTGTTAAAGAAAAGCACTCTTGGGAGATAACCCAGTGTTTTCTTTTCAGTACTTTTTCTTTTATTTGAGTCTTTGAAGTCATTACTACTGTAATGACCTCTCCTTATCCTTTTTATTTCATTGTTGTGCCAAGAGAAGCCTCTAATTTGAGTGAGGTAAAGATTTGGGGATGTTGCTGTCCTGAAACTGTTTTCGGTGCTGCACCATAAAAATTCGTAAAAATTCTCTGTATATCTTTTGGACCTGAAATTTCTTGTGCATATGCCCCAAGTTATATTCAAACTTTCATTAGTTGAACACTTTTTGATTTGAGCAACATAAAACACCTTAAAAATTCGGCCTTTGTCAGCTGTTCTGTTTTGACAGATTTCTGCCAATATTTGTGTTTGCTGCTTTATCGCTTTCTTTCGAGTTCTTTTGATCACGGAACTTTTGGGGAAGTTGCTACAGTAGTATATGCTATATATGTGGTGGTTTTGGGTTGAAACCTGAAGCAAAAAGAGGTTGATTATATGTTATGCTACACTAATATTGCTAATAGATTTATGTTTAGTTTTGTATGAAGGAAGTTTTCAAGTGTAGGGATTGGAGAATGATGAGATGAGTTGAAGAATGGACAAAAGCTCGAGCTTGGGGATGCCCATGCATCACCCCAAGAAATATCCAAGAAGTACAAGCGTCAAAGCTTGGGGATTCCCCCGAGGCACCCCTTCTTCATCGGCAAAAATCAGGTCACCTTTCAAGACACTATATTTTTATTGCTTCATGCACTATGTGTTTTTCTTGGAGCGTCAGTTGTTTTAGTTTTCTTAGTTAGTTTAGTTTTGTTTGCTGCAATAAATAGTTGGACCCCAACAAATTTCCTTTGGATAAGTTGCCTTGCTTTTGATTTGCCAAGAATGCTTTACTTTTCACTCTTATAAAAAACCGAGTGTTCTTCTTTTTCTGCTACTGCTTTTGGTTTTCGTTTTTGCCTTGATTTTTGTTCAGACCGTGTCATATCTCTTCATCAAGGTGTATTTTTTGCCTCTGATCTTTATTGGTTTTCATCAAAAGAGGTGTCTTAAAAATTTTCAAATGGTGTTGGAAAAGAGAAAAAGCTTTATGCAAAAAAGCGGTACAAGAAGGAGCTTGTGTAGACTGCGGCTTAGACTTTTTCATGTCGTGCTTGATGTCTTTTTGATAGTATGCTTAGTGGTTTTGCTATAGCATGACTTGTCTCAAATAACTGAGATTGCTTAATGAGCCTTTGAAAAAATCATGCGTTGTTTTTATTGTTTGGAAGCATTATTTTGGTTTTCTCCTTGATGCTTTATTTGGGTTGACTTGGCGCATGCTCACACATGTTAGACTCTTACAAAGTCGCCAATAGCCTCTATGATCATTTAGTTTTTGACTTTTGATGCCATCTTATGCTTCTTTTAATGTCGCTTTGTCGCTTTGCATGATTATGGCCATTATTGCTCTATTAGTTGGTCGCTCCCATTCTTTTGCTAGCCCTCGCCTTGTACTGAGTATGAGCTCTACTCGTGCATCCAAATCTTAAAAACCAAGTTTTGCCAAAGTGTCCACCATACATACCTACTAGCAATTTGCTATTCCAAGTAAATTTGACTTGCTTTTATCTACTCTTCAAATTAAACTCTTACCAGTGTTATGCGAAAATTGGTTAGTAAAGCTCTCACGAATCGGAAGGCACACTTTACTTTTTGTTGTTCTTAAAATTTTGATATTGTGGTCTCTTATGTTGAGTTGTTATGCTTGCAAGCTATAAGTTGGATACTAGCCCAACCATGTTGTCATGGGGAAAGCTTTCAATATTGCACTTCTTATTTAAGTTGATATCGTGATCTTTTGTTTATGGATGCCTGCAGTGTAAAATGAATTGGGAATCTTGCGGGGATCATGGAGTTTGTATATGTGTTAGGGAAACGCTTGGGCCGCCAATCTAAGCCATGCATAATTCATGGTGGAAATTTGCAGCATACCCATGGTGGACATTCGATGACGCATCTCAAAATAAAAAGCTAAACAAATAGTAAATAAAAGAGATGTCGAGGTGTTCATTGTCTGCTTGTCCTATCATTTTGATGTGGGCTTGTTTCATGTCATCGGGCACGGAGGTACCCCGTTGGCGGTTCTCGATGATACATATATATACTTACAATGACAAGAGCCTTGCTTGGGACTCTAAGTTGAATAGCATGAGGTTTGGGTACTCGTATTCATGGGACACGAGGTTTTGGACTTATAATTTGTCAAGCATATGCAGCATAATTGTTCTCGCATTAACTCTCACCATTCAAGATGCTTATGATGGAGGCAATGAGAGCTCAAAGCCGGTAAGTACCATAATTTTGGAAGGTTATAAAACTTGCAATCACTGCTTCCCTACGCGAAGGGCCTTTCTTTTACTTTTATGTTGAGTCACCACCTTCTATCTTTATGCACCATTAAGGGAGCATAGTTGCCATTCTTAGTATAATGTGCATTGTCCCAAGGTTTTCATTGATTGATTCATATTGTTGGTTTCACTTGTTCTTAAATTATTTGTATCTAGTCGCCCTCTTAAACTTGAAGGTGTCCTATGCATTTATATTTTGCTCTCTATGAAGTACAAGCTGAAAACCATTTGTATGTTTTCCTTATGATTTGAACACACGTTTGACTTTTATTGTTTCATTTTCATAATCTTTTGTTTGTGTTCATTTTCATGTTATAACATGGTTGCTAAGTTTCTATTGTCAAGATTATATCTTTTATGCCCATGTTTTAAGTTCTTATGATCCCAGCTCACAAATGCTTACATATATGATCAAGATTGTGTAGGTGCATGTCACCTCAAAAATTATTCTTTGTTATCACTTACCTACTCAAGGACGAGCAGGAGTTAAGCTTGGGGATGCTTGATACGTCTCCAACGTATCTATAATTTTTGATGCTCCATGCTTGTTTTTACACCATTTGCCTACTGTTTCGTTACACTTCGTGGCACTTTTATGCATTTTCCGGAACTAACCTACTAACAAGTCGCCACAGTGCCAGTTCCCTGTTTTCTGCTATTTTTGTGTTTCAGAAGTGCTACACAGGAAATATTCTCAGAATTGGATGAAACAAGTTCCTGAAGTCTTATTTTTCCCGGAAGCTTCCAGAGATCCGAAGAGGAGTAGGAGAGGGGCCACGAGGGCCCCACACACCAGGGCGGCGCGGCCCAGCCCCTGGCCGTGCCCCCTATGTGTGAGGGCACCTCGGGCCACCTCTGACGATGCCCCTTCGCCTATAAAGACCCCCCGACAGAAAAAACCTAAGCCCCCGATCAATTTTCCAGAACACATCGCGATCCGCCGCCGCCGTCGACCCGAAGATCAGGAGGGTCCAGAAGCTCTTACCGGCACCCTGCCGGAGAGGGGAATCGCCACCGGAGGTCTTCTTCATCGCCATGCTTGCCTCTAGAGCGATGAGTGAGTAGTCTACCTTGGACTATGGGTCCATAGCAGTAGCTAGATGGTTGTCTCCTCCACCATGTGCTTCATGTTTAGATCTCATGAGCTGCCCTACATGATTGAGATCACCGTTATGTATTTCTACATGTTTGGTTTGTTGGGATCCGATGAATATTGGTGTTATGATTGAGTTGCTATACTGAAATATATCTTATGTTATCTCTATGTTGTTTATGATCTTGCATGCTCTCCGTTGTTAGTAGCTATCTTGGCCGAGTAGTTGCTAGTGACTCCAAGAGGGGGTATTTATGCTCGATAGTGGGTTCATGCCTCTATTTAACCTGGGGGAGTGACAAGGGCATAGCTAATAGAGCCCGTTAGTTGTGCACCCCTGAGGCCCGTTAAGCTAGGCTCAATCTACTATCTACTAAAAGCACAATACGGAAGTCTAAAATAAAGACACGAGGTTAATCCACATAATTAAAATTATCTAATTCGTCCAATTTTTGTGGGACCTAATTATAACGGCTGAGATCAAAAAACTTTCGTTCACATCAATATGCCCCATTGTCACGTATACATCTCTTTGTTGTATGGTTCTTTCAAAAAGAAATGTTCCTAATCGACCGGGGATTAGTTCGATCAATCGTATTAGACATGGGATCTACCGTGAGAGAAAAAAAAGGCCTGCTGTGGTGATTAGCTCGATTGCCCGACCTGAGCCCCAGCCCGGCCGACTCCATGGCCATGCGGCCGCCCTCGCTTTGCCTCCTCCTAGCCATCGAACAACCTACACCTCAGCACCCTCAAGCTAGGCCCGTTCTAAGCTAGGCCCGTTCTATATGCTCATGAAATGCCTGACGATTTGATGATTCCCTCTGTAACCAGTTTGCGCCGATATCGTTAAGCAAGTTGGATCTGGTAGGCGTGGCCTCCTCCGCATCATGCAGGAGCAGGACGTGCAGCTATGCGGCAGCATTGATCAAAGCTTTTGTGACCTCCGACACCTGCCGATCTACGGCCGCTTGGACCATCGGCCATCTTCACAGGCTGAACGGGCAATAATTTCTGTCATCTCAGCTAAGCAATGCCCTCTCCTCTTTCTTGCTATTAGATATGTGCGCTGCTAGATCACTACTGGCTACTGATCACAAGAAATTAAGGAGGCGTAACAAGAAGGAGCCGCTGGGGCAAATTTGAATTTTGTCAGGTCTGTAGGAAACAGTTTGTTTTTTTTCTGTTTTTTTCATACGCAGAAGTAATCTTTGACATGAAGTCTATACGTCCTGTTGTGCTAATACATCAAATAGGTTCGCCATTGTGTGGACTGAGTTTTGACGGAAGGGACTTCGATGGAATGCAGTATAGGGGTTTTGACAAACAAAATATATTCATTACTAATGCCAAAGTCAGTAGGAGTACTATTATAAAAAAAATCAGTCCTCGGGCCTTAGGACGTAGCTCCCCAGTCCATACAAAAAAGCATGTGTGATATAACAACAAAGGAGAACGCCGTGCAAGTCGATGAAAGAGTTGAGGCGTCGGCTGGGAGATGGAGAACGATGGGAGGATATAGTGGTTCGGATGTATGCAATCTTCGGCGTTAGATTTCTTTTACTTTGTTGTTAATTCACATTTTCTTTCTTGCGGGTCTCAACGTTGTTTCTCTGCCCCACAACCGCAAGAATTGATTCAGAGGTCAGTCCTATTTGAGTGGTGTCCACAGGTTCTTCTTTGATGTTTTTGGCAGGTGCTGGAGCTCGATCAAATGCCCTGTGAGAAAACAACATTACATACATCATGGCTACACGTATATCTGCACACACACAAAAAGAACACACATGCCCTTCAACTTATTGTCTGAAATAAAAAAGAGAGCGACTCATTGATGATATACAACATGAGTAGGAACAAAACAATTATTAAGAAATAACGTATGCCATGAATTCGCTTAGTTATTTGATTAGATTGATCTCAACGATATCTTTCTTTTGACATACAATTACGTCTAAAATTTGCATTGTTAGAATAAAACAGTGGGTAGTAGACCTTTTCCTCCAGCATAGCCCTTTGCACAGTTTTTATATATGTGAGTGGACACTGGACACTAACCTGCTCCTTTTCGAAATCCAGGCTTATTAGTAAATTTTCCATAAACTAATTTCAAATTCAAGCGAACCAATTACTTTTGATGCATCACATTTGAGTTCATGTTATTTACTTTTCGCTTGCAGGGACAAAAAAGGCCGTTAGATGGTGATTAGCTCAATTGACCGATCTGGTATCCACTTTCACTGTGTTCTTGCGGAATAACCTGAGGATACACGCAAACATACTCACGGTATCCACTTTCTTACATGTGGATTTCCAACGTGTCATGCATACATGTCGTCCAACAACTTTTTAATTAGTTACAAGGATTTTTCTGGAAGTCTGCGGGAGGGTGCAATTGGTTATCGATAGGAAAAATGCATGTCATTCACGGATACAGAAATTATTACGGATTGAGCATAGTTTAAATGTGTTCAATGTTATCCATGTTTTTGGATAGCATTGTTGGTTATTTATGTTTATGTTGGACACTGGACACTAACCTGCTCCTTTTCGAAATCCAGGCTTATTAGTAAATTTTCCATAAACTAATTTCAAATTCATGCAAACCATTTACTTTTGATGCATCACATTTGAGTTCATGTTATTTACTTTTCGCTTGCAGGGACAAAAAAGGCCGTTAGATGGTGATTAGCTCAATTGACCGATCTGGTATCCACTTTCATTGTGTTCTTGCGGAATAACCTGAGGATACACGCAAACATACTCACGGTATCCACTTTCTTACATGTGGATTTCCAACGTGTCATGCATACATGTCGTCCAACTTTTTAATTAGTTACAAGGATTTTTCTGGAAGTCTGCGGGAGGGTGCAATTGGTTATCGATAGGAAAAATGCATGTCATTCACGGATACAGAAATTATTACGGATTGAGCATAGTTTAAATGTGTTCAATGTTATCCATGTTTTTGGATAGCATTGTTGGTTATTTATGTTTATGTTGTATCCGAGGTCGACATGCTTCACAATAGGGTCGAAGAAATAATAAGTTTCTAATTATTAATCAACACCATTCCAATATTAAGAACTGAAAGGAATGAAGTGAAAAGAGTCAACTTAATTTTCACATTGGTATAAAAATACATATTTCAAAGCCTAGATTATCTAAACAATATTTCAGTTCTTAATTTGATCTGTGCCTGATGGCACTTATCTATTAGCATAATCTGTGTAAAACAAAAATCTGGTCTTCGATCGGTCATTAGAGAGAACGATGATGTTGATGCAGAAGTGACAATGCAAACATATTAGATTGTAACAAGAAGAATCCGCTTACAAGGATTTTTTGATCACACTAAAGTTGAAAGGATAACTTAATTGGCCCAACATCTTGGATACATATCTTTGCTTATGACTTTATGAGTTCATATTCAGATTCCATAATAAACAAATACACTTACGTGTCAGCCATGCATTTTACAATACTTATAGACTTTAGCGTATACATCATGGCAACTACACGTTATATTCTTATGTGTTATATCATGTAAATCGAAAAATTGATCTAAAGTATGGTAGTATAATGCTACCGAGGAGTGATAATAATCGGGTTTGCAGTATTTCGTAGCACCATGGGATTGTAAAGATTGTTTTTTTACTTACAATAGCTATATAGTCATAGATTTAGGGTTATTTTCAAAATCTTTGTAACCATGAACTTATTTTTATTACAATATTTAACATGATAAATATGATGCCCTCACATTTAGGAGGGCCATCTTGCTAGTTGTAATGATAGTCGAATACGAGTTCTCACCGTATGTTGATATTGTAATCTGTATCGGACCCTACCCGATCCTCGAGACCTGGCCACCTATATATAGGGGCCAGGAGGGGACGGTGTAGGGCAGATTGAAAGCAAGCCAGGTTAAACACCCAAGTTTACTTTCGATACACACCTATTTCGACTAACTTTACCTTCGAGTTCATCCGACGCCCTATCTCCCCGATCCTAAGTCCTTCATCTAGGACATTTGTCGAGTTAACCCTCATCAATTGGCGCCGACCGTGGGGAACTTGGGCGTTGGAATCATGAATTCGACAGCTTTTTCGCTTTTAGCCAACAACAGTTCAGAAGTCGACGGAAGTCAAGAGGTGGAACTAACAATCGGAAGTCTGAGCATCCTCATCGGGCCGTCGGGTTCGTCCCGCCTTTCGGATCCGACGAAACAAGATCCATCGGCAAATGAGCCCGAAGCAACAACAATAATGGAGTATTCCGACGGATCATCCAGCGAGGTAAACTCGCCGGTCAGCTTAGAAGAAGCGCAAAAAAGGAAAATTGCAGAAGACAACAAAGAAAAGGACAACTTCAATACAGAAATCCAACTCGATGATCTCACGATCTGCCTTGGCGATATCTCAGATAACTCAACAGACACATGGAAGACAGGGTTAGAGCTTTCTGAAGATGGCGACTCGATCTTCTCAAGCTTTAATAGCAACATCGGCAAGCAGTGCCAGGTACTCGCCATTGTGGGCGACAACTCAGAAGAATTCGATGAAAATAACAACCCAGTGATAAACCCAGCAAATGTCGATAGAGGAGCAAATCACCTAGCAGAAGGGCAAACAGTGGAATCCCTCACAGCCAGGGAAAAAATTCGACTATCAATCGACGAGTGGAAAATAGTAAGAGAAGCCGTAGAACACGGCACGCCAATACCATCAAATTCCAGCAAAGACATGCTTTTTGGGTATCATTACGCCCTAAGGCAGCAAGCAAAGCAATTAGCAAAGGAGAAGATAGAGATACAAAGAAGGAAAAATTCAGCCATTGCAGCCAGCGAAGCTGCTCGCAAAGCACGAAGCGACGCATCATACATCAACGCAAGGAAAAATCGTCGACATGGCTCAAGGTATGACAACCTCGAGTACTCCGACAGGCAAAGTATCTCGAAAAACCTCGACTCGTCCTTCCTATCGGTCGACGAGCAGGGGAACATCCTACCAAAAACACCTGAAGCAGCATTAGTAGCAGCGCAAGCATATCTGCTCACAACTCGACCAAGTCCAGGAGATCCTAGGGAGCGCATGCATAGAGCAGCATTGAACGGACTCAACATGGTAGGCCACAAGCTATCAGCAAAAGGAGAAGAAGCACATCATCACAAGGAAGTACACAAAGCAAGGTCACCTCGCCGTCACAATAGTCCTCGGCATAGAAGCAGTAAACACCGATCTCGATCGCCATCACCAAAACACCACGGTGGAACTCGAAAATCGTGATCCCCAAATGAAAGGCGCGACTATGAAGACGACGAAAAAGAGATGGGGGCATCGTGCTTTACCCGTAGGGTTCGCACCACTCCAGTTCCTAAGGGATTCAAGCTACCTCATGATCAGCAAAAATACGACGGATCACAGGAACCACAATCATGGCTCGCAGATTACTTACAAGCAGTTCAAATACTAGGAGGAACCAAAGAAACAGCAATGCAAAGTTTGCAACTACACCTCACCGGCGCAGCAAGGTCATGGTTGAGCAAACTAGAGAAAGAATCCATTGGAAGCTGGGAAGACCTCACAAAGCAATTTACAAGCAACTTCAGGTCGACATACAAACGGCCAGCATCAATAGAAGAAGTCAAAGCATGCGTACAACAACGCGACGAAACACTACGGGCATACATCCAAAGATGGAGCCTCATCAAAAATTCAGCAGTCGAAGTTTCAGACGAAAGAGCAATAGACGCGTTCATCATCGGATTAAGGCGAAGAGACCTAGTCGAAGAGATGGGTAGAATCAAGCCAAAAACAGTGTCAGACCTCATGGACACAGCGAACAGGTTTGCAGATGGAGAAGATGCGTGCAACAACAAGCGGACGCGATCTCTAGAGGACGACAGAAGAAACAGATATGGAAGTCAAAGGAGACGACCCCGAAACTACGACACCTACGGCTTGCATAGCCAAGTCGCCGCAGGATATAAAGACAACAGCTATCAAGGAAATGATCGCAGAAGCTTGGGATATAGAAGCTACGGAAAGGAGGACTATAAGAAGTTCCCTATAAGGGAGTCCAGAGAATACAACCCATCACCAGAAGATATGCTCAACGGGCCTTGTCATATACACTCAGCGTTCGTCGACGGGAAGCGATTATCAAGGCACGCAATGAAAGATTGCACAACATTCTTAAAACTGCAAGAAGCAGCAATAAACAAGCAAACCGAAGCAAGGCGACAAGGATTCGAAGGAAGCAACAATCCTCCAACAAAGCAGCAAGGAAACAATGGAGCGCCTCAAGGACAAGACCAGCAAAACCAGGGACAGGACGACGACGAAGGGTATGTACCATCAAAAGGACACATCATATCAATGATACAACCTGTACCCAAGTCGAACAAAGAAGAGAAGAGCATAACTCGACAAGTCAACTTAGCAGTCATATCACCTCCAGCTGCAACGGAGTATCTGCACTGGTCAGAGCAACCAATAGAGTTCAACAGAGAAGATCACCCTATAACAGTACCTCGGCCGGGAAACGCGCCTTTGGTACTCAAAGCTCAAATCGGCGCGTATGATGCCGACAGAATATTTATGGATGCAGGGAGTGGAATTAACTTGATATACGCGAAAACACTCCGAGCAATGCATATATCACTAGAGTTCCTGAAGCCAACAGATTGTTCCTTCTATGGAATCGTACCAGGAAGTGCCAATTACCCGCTGGGTCGAATAGCACTCAATGTTTGCTTCGGCAACCGACAAAATTATAGAAGAGAAAAGCTAGACTTCGAAGTCATGGATTGGCCATCGCAATATCACGCGATCCTCGGACGACCCGCGTTTTCGCGATTCATGTCAGTGCCTCACTATACATATTTGGTACTTAAAATGCCAGGACCAAGAGGAATAATTACAGTGAAAGGAAGTTTTGAAGTTTCAGATCTCTGTGACAGGGAATTCCACAAGATGGCGCAAAATTTTGGCATAATAGCCAACCATGCAGAAAAGGCAAAAAGCGCGACTACAGAAGGCGTCAAGCTACTCGAAGGATGCGTCGCGGAGCCCGAAACGAAGAAACCACGAGTAGGAGCATCAGGAGAAGAAACAGGCGCAGAGGAAAAAGGGAAAGCCACAACGACATAAGCATCACAAGACAATAGAGTAGAACAATAAAGGCTGTAAAAGCCACGAGTTATACCAGGGGCAATGCCCTCTAGATCCAGAACACAGGTCACAGGCCGGATCTCTTGGGTCACCCCATGTATCTTACATTACAAAGTATAATAAAGACGAAACGTTCCTCATATTCGAGTTTACGAGTCTTTCAAAGGAAAAATGCGGCAAACGCACGAGTCATACAATAACGCCCTGAGAACAAATTTTCGTTACGAAATAGCGTACTCTCGCGTTACACACACAAAAGTATATTACAACATCGGGTTGTCAGAATCATCTACACCTAAAGGGTCCAAGTAGTGAAACTCGCGGAAAAATGCGGAGTCTTCTTGCAATAACCTGGCTATAATTCGTCGGGCAGGTTGCAAGGTACTCTCTAAATGTACTCGAAGGCTTGCCCCACCAGGAGGATAGCTCAGCGACATAGAACTGTAATTGAGTCTTGGATGCCACTTGCGTGTCCACCCAAGAGCAAAGTTGGCACCTGCCACTAGGTTCAATTCTATCAACCGATGGATTCGCTGGCTGGATCTAAAAACGTCAAGGAGTAATGGAAAAGTGGCAGGCAAAGGATTGCGAGGAAGCATCACCGAGTGCATAGTTACAAGAGCCCTCCTACAGCCATCCACTGCCTCGCCAATATGCTGGGCACGGTCCTGAAGTAATACAATAGCGCTTCGGCGTCGAGGATCAGACCATAAATTTTCAACACCTGCGGACATCTTTTCCAGAGCTGCGCTTCGTTCGGTAACCCGACGATCCTCAGCAGCGAAGTCCAAGCAAGTGCCTATAAGGGCAAAGGATATCACAAAAGTAACAGTACAAAGAGAAGAAAACAAGCTGAGAGGAAGCTTACATCGCAACATTTCACAGGCAGATTCGATGAAACCAAGAATGAAAGAGTTGCATTCTTCGTGATGCAAAATCCTCGCCGTCAAGCTGGACACTTCATCACTAAGAATCGACACCTGCTTCGTCAGAGCAGAAGTTTTGCTAGCCTTATCAAACGCCATCTGAGCTTGGCGTTTGGCTGAAGTCAAGCGGACCTCAAGGTCAGAAATCCTCGAAGAATATTCTGCGCATTGATTGCATCGACTAGGAGTCGACGAAATCTGAGGATCGAATCCACAGGCAGAGGAAGGAGCAGAACCATGAGTCAAAGGATCATGAACATTCATCGACTACAAAAGAAAAGGAAGGAGAAACAATTTCAGAAAGGCAGCATAAAACTTCATATAAAGAGGATATATTTACACAAGAGCACAACCCTATGGCTGAGGTTCTCGGGTTGCACTTAATTGAAGTTTGTACATTCAAAAGGAGAAAACTAAAAAAGCTACAAAGAAGCTGAGTCTACGCCACCTCAGCATTGTGCTCCGTGGAAGAAGGGGGCGCGGCCAGTTCCTCGCTAGAAGTCGACGGTAGCACTGGATCTTTCGCCGCTGGAGGCGGTGCAGCAGGCACAGCAGAGGCCGCCGAAGGAGAAATCGTTGTCAACAGTGCAGGTGCCAACTTCTTCGCCTTTTCGAAAAACACCTTCATCTCGTCACGAGTGTGGCCATGGGGGAGCCAACCTTCTCCCAGTCGAAGTCTGTACCGTGCGCAAGAGAAAGTGCAATGGCACCCTCGGCGCCGCGCTTAATGGACAGCCCTTTCAGCTGGAGAGTGGGGTCTTCAGTGGTGTCGAAGGACTTGGCAAGTTCAGTCAGGTTGTCCTTTGGGACTGCCGCCCTTTTCTTTGGCCACAACCCTGCAAATAGCCGCAACAGAACGTGGCCAACCAACTCGAAAGTCTCCTGGATAGATATCCAGTTTTCCTTGAGTAAGTTCACCGCATTCATCAGAGGATCATCGTCTGTTTGCAAAGCCGACGGAGATACCCCGGTAAATTCTGCACAAATAGAAAAGAAAAGAGGAGATAAGTGACAACAGGTATACCAGTACAACAGAAGTCGAAAGTAGAAAGATAAGTCGAAGAAATTTACTTTCAGCGGCTGTAGACATGGTGTGAAGACGCTCTGCCACGGCCTGTTCCCGCTGAGCGTGTTCCTTGTTGGCGTCAGCTAGAGCCCTTTCAGCTTTCTTCGCCTTGGCAAGCGCAGATTTCTGCGACTTCTCAGAAATTGCCTTAGCAGCGGTTGCAACGTCATAAGCTTTCTGCGAAGCTTTGAGTTCCGCCTCCAACGAAGCAATTCGAGCATTGGCGGTTGCTAAAGCAGCTGCATAAGAAGTCGACAGGGAGTCAGAAAGATAACAAAGGACAAACTGCAGAAGACAAGTGGTGATTGGACGTCAAAGTTATACCTTCGGAAGCTTTCGCAACCTTTAGGTACCCTACACACTCCGTGCCTAGGGCAATAAATCTCTTGACTAAAGCCTGAGAAAAGAAGTGTGTAAGAGCAGGAATGCATAAAAGAAAAGTAAGTAAAGAAGAAGTGCTCACGTCATCAGAAGAAACCGTAGATGCGTGGGCTTCCAAAGAAACGTTGGCTTCCTTAGCCTTCTTTGAGCGCTTAGGGTATCGAGATTGAGCAACCTTCTTCACACCGGATCTGGTAGCCCTCGGTGCAACATCTGGTTCGACAGGCTCATCAATGGCCATAGGAGAAGGTGGTGGAGCAGCTGTTGCATATGTTGGTGGTTCTTCATCATCTCTGCATGAAGAATATAAGTTATGACAACAAGACAAGAACAAAGCAGTTGAAGAACTCGACTACAATACTTACGATGCTAGCATGTCGAAATACTCCATATCTTCTGCAAGAACGGGAGCTTTACCAGCCGCCGCAGAACTCGATGAAGCGATGTCGTCGACACGCTTCCTTTTCTTGTCGACACCAGCATCTTCAGCAAGTGTAGGAGGAGGCGATGTCGACGAGCTAGTTTCCTCTTCTGATTCCTCGACATCATCTCCGTCCTGACTTTCGTCAGCCTCGGGGGCTTCAGATACAGGAGAGGCTAGATCAGCCGGAAGGGGCCCTTCCTCTGGGAGAGGAGGACAAGAAGCAAGGAATTGGTGACCCTGCATATAAATGTGTCAGTAGAAAGCAAAGGCAAAAACGGAAAAAGAAGCAAGTCGAAACCAAGCAAAAATTTGACAAACAGTGGGCGCGGAGATAGATACCTCAGGAAGTGGGTGCACGGAGTCGAAGAAATCCGCAGTCAAATCGGCAACTGCATGTTCCTTGGTGAGCTTGGTGAGATTCCGGACTCGCTTATCGACATCTTCCTTCGACATCAGATCTTCAGATATGCGAGTAGGATCCTCCAAGCCAGAATAATTCCAAAGTTTGGTAAGGTGGTGTTGTAGAGGTTGAACTCGACGTTGAATAAAAAATGCCATGAGTTGCATACCCGACAAAGCACCCCTTTGACCTCCTTTTAAAGCCTTGATGCGGGAAAGAAGAGGAAGAATTTCTTGTGCTTCTGCATCTGAGGGGAGTGTGTCCCACGATGCCAATTTCTTCACCTCCTGGGAAGCATCAAAAGGAGGCAGGCCGAATTCGTCTTCAGGCGAGGATTTGCGGTCCTTGATATAGAACCACTTCGTCCTCCATCCTTGGACATATGCGGCCATAGAAAATTCAAAGTATTGTGCTTCAGGACGCACAGAAACAACGGCTCCACCCAGTTCGGGTTTCCTTGCCAGAGAAACATTGGGACGGAGTCGAAAGATCGATCTCTAGAGAAGGAAATGGGGTTCAATGCCCAAGAATGACTCACAGAGAGTCACGAAGCAAGCAATGTGAAAAAGGGAATTTGGTGTGAGCTGATGGAGCTGCACACCGTAGACAAATAGCAGCCCACGGAGAAACTCGTGGGCAGGAAGGGACAAACCGCGGAGGAGGAAAGCGAGAAACATTACCCGATAACCGCTCGGGGGCTTCGGGATCCGCTCAGTACTGGGAAATTGGATGGAATCCTGGGCGGTGATGAGGCCATCCGCCGTGGCCTTTTCCACCTCTTTCTTCGTGATGGTGGAGCGCACCCAGTTGGTGGCAGACGTCTTGGCCATGGTGCTCTTAGTGGCCAGATGTTTCACGCGCATCCAGCACAAAGCGCGCTTGGGGGCTTCGCAAGAGAGGAAGGGATAGAGGAGATCAGCAATGGAGACGGCGGAGGGAACGAGCTGGTAAACAGTACGATTCCCCACTATGCCATTTATATATATTCTGGGAGAAGGATCGTGGGCTGAGACGTGGCGCAAAGATCGGAAACGGCAGCCCACCAACGGTCAAAAATCGTGCAGCCCACTAACGGTCAAAAAATCGTGAAAGTTACAGTGCTACCCATAAAACGGCTTGCACTGACGAAGAGCTACGTCTTCATTGATGTCATCAAAAATATATATAAAGGATGGCGTCGACAAATGCTGCACTTATAAAAAGGATCATATATGAAGGATTTTTGGTTATAGCCTTGGGGGTTGTTGCTTTCAAAAATATCGAGTGGAACTCTTCGTTGACGTAGTGGACTCGTACTCAACGACAAGGTGTTCTTGAAAGTATCTCGAGTTGAAGAACCTCGAAGTTGAAGTGTTTCGAGTTGAAGTATGACGAGCTACATTATCTCTTGAGCCTATACTCGAAAAACTCCTTTTTCGACTATAGCCTCGGGGGCTACTCCCATCGGGAGCGCTGAGCGCGCACCCGACGATATTCATTGGTAAAGCATTGGAGATTGGAGAAGTGTTACTCCCATCGGGAGCGAGTTTTATGGTTGTAGAAACCCGAATATTTTCAGTCAAAATTTGACTGCGACATAAGATTCTCGAGTTGCGTTATCGCAACGAAACTCGAATGCCGTGACTTGTCACGAAGGTAAGACCCCAGGATCCGTCCTGTGTGGCCTGGTATACGCACATGGATGCGCTCTGCTGGTATGTATCCGTGTCTACGACGCGAAGAAAATCCTGGTGGACGCACTGGGTACCCTGAGAACCACTGGGATTCATTCTTTGTAAGTCCTAAATGCGGCAGAAGAATGGGTTTGACCGGTATCCCGAATTCAAATCCAAGGGGATTGAATTTGAAGTAGGTGACAAGTATCTGTTCCGGCAGTTAACTGACCTCTTGATCCGTCAGAGTTGTCAGGCTTGTACATCAAGACCCCTTGCGAACAAATTATTATAAATATAAGTCGAAAGAACAAGTCGAAGATTTGAAGATAAGAAGAAGTCAAAGAATTGATCAAGTCAAAGATTTGAAGATTAGAGATTCAACCCGAATCTACAATTCTGGTAGAATCTCAGGGGCTACTGACAAGGGCATAGCTAATAGAGCCCGTTAGTTGTGCACCCCTGAGGCCCGTTAAGCTAGGCTCAATTGTAATGATAGTCGAATACGAGTTCTCACCGTATGTCGATATTGTAATCTGTATCGGACCCTACCCGATCCTCGAGACCTGGCCAACTATATATAGGGGCCAGGAGGGAACGGTGTAGGGCAGATTGAAAGCAAGCCAGGTTGAACACCCAAGTTTACTTTCGATACACACCTATTTCGACTAACTTTACCTTCGAGTTCATCCGACGCCCTATCTCCCCGATCCTAAGTCCTTCATCTAGGACATTTGTCGAGTTAACCCTCGTCAGGGAGTGACAGAAATCTTTAAGGTTGTAGATGTGCTGTTGCTACTAGGGAGAAAACAACATTCATATGCTCGAGGGCATATGCTTTGTTTACATTACACACTTTGCTTAATGCAATTATCTGTTGTTCGCAACTTAATACTCATGGGGTGTTCGAATGATATCCCCGGGAGTGGATTATTAGTCATAGATGCAGTTGGATGGCGGTCTATGTATTTTGTTGTAATGCCCAGAGTGAATCACATAGTGATCTTCTTGACATATCACGTTTATCTTTATTCTATCAATTGCTCAACTGTAATTTGTTTACCCAGTGTCGATGGATTTCGTGTCGTAAGAACACGGGGTACCACGCGATGGACCCAAAGATTCGAACGCAGCGGGCTGAACGTGTGAGATCTAGGATTGCAACGAAGCACGGTGACGGAAGCCTCGAGCTGTGGAACGCCCTACGCACTGCAGAGAGAGAGACGTCGAGCTTTACCCAGGTTCAGGGTCCTCGTGGTGAGGTAACACCCCTACTTCCTGCCTTCTTGTATTGCAATGCGACACCTCGCGAGGAGTACAAGGTCTTGGTTACAAAGTTCTAGCTGGCCAGAGGTTGAAGAACCTGCGTGCCCAGCTAGCAAGTTGGAGAAGATCCGATCCCATCTAAGGGGTGGCCTCCCCTCCTTTTATATCGCCAAGGTCCTCCTTCCCCTTATCTTCTTGGGGAAGGGGTTGCCACACACACGGCCAAGGAGGGTGGACAGCTGTAGACGACACTCTTCTGTAGACGTGGTCTTCGTAGGGTAGTGGCGCCGGTCCACAGGAGTGGGTGGAGGAAGCTGACGTCTTCCTCTGGCGCCCTGCACCGTCCACGCTATTTTTAGGGGGGTGGCCAACAACCACTGTGCCGCTTTGGGCAGGCACAGCAAAAGTTGGTCTCCTCCCTGTCGGGGGTAGCGTGGGCGGTACGCGGTCTTCTGTCCTTCATCTTCTTGCTCCGCATGCCAACATGCTGAGCTGGCGTGGACTTGGTCCCTCTCCTCACCAGTGGGGGCTCGTGAGGAGGTCTTTTGGTCCTTAGCATTTTCCACCGTCGTTCTCCTCACGAGGCACCTCCTCGTGAGGGTCTTCTCTGTATCTTAGGTCGTTGGTTCTCCCCTGGGCTGAAGATGGGCCGATGACGGGGCCCAGGAGCAGGTGGACCGGGATACCCCGGTATCCAGAACACCGACACCCAGCATGTGTTATTTATCTTATGGAGAGACACCACTAGTGAACTGTGGACACCGGTCCTATTTCCATCATATTGCTATCACCTATTTACTTTACTCGCACTGTTTACTTTACTCGTACTGTTTACTTTACTCGCATACTATTATCACTTTCCACTCGATACGCTCATACCCTTTGTTTCAAGCAAACCGGTGAGATTGACAACCTCATCGCAAGTTGGGAACAAAGTATTTGGGTGTGTTGTGTGCAGGTTCCACGTTGCTGCTCGCAAAGCAAAGCTTGGAAGAGGCGCCATATATAAATTGTCCGAAGCTGTCGCTAAGCCAGTCCGCATCACCTTCAGTCGTATTGTCTGCTCTTCTCCTGATCGACATACCTTGGTTCTTAACTGAGGGAAAACTTGCTGCTATATTCATCAAAACCTTCTCTTGGGGTTTTCCAACTGGCCGGTCATTTAATTTCATACACCATCGACTTGGCCCCATCAGCAGTGCAACCAAAAACTCTCAACTGTGAATAATCAGCAGGTGTATCACACCATACCTCAATGGGAGTTTTCTTATCAAGTGGAATAGAAGGTGACCTATTGATCAAGTAACATGCGGTGGAGGCTGAGCGTCTGCTCATACCTGCATTTGAAAACATGCAACGAGCCTTGGAAACAATGGTTTTGTTCATATGTTCAGCCACACCATTCTGCTGAGGAGTGTATGGGATAGTGTGGTGTCTGACAATGCCTTCATCGCTGCAGTAATCATTAAATTCATTTGAACAAAATTCCATACCATTGTCAGTACGAAGCAATTTTACATTTTTCTAGTTTGCTTCTCTATCATAACTTTCCAGTTCCTAAAAGCATCAAAAGCTTCATATTTATGTTTCAGGAAATAAGGCCAAACTTTTCTGGAGTAGTCATCAATAATAGTAAGAATGTAACTAGCACCACCAAGAGATTTCTTACGGGAAGGACCCCATAAATCAGCATGCACATATTCTAATATCCCTTTAGTGATATGAACGAAAGCACTGAATTTAACTCTCTTGTTCTTACCAAAGATGCAGTGCTCACAAAACTCCAACTTACTCATGTTGCAGCCAACTAACAACTCTCTCTTGATCAATTCTGCCATGCGATGTTCACTCATATGGCCAAGACGTGCATGCCAAAGGTTAGTTTTACTAGGTTCATTAGAAGTAACAGCAGCAGCAATACCAGGCAAAGTGCCACCTCTAAGAAATATAATTCTGCATAATTCATATCACCAATCATATGAATAAGAGAACCTTTGGATACCTTCAGAACTTTGTTGCCACCTCTATACTTGTACCCTTCAGAATCAAGGGTGCTAAGCGAGATCAAATTTCTCACCATGGTTGGTATGTGCTTGATGTCGGTCAACGTGCGTGTCATCACATCATGTGTCTTGATCTGAATGGAGCCAATGCCCTCAATCTGACACGGAGTATCATCTCCCACACGTACAAAATCTCTAGGCTGCACAAACTCATACAAACTGAACCAGTCTTTGTTACAACAAATATGAAGCGAAGCAGCAGTATCAAGTATCCATTCATTATTTCGAGAAACACATGCAGCAAAAACAGCTAAAGCATCACCATCAGAATCACTGGAAACAACAGAGGCCTTACCATCACCATCAGATTTATTCTTAGGTTAGTAGGTACCGTTTCTTTTCTCCTTTTTCTGCAGCTTCCAACAATCATCAATATTATGATTATCTTTCTTACAATACCTGCAGAACTTGTCTTTTTGTCCCTTGGACTTTGAGCGACCTCAGTCGATCTTGCTCTTATCTCTGTTGTAGTTGTTGTTGGTGGTTCTTTGCTCAGTCCTGCCACAAACCTGCAGTGCTTCTGCCTTTGACGAACCCTCTGCTTACACCATAGTTTCCATCTTTTCCCTCTATTGGAGGGCCTCATAAACTTCGGCAAGGGTTAGTGTATCATGGCTTATACTTATGGTGTCACGTAAATTTATGAAGGAACTAGGCAATGAGACTAACAGTAGAAGAGCGAGATCTTCATCCTCATAGTTTACCTCCATGGACACCAAGTGAGAAACGATCTCTCTGAATATTGATAGGTGATTCATCACTGGCGCACCTTCCTGCAACTTGTGCGAGAACAACTTCATCTTCACGTGCAGCCTACTTGTTAGATCCTTGGACATGCAGATTGATTCTAGTTTCAACCACAGGGCTGCTGCAGATTTCTCTTGCAACACTTTCTGTAAAATATTATTGGATATATGAAGTTGAATCAAAGACAAAGCTTTACGATCTTTACGCTTTTCCTCCTCTGTCCATGACACAACCGGTTTGTTTCTGAATCCCTCAAGCGCATCATCGAGATCTGAAGTTTGGGCAAGGATCGCCCTCATCTTTACTTGCCACAGAGAGAACCTTGTGGTGTAATCCAACTCGGTAGATCGAACTTCAAAGACGCTATGTCGCAAACCCTAGATTAGAAACCTGGCCTCTGATACCACTTGTTATAAAAGCGATAGGCAATAACGAAGAATTAAAAGGAAATCACATCTGGGAACACAAGATTTAACGTGGAATACCCTCTCCAACAAAGAGAGGTAAAAACCACGGACGCTAGCCAGCAAAACTTCACTATATCAGAAGTATTTACAAACGCCGTGTGTTATCTTATGATGCGATTAACTCTAGCCGGCGGCTTACAAGGAGTGTATATAGGCGGAAGCAACGATCCATACCGCGAGGGGCGATAGCCCCCCGCACCCCGAACCCCCCACATGCGTCCCAAGTCTCCGGCGACGGGCCTCGCTTCGCTCGCCAAAAGTTGACCTTTACTTTATAGAATTTGAATCAACATATAACACCAAAAATCACTGCACATTCGGTTGGTGCGTCGTCCGACCTCTCACCTAAAACGCATTTGAAAACCTTGAAAAAACGCATTTGAAAGGACCAAATATCCCAAAGCGCGTACTTTTCGTCGCCCAAGTCAAGAAACACAGGTCAGCGCTGGGCCCCCGCGAGATTTTTTAGATCATTGTACTCACATTGTACTCTCACCAATTTTTTTTAGATCATTGTACTCTCACCAAATAGAGCTAGCTGCATGTTATGTCTTGTATCGGCCTCACATTAGAACCTTGTACAGTAGTAGTTTAGCAGATACTATTACGATTGTACAGTACTAATTAACCTTTTAATACAGGACTGGCATGTGCTCTCCACTAGTAGATGAACAGTTGGCACATCACTCTCACTAAATAAAATGTATATAATCACATGCAATTATGCACCACCCCTCTCCAACCTACGTCAGTACAACCAAAACTTTATTTTTACGCCAATTTAAAAGAAAAAAATGGTGGGATAAGATATGACAATATACTACTAGTAGTGACTAAATTAAGCCCCATACCGCGTGCGGACAACCAGGAGAGCCAAAAAGAGGGTGGAGGGGATGCTGCAATAGCCAGTCGAAGCTCGAAGGGGATGCTCTACGCGCTAACTATGGGGAAGAAGAGACGAGAGGAGCTGCGGGGGAGCGACGACTCGGAAATTAGGCACAAGTGCTTGCAAAATGGGTATGTAATATAGATTCTCCTCTTCTGACGGCTGCGATAATATGCTGTTCCTCTTATTTGGTCTTCTTAGGTTGTGCCTTCTTTTTCTTGTCCTTTCGGCCGATTTATAATAGATCAAGTTCTCGGATGAGTATGGAGGAGAATCCACGCGGGGCATCGTTGGAGAACATACTTCAAGAAATGACAGAAGTTCTCCGCCAGATGCAGGTATGTATGATATGCATATGTTATCCAACACTAGCTATTCGGAAATTCGCATAGTGACTCTTGTTTACAGAGAAATCATCTTAAGGTATCTATCAACTTCATTCTTTATTTGAGTTCTATGCAAAGTCGATATAGAAAAAAGGCCTCCTTCTAGAAAATCAATTTCGAGAATTCACCAAAAAAAAACAGGAACTCACTTTGAAGATCCGGCTACAGTTTATCCTTCCTTTTTTATTGAAAATTTTGGAAACGGTATTTCGAATCTAGGAAAATTCTGAAGAAGTATATGTGGATGTATACACACACGTGTACTACAATCATGTAAAATATCTGTCCACAATACCTTAATTTGATAAATTCTAACAAATTTGGGGTTAAAAAATGTGAACCTTTCATGTTACTCAGATCCACATGTTTGACATTTTTGTGTAGCCAGAGTATAAGACATTTCATATTGAGATTATAGTTTACATGTTTCTGGATGTATCTTCAACTACTGTTTGAAACTTTCAAATACTGTTTTACAACTTTTTTTAGTAAAAGGCTACTTGTAGCCCAAGATCATAAACATCACAATGTTTGTCTTGGTATCTTTTAAATTATAATGGAAGGCTTTATTAACTTAATTGCATCGACCAAAGTTATAGAAGTAGTAGATAGGGATGAAGCCAGGGTAAAAGGTCGTCACTGTCAACACTAACAAGCAACAATAATGTTTTTTTTTGAAAGATCAAGCAAATGCTGGCTTTTCATTGATTAGCAGAGGGAACACTGTACATATGTCGCCCAGATGAAATTACATCCAAAGCAAACAGAAAAGAGAGAGAAAATTAAAAAGGTCCCAAGGCGACGAATCAGCCACCCAAGTGGCGCTGGTTCGGCAACCCTGCGGCGCTAGGCGACAATCCTGCCTCGTAGGATCAGCACTGCGACGCTTTCCGAGGCCGCCGCCTCGGCTTCCTCCACCGTTCGAGACCGCCGCCCCGACTTCCTCTGCCCTCACCGGCAAAGCAACGCTGCACAACATCTAAAACTCCCGCATAGTCATGTACTCCAAGACGGTGTCTTCAAGAAGATAGCGACGTATACGCCACCACCGCCCACTCCGAAGGAGTTTGGGTTTTCACCCGGAGATGCCATAACCAACGCGGTGTGTGAGGAATGGGGTTCCCCGACGATGCCCCCAAGAGGGAAAACGACGCACAAAGGCGCCGTCACCGTCGGCACCAGACAGAAGCCAGTGCGAGGCTTTCGCCTGGAACACCATCACCCTGCTAAACCTCGAGAGAGACCTAGACCACATGAGCACGGACAGTTGAACAACGCAGGCTCGACCGGCAACCACCAGCTTCCGGAACAGGTCGCATCGGCCACGGCACCTCAAACCGTGGCGAAAGCACCCCATGCCAGCGGGAAGGCCAGAAGTGCCTGTCCCGCATCTCAGCCACCTGCCCGGGGCCGCCGCCCCGGCTTCCTTGCTGACGGGAGGACGGTGCGACGACATCCAGGACAAACCTCCCGCACTGCACTACAACGAGACCCAACAGCCATAGCAACCATGTCGACAGGAGCATGCCGGCCAAGAAGCACTAGCACGCCGCCGACATGCGATGCACCAATTCGGCCAAACTGCAACCAGCAGCACGTCGCCATCCCCCCAAGGAGGACACCCGCAGCTCGAAGTCGACGCCTGCCGACCAGCCGGGATCTGGGATCCCCGACAAGCCGGCCACCACCGCCGTGCGAGGCCAGGCTGCGTCCGAGCGCGCCGGATCTGTCACAATGGGCAACGGATCCACCGCCACCCGTGCCGCCCACTGCCCCACCTCGCCGGTGACATCATCTCAGCCCGGGGCCGCTGCCCCGGCGCCCAGCATCAAGATCCGCTGTGTGGGCAACCATACCTCGTCAGATCGAGCGCCAAATGCGCCGGATCTGCCGCCGCACGTGCCAGACCATAGCGGAACCTCGTCGGCCGACACAACCATGGCCCCAAGCCACCACTCCGGCGCCCATCCGTAGCAGAAGACCTTCCGCCTGAGCACCGGCCGGGGCGCTGCCCACGCAGCCACCACGACTGCCGTCCACGCCGTAGAAGCCCGGGGCCGCCGCCCCGGCGCCCTTGCTCCGCCGCGAGCAGCACAGCGTCCAGGGCGCCGCGCAGCCCCAGCCGGAGACCCCCGCATGCGCAAGGGAGGGTGGCCCGCCGCCGCCGACTACCACACGGGCTTTGCCCGGCGGCGACGCCTGGCGGCGGCGAGGGGAGCGAAGGAAGAGCGACGCGCTGAGTTTCGCCCGAGTCGCTCCCCTGGGAGCGACGCGGGCCTCAGCAACAATAATGTTTGTGGTCAAATAAATAGCAGGGGTGTAATCACCACGTCCTTCTCGAAAAAAAATAGCAGGGGTGTAGTAATTTGTATGCCTCAAATACAAATACATTCATATATATCAACGAACATACCTATAAAGTACCTTTAGTAAACACACCCAAGTAAGAAAATGTCTTTTTCCAGTGTATCATAAAAGACGACCTTGAAAATAGTTGTATTTATAAAATATCCATTCTATTCGCTAAACTAAAGTTAGGGTTCTTTGATTAAAAAACAATCAATGCATTACATCATTGCTGTCGTTGGTGGTGATTTTATTTTTTCAAATTCAAAAAATGCATTTTCTATTTTACAGTGAGCATATTGGTATTGAAATGCATACAAACAAACCGGGAAATAATATATACCACTTATTTGCTTACTTGATATTGTGATGGTGGGGAATGTCATCCAACTATAAAAAGTTGAATTCATTAAAAAATCCCAAAGTAATAGTAATAGGAGACTTAGGATATTGAGAATCACGTTCCTTCAGATCAATTAGATGGACGTATAGTGGCACTTGCATACCAGAATTTGGGAGAAAATCGTCAATTTTCTGTGAATGAGAATTGAGAGAGTGGTGACGAGGGACGGCCGTCGTCACTAGTGTGAGGGAGGTGCAGAGCGTCGTGCGCACTTCTCGGGAAGATAAACGCGCAATTGATTGATCTGAATGTGGACCATTGCAGCATTTTTTTTTGAACGGGAGAGGGGTCTCGAAGGACCCCGAATCTGTTTCATTCCAATACCTGTCGGTACACTTTTACAAAGAGGCCCCCGAAAGAGATAAAATTACAAACAAGCCCTGCAAAAGTGCAGAAAGGACCCTAGATCTAATGCCGAAATGCGATCAGGTCCTGGAGCTTCATCTCAAATTCCGACGAGGTCACCGACGAAGGCCACCGCACCACTGGCGGCAGCAGAAGAAGCCGGCGGGAGAAACAGGGGGAGAGGTGCCCTACACCGTGGATTCCGGTTGGGACAACAGAGCAAGCCACCGTAGCCGCCGGAGAGAAGCTCCTAGAGAAGACGGCGCAACAAGAGGCAGGGGAGCAGAAACTTCCCAGGCAGTCCGACCACCATAGCCCGAAAGCAAGGAAGCACAGCGCAACCACCGCTAACGCACCGCCAGAGGATCAGAGCTCCCTTTGAGAAGGAAGGGAGAGCTACCGCACCCCGCCACCACGGCCAGCCAGATGCAGCTTCCCAGCACATCACAAGACGAAGAACGCCCGATCCACGAGCCAGGCACTTATTGGGGCGCCCACCCGCTGCCGGCAAAATGTCGACCTCTAGCCGGAGGAGCTCGACGAGGGCCCGCACGGGAGGCCATCCGGTGCTGCGCCAGACACTGGCATAAGGCCAGCGAAGGGAGCACAAAACCACCGAGGCTCTCCACCCCCCTCGCCACCTTGGCCGGCCAGAGGAGAGAGCTGCAGCGGCAGCCAGAGCTCGAGTCCGCCCAGATCTTATTAAGAGGAGTGAGACTAGAGGTCGCCGGCGATGGGACGATGACGGCAAGCTCTAGCACCGGCCAGCGGGCAGATCTGAGGTGCCACGGCGGCCTCCTGACGGCAAGGAGCCAGACACTGGCATAAGGCCAGCGACTAACTACACCTACAACTACGGCGCCGGACCTCTCCTCGGCCGCACCTCACCGGCGACGCCGGCGAGGGCGGCCTCGGATCGGCCGGGCTCTCTGGAAGGCGCTTTGCTACTGTAGCGAGAGGGAGGGGGGGGGGAGGGAGTAAGCAATAAGTTGCCATTGCAGCATTTGTTGGCCTGACAAAGGATTGGGCTCGAGTATTGCACTTGTAGTACGTGGAATCGTGGATTGATGCAAGTGAACTAGCGTCACTACGTTTTGTTTTTGCGGTGATAATTTTCTCTACGCGGCTCCGAGTACAAGGGAGGAGTGAGCCAAAGTCGCCGGGGTCAACTACACCATCCTGAGATTGTAGCTATGCCCCTAAGTTTACACCTTCTCCACGTAACAAGTTGCACATAACTTATTTAACAGTTAAACAAGTTTTTTGATAAAGGGTATACTTACTTAACACAAACCTTCGCATACAAAAGAAATAGTTTACGCCCATACTCTTCATATCTACGTTGCATAAAGCCACAAGAGCAAATACCATATAGCTAAAAAAATGCGTCATACAAGTTTATGCATAATTCATATGGCGCACCAGGTGGGTTGTCCTTGAGAAATAATATAAAATTTAGCCCCAAACAAGATAGACTACACGTTTAGAATTTTTTTAAATATAAAAGCCAATTCTCTCTTGCTATACTTTGATTAAGGTTAGTTAAATGTGAGAAGTTAGTTTTTACTAAACATGCCTTGTTCCCTCACAATGTTAAGAATAGTTACAAATGCGGATGTCGGCCATATTAGCACACTTCATGATCCACTTCATAGGTAATAATGGACATTTTTTTTCTCTATGTTTGACAGGTTAGAGAAGAGAAGTTTAGGACAATCGAGGACAGACTTGAAGATATAGAGCAAAAGTATGAAAGGAAGTATAAAAAAATGAAGGAAAAGGTAAAGAAACATAAAAAGGAGTGCAAAATGCTGAAGGAGGCATTGGAGGAGCTCAAAGAAAATGCTACAGTACATTCAAGTGGCTACTCATCTCCTGCCCAAAGGTGATAAATTCCATCCGTTGCTCTTTCACCATTCCTTAATTACATAACAAAACGGTGGAAGAGCTATTAATTTCATTGATTTCTTAGTTTGTACGTAAGCATCAAGTACTTGCGCCATTTCCTAGGTCAACATAATCAAAAGCCTAAACTGATAGAAAAAGGATATACAATGTATTTATATTCAACACTCTTCCTCTCCCTCACGTCTAGGCTATTTTAGTCCATATCATCGGTTCGATGCAAGCCGCAAAATCCTTTTCCTTTTTCTGTTGTAATACTGTGAGCAAGGTCTTGAACTTAAGACATCTTAGCTATGATACTATAAATAAAAGATTGATACCTAGCCAACTCAACCAAAAGTTTGTACTGATGAAAAGATGCTATATATTCCGTTTATATTTATATTCAACATTACCTCGTGGGAGTGGATTGTTGCTCTATATTTATTTTAGCGGCACAAAACCACTCAATTTGTTTTACCCCGACTACGGCGGCCTTACACCAGCCTAAACCTTTTATAAATCAACCATAGCCATTTACAGGGGTAGCATGTTAAAAGTTTTCAGAGGACAGCTAGAGAATAATGAAAGGAGTGATCAGGGAGGATCGAAACTATTATACCATTTAGTTAAGAACTTAAGATAGCGGCAGCGGAAGGGTCGGTGCATAGGTGAGCCCACAAACGGACGTCCTCGATCGATATATCGTTGCAGAACAAGCTGGAGGCTTTCAATCTGAGCGTTGAAAACCAGAGAGTTGCGTCTCCTCCAAACATTCCACGCTATGGCCTCCGCTTTGTCCTTAGAACCGCTGGTCTAAACCTCCTCCACATCTACAGGTGGGTCCGTGGGTGCGTCCCACTCGATTACCCTTTGGCATCGGCAGTGGGCATCCCAGCGGCACACCGCGTGTGGTTAGCATTAGAAATTTAGCCGCCGTACGTGCAATTGCTTGTTCCGTTATGTGCTATTTCTGTACTAGGCTTGCGTTTCCACGAAAAGTGAAAGCTTCCAGTTCTTCTATTTAGCAAAACATGTGTTTCTTCTATTTGCTTGTTTTGGTACATCTGAATATTTCTGATGAAGGTTTTCCCCAAATTTCCATCCAGAACACAACCGAATCAGTGCCAAAAACCAAGATTTAAGCTTAAAATTGTAAGCTTGGTGAGAGAAAAACTTTACAAGGGAAAGATTATACAGACCGATACTATGGATTGTGTTCATGTACGACTGTTTGATGATGGCATTCCAATTGCATATGATCACCCCCTGTCGTCTGCAAAGGTTAAGTTAGTTATCCTTAAAGAGGAGTTTAACAAAGATGATGATCAAGAGTATTGGTCCAAGGAGGACTTTATGAGAGGCCTGAAGGGACATGGAGAAGGAAACACAACAATGAGAATTGAAAACTGTACCTTTAATCTGATTTCTGGGGTTGGTATTCACCCTGGCTCTGTTATTTTAGATAACTCTAACCGCAAGAAAGTGAAGCTTGGAGTTATGATGGTTGGGCATCGAGAAGAACGAGTACTAGAAGGAATATCCAATCTTTTCAAGGTCCAGGAGGCCAAGACAGAAAGTAAAAACTTGCTCTCTATGATACTTACATCAATTTAATTTTTTTATCAGAAAGGTTAGATGAAATTATGAAATAGACCATATCTCCGCCTCCTTAAAGGAGAACTTCTTAAGCGAAGAATAATCCCACCAAAGCTTTGGGTTCTGTTGTCTCCTTGGACTTCAGAACAATAATCTGAGAAAAAGACTGAGAGAATTCTATTCACATGAAGGGATAGATCATGGTGGTGGTGCTGGCCAACCATCTTGTACTCTTTCGAGGGAAAACAGTGAAGGTATGTTAACTTTGCGCCCCCCCCCCCCCCCCCCCCCCGCGCCCACCCCCAAATTTTAGGCTGTTATCGATTTTTACATTTCCCTCTTGATATGTAGGGCACATCCTTGCTGCCAACGGTCAACAAAGTCATCTACAGGTTCCCATGAATAACTGGTCACATCGAACTATTACTCAATTGGCGGAACATGGTAAAACCTTAGCACAATATTGCTATTTTTCAGCCATCTCTGCTTTCCTGCTGTCAACTTGATTATCAGCTTGGTAAACAAAAGTAGGACAAATCTAGTTTTTCACTGTCTGCTATGCAAACTGAACACTGTTAACTTCTATACGAAGAGGAAAAGCAATATACATACACCCTAGCATGGCCCTTGGCCTGGTAATCATTTAAAAAAATTGTTATGTAATTTGGACTTTGTTTTCGAACAAAAGATAGTCAAATTCATGCTGTTATCCATAATTTTATTATGTTTCAAATTATACCTAGGAGCTATTTGTATATAGCAGTCTTTCTGCTCTTTTTTGTGTGGCAAAAAGCGTTTCTGCTCTGCAACAAAACCAATTTTCATTAGTCGATATTTTCAATTTTATCATCCACTCAATACAACTGGAGACATCCCTTAGCGCCCCATTGCTTCTGTTAAAACTTAAAACATACTACTTCCTCTGATGTAATGGATGCTCCACGAGCTTCTCTCTCGATACAGTGGTCACCGAGAAATGATCGGCTGGTCCCTTCAACTTGTTTTTTTTTGGGTATCTGCTCGTTGTCACGGGCGGCCGCTTCGCAAGGAGACGAACGAGTGAAGCGTCGCTGGGTCAGAGTCGGGAATTCCATAAGTTGAAAGGCTTACCGGCCCAACTGAATTCAAATTTAACGATCTCCCACTCGCAATCACGGTGATGCTGTTTCAGGACCTCTGCAAAAGGGCAGCTCCTCTGTGACCTATTCCGAAACTTGCTAGGCTGCTGAACGGTGTAGATTAGGGTGAGGCATACCTTTCCGAGAAAGTGTATTCCGCTAGCAGCTAAGAGAAAATCGTCACGACAAATTTGGAAGCAATACCTTTGGTGACACATCATGAGTTTGATTTGAGTTCCCTATTCACGAGCAGGGCAAGGTCACATTGTCTCTCATGGAAGATTAAACTTTCCACCAGCCACCGAGATTAATTCAGTGCAACCATCTTCGTACCAGCATTTTGGAAATGGTGAACGCTTGTAACCAACTTCTCCACACTTTTTTACAGTGATTAATGTATCATTGATTTCTTCTTCATATCCAGGGCAAATCTTATCAGCAAATTCTCGACAAATTATTCAGCCAAATTCCGTGAACGTACCATTGGTTTCTTCTTCACATGCACCAGTAACTCACAGCGGTAATCTTAGCGCCCCCCCCCCATATGCTACAGGTTACTTCCTGTGTTACAGAATAATATGTACATATAGATTTTTTCCTCTGTCAAACTTTGTGATGTTTGGCCAAGTTTGTTTGAGCTAATCTTTACAAACGAAGCTAGGAAGTAGATTTTGTTGATTAATAAGATATACACACTTTTATTCAGGAGTGGTGTTTTGGCTCTTGTCTGCACTTCTATTTAAAAAATAAAATTGTCTGCACTTCATGAGATTTTTTTGTGTTTTTTGCACAGGCCATAGAAATATTTTTTCCACAATTTTTTTGGACGCACATATACTGCAGAGAAGTACATGAACAAAATTGTTATAATTTTTTGACATTTAAAGTTTGTTTTTTTATGGAGGAAGCATATGCACCCGCAATCCGAATTGAATTTCCACTTTCATTTGATACTGAATTTGAAATGACAAGAATTGAAAGATTGACAAAGTTTTTTCTGTCAAAACATTGTAGCATTGATATCTTCTTCACATGCATCCAGGGCAACTCGTAGCAGGCTATTATCAACAAAGTTTTCAGCGAAACTCCATGGACTCGTCACATGATACAGCAACAACTCACAATGGTAATCCTACACTCCTCTATCTGCTATTGGTCAGCACAAGAAGATTGCTTGGTTGGATCTAACTAATCCATTGGAGACAAGAGCAATGACAATTAACTGATAAGATAAATGAAATTTTCAGCAAAATTTTATGGACATACCATGAATTACTTTGCCATTGATTTTCTGAGCACTGGCTATTGATTTGCCATTGATTTTGAATGGCAATTTTATCCATGATTACGGGTACCCGCGGGTACCATGCCCGTATGGGCAGGATATGGACACACTTTCATAACCATGTGTAATACCCATACCCTACCCGTCAAGTTATGGGTAGGGCACAGGTATAGCCTTGTACCTATGGGTACCCATACCCTAGCCGTTTACGTTTACATTAACATGTGGATCTACTTTAAGCTGTTATCGATGTCAATTTGGCATGTGACTCGTCAATTCTTGTTGTCTCATGTTATGAGTATGAGAATGTGAGTTCTAGATCTTATAATTTTTATGTACTTATTTATTTATTATTGAGTTGGGACAAGTGTTTTTTTTTCATTGTGCTATCGATGAATATAAAATAGTGAATAAACTTTGTAGTTATTTATCTACCCACCAGGTACCCAACACGTACGGGCACCCGTCGGGTATGGGTAGGGTAAAGTATCATACCCATGGGTACGTGTACGGATAGAATTTTGTACCCATCGATTATACGGATATGGGTATGGTATTGCTCTACCCTACCCATTGCCATCCTTAGTTAAGTCCTAGTAGGCAACAGTTTTTGGTTACAGATGGGGAAATTCGGTTACCCATGAGTACTAGAGGCTTGCAAGGACAATCGACACCATTAAAAATTTACACCTGATCATACTTGTGGGTCCCGGGTACTCTTGGCCTTGCAAATTCGAGAAATGCCACTAGTAAATGGTTATTGTTGTCATGTTAAAAAAATTACACTTCACTAGTATTTTGGCTTAATACATGTGGCGTGGTTACTTGGAGGGACGCCAGTGGTAAGTTGTTGCCTATAATGATTTTCTTACTAGTGAAATACTTTTTCTAATGAAGTAAATATATCAGTACCAATATGATATCATTACACCCAACATCTGCAACACATAATGACTACAGCAAGCCTAGACATTAAAGATGTACAAAGCCAAATAATACAATAAGAAAAATAAAACAAAGACCCTACAGAAGCAGATAGAGACTCACAACAGTAAATGCACTACCAATGGTGACGACAACTCTATTCCAATAAACTTTTCCAAAACGATGTCTCTAGGAAGTGCACAAACATCATCATCGTACGATCTGAATAACATGGTCGGTTCCTAGGAATTTGACCCTACATAAGGTCCAATCTACAGACAATGCCTTCGACAAGGAAATGACTATGGAGCCATGGCCCCATTGCTATGTACAACCACCAAATATCAGACCAAACCTTTTTACCCCCAAAACTGAGACACGTAGCTACAAGAGCACAGACAAAAATGAAATTTGCCACCGCCCCCTTGTCGAAAACACTGCTGTAAAACACTGATTGTTTGACTTTAAAGATGTCATATTCACGGTTTTTAAACCGCATGAACACAACCAGTGGCGGACCTTCTTGGGGACCAACCTGGGCAATGCACCCCTTCCCAATATTTGTGCAATTCCTTTACTTAATACTAATGTTGTTAAGACAAATTTAATGACAGTTAGGCATCTTACAAGCTACTCTATCCGTTTTAAATATAAAATGTTTTAGATTTGTGAAGCAAATGCATCCAGGGGCGGAGCTGCTATACAACCATTGGGGTCAGCTGACCCCAATGAAATTTGTGAAATCCTTCATTAGCTAGTCCATTTGCGTTGTATGCTATTGAAAAAACAACACTAAATAGTGAAGCTGACACCAACGCCATTCCATTCTAGCTTCGCCCCTGAATGCATCTAGACACCTTTTAGTGTGTATATTCAAGTGAATCTACACATTAAAAGATATCTAAATATATTTGCTTCAGAGAGTTAAAACATCTTATTATATTTTAAAATTGAGGGAGTATTAAATTGTTTAATTAAGGTCTTAGCCCCTACTTGCCACCGAACATAACAAACAATCAAGATGTACCGCACAACTCTATCGTCGACCACCAAGTACCTTTGCATCGCCCAGTGCCGCTGCCCTGCCCTCCTCGCACGTACGAGCACCTACGCTCATCCTCCACCTCAACCGAGCTGACCCGGCCTGGAAACAAGGGACGGAACTGCCGCAATGCTGCCACTCGCACCATGCGGAGATGACGAGCAACCACAAACCACCTCCGTCGGCAGCCGCTTCCGGCCACGCCGGACCATATTCGGTAGCTGCCAAACACCAGCCGGCCACCACTACCCCGTCAGGCACTGATGCAAGCAGCGCAGTCCAGCCGGACGGAGCCGGGACACAAGCTAGGGCGCTCCTCCTCGCCGAGATCTGGAGCGCCAAGCTCCAGGGACACAGCGCCGAACACTGCCATGGGGAAGGCCGGTGCGCCACCAGGCCCGACCGCCGTGTCTCCCCCAATACCACTCCACAGCGGCCGCCTCCACCGGGAATTTAGGGTAGCCGCCCTCAAACCAAGACCGCCGCTCACCGGGGGAGCTGTGCAGCCCAAGGCAGCCGCACAACAGCTGCGCGCGCGAGAGAGGTACGGCCGCCGCCGGCCACAACGCGGGCTTTGCCCGGCGACGTAGCGCGTGTGTACCTTCTCTCGCTTGGATTGTTCGTCAGGTCGCCCTCAAGGTCGACGTCAGTGCTTCTGGACCAAATGGATCCACCTGTGTGTGTGTGCTTGTGCCAGATCTCCGTGTTGGCATGCCCCGTCGTCGGCCCGTCCAGGTCTCTGGCACGATGCCTTCCACCGTGTGCCGCTGCCTTCTGTTCACGTACAAACCTCTTGAGTGTCTACATCTGTGTTTACAGATGTTGACTTTCTCTTCCAATTATACACGAGGAGAGCCTAGCTAGTGAACTAGTACTAAACGTGTATTTCGCCCACTATATTTTCAGGTTGTGGTGAATCTGCACAAATCCCACAAGATTATCGTCAGCCTCAGAATATTCATCCTCCTTATAACTCATCAACAATGCAGGGTGGCAATGGCATGCATGTCTTGCGTGGATTCCAGACACTATCAACCAGTGTAAGTAAACCTACACCCTCCGTTCATAATCAGATTGCGTTTTAGGTTTAGTTAAAGTCAAATTTTATAAAGTTTAACTAAATATTTAGCAAAAATATCAACATCTGCAACGTGAAATCTATAGTATTAGGATCGCCATAAACTTAGTTTTCATATTATATGCCTTTGATATTATGGTTGTTGATATCTTTTACTATATTTTTTGTTAAATTTAACAAAGCTTGCCTTTGACTAAACCTAGAACATCAAGTAAATAAAAATGGAGGGAGTAAAAATTTCTTGCTGGAAAAATTTCCCCTATCTAGGTAATCAGGGTTACTGCTATGCTTGCAGTTGTGGTTTGAGCCGCCTAGCATATTTATCTAATGTGTCCTATATATGACGGTTAAATTTAAGGCTTTCTAGAAGTCCAGAGAAATGTCCAAAGTATGAATATAATCCTATTTGTTTGTTTGATATATTTTTCACTGCTTTGTTCAGCAACAGGATGGTCCATTTCCCGAAAGTGGTGAGTATTCTGTTGACTTGCATCACCAAACACAAAATCAAGTGACACCTAACTTGCAATCGGGGAATGGTATTTTTTGCTTCCTTTCTTCTTTAGCAGATGTGTTATGCATGTTATTCTGCTTAACTTCAGAAATCAGCATGTATGGGCATTTGCTGATTATGTGTCCAAACTGATTGATAGGTGTGTCAATTATATTAAATCGAGTACAGCTGCTATGGGATGATGCGCCTGATGTGAAGCCGAGACAACGCTGGACAAGTCCTTGCAAGCTTAGCTCACGTGCCTATATAAAAGGACAGCTGCTGTGGGATGACCCTGATGTGAAACCGCTACAAGGCTTGAATCTTCTTTGCAAACTTATGTCGTGTATGTATAAAAATCGACTAACGCTGCTATGGGCTGCTCTTGATGTGGAGCCGCTAGAATGCTGGACCATTCCGTACGCCAATGTGCGCCTTGCGCATGCATACGATAGGTTGCTTGCCTTTAGGACCATGACGCGAGTTAATGGGACTATGGGCATTGCAAACAGAGGAATGCAGCGGCACCACAACCGGGGTGTTCTCATTCAGTCCATTGAGGATACTGATTCAGAACCAGAGTATGCACACTATCTCAAGTCTTTCTCAATTTTAATGCGAACAGTAGAACATGAGTCTGCCCATGTTCATCATTTCTGAGAGGCTAACATAGCCATTTTCCTAACTGAATTTTCGACCAACACGCTATCTCCAGGTCACCACTTAAGACGAAGCGGCAAGCAAGCTATCAATTACGATTTGTGAACAAGGCGTGTGGGAACTATTACATATGGGAGCAAATAAAAGCAGATGATGGAGGTCTTCTCAAGGTGGCTCTTTACAACGAGGACAGTTTGAGGATTACATCCGGCCCTCTATCTTCAGCTTCAGTGGAGATCGTACTACTCCACGGCGACTTCAATGCTGATGGTCAATACTACTGGAATTCTGAGGAGTTCGGTAACCATATACTGTGTCCGCTATCAGAAAAAGAACCACCAGCACTGGTAGGTGATCGTGTTTTGACCTTCGTCAATGGTGAGGCGAGCCTTGGCAGTGCCATTTTCCAGAAGACCTCCTCTTTTGCCAGAACTGGGAAGTTTAAGATGGGTGTGAAGATGAAAACTACCTTGGAAGAGAGAGTTCTAGAAGGAATTACTCAACCATTATTGGTGCAAACTCACCAAGATGAAGGTACCTTTCCACCTTCTAACAATATACTTCCTCCGATTCATAAAAAATATCAGTGGTTTAGTACATCTTTGTACTAAGTTATGGTAAATCATTTGACACTTATTATGGATTGGAGGGAGTAATTATTAATGCATTTAAATTCCATAAGTTGACATAGGCAGACCAGGTACTAGGTACGTGGTTATACTATATTCTAAATGTTAACTGTTTTATTCAAAAATATTCCAGAACATGAAAGATTAATAAGTGGATCAGGTTTGGTCAGAATATTGCAGTATAATTCTAGTGGCTGTTTTTCCTTTTCATTAATCATCTGGCAACAAAGTTTCTTTTTAGCAGGGGCAAATTATTTTCCCAAATCTATTCATTAAAGAGTTTGACCAGAAATAACGACAAAATATTACATTGGGGGTACTCTCTCAGCAATAAATATCTCAAATGTTTGGCGCCCGCGGTGACCCAAATACAGCCCTCTCTCTTAATCATGTCGGGGATGGGCAAAGCGAAGTGGCAAAGTGAGAGTCGCAAATGATTTCTGGTTTTGGGTTGAGTCATCAGACATCTTGAACTAACACCGCTCAAGGGAGAGACGATACGGCCATTGGTGGACATCAAGGGCATGGAGCCCATGCCAAGCTTTGAATTTTTTTTTTGAAATGAGGGCTAAAACCGTAGCCTCTACATCAAAATGATCCATATGGCCATTTTATTAACTTATTACCACATGTTCACAGTACACAATGCTTATTACAGTTCACGGGTCAACCAAAGTGGCTACATGTATCAGCTAGCAAAAGATCAAAGTCAAAAACTCATATTATTCAAGATGACTTTACCCTATTATCACGCCGCCAGCCGTATTGGTTGAATAAATTCCGTGCTACCGTCTCCAAACGGTTTCACCCAGAATTTATAGCATCTTATAACTCCACTATGACCATATGCGGATCCAGTGCGTAGCCATTATGCCCCTAAGACGAGTGGTGTATCGTTAATGTACTAGGAGATGAATTTCGCAAAAAAATAAAATATACTAGGAGATGAGTGATTGTTTCTAGGGCTCGCTTGCATGGGGGAAAGCCCCACAGTTTGGCCAACCATGCTTTGTAAGCCAGACGACCGTCCAATGCCTATTTTGGAGGGCGAGCCATGCAAAGAATTTTATTTTTGAAGGCGCCCAAACCTTCCATACAATACGATTCAAGTTGGTCGATATGTCCCCTAATAATAACACCATGTAGGCCGAGGCCGCTGTGTATTGCCCATTTGATACTGCACTATTTTTGTAATATAGATAAAGAGGTATTTACCGATTTTTTTTCTAAAATTGTTGCCTTGGCATGAAAATATTACAAATTTAGAACACTTTGCTTCTAGAAAAAGTATGCCGCCAAACAGAGCTTTATAGTTCTAAATCTTACATAAAAAAAAATACAACGACCACCGTAACTTTAGTATGGTGATATCTTTCCTTTCAGAATTACTCGATGCATTAAAATATTGGGTTGAACCAAAGGGAAATGGTATACACCAATTGCTCAGTATGTTTATGTATATCCAAAATATTTGCACTGAAGTAAGAATAGTGTCTTGAATAAAAGAGAAAAGGTACTTGCAAGTAATTTCAGTTGACTGTGCTCATATTTTATTTTGTAGGTTCAATCTACAAATGCATATACGGTGATTCAGCAGGTGGCCTAACCAATTTATCTGAACAAGTGCGCACAACACTAAAAACAAGGCTTAGTTTTTTTACAGGACGAGGCATCCTTAAGCGGTTGCACCCGGGAGACAAGGGAAACATCGACACAGTATCGGTAATGGTTCTTCACTTTGCATTTCCCTTAAGCTTCCTGAAGAAATTTGTATTTTTCATGTAACTTTTCTTGTAAATCGAACCACTGTGGTTATCTTTATGACACTCGAAACCTCACATGCCCGAGGTCCCTAACTCGAGCAATTAGAAATCTGAAAAAATCTGAAACTTTTGAAAAGCTTCACCCTAAAGTGTCCTATTATTATCTCCTGATATGGTCGTGGTGAATCGTCTAAAGCTGATTCTTCCTATTCTTATGGCCGAGAAGAAAAGTGCGTTCAGCCGCTGGTAGGCTCCTCACGGACAAAGTTTTTATGGCATGTGAGTGTACAGATGAGGGAATTGGAAACACCACTCCATGTGGTCAAATTGGATATGATGAGTGTATGATGGTGTGGAATGGTTCTTTTATTTTTGGAGAGAATGATGCTCAAACTTGGCGGATATGATCGATCATGTAGTGTACTTCTTTGGTGAAGTTATCGATTAAGTTCAATAGCGTTTTACCTGAGACTTTCTTGCCTCGCGAAGACTTTGACAAGGGTACCCCATTCCTGTTTTGTGTGGAAGGTTTGTTGGCCTTATTGAGGGAAACTCAACAGGAAGAAGCAGCTAATGCCAATGACGGTGTGGTACCTGTGTCCTTGTGTTCCAGAATGCCAAGATCCGGAGTGCAACACCCTATAAGGCATAAGCTAGACAACTGCCGGTACAGGCCTGCGATTCATCTTGCGGGTGGAGCTGATTGGGATGAAGGCAAGCTGCAACACATCCTTGATCCTGATGTCGAAGACATTTTGAGTATCCCGGTAGGGCCGGGAAGGCGAGGTTGAATGATTTGATGCATGGAACTTAATGAATAAAATCGTTGTTTTCGGTAAAGTCAGCGTATCATGTGGAGTGCAGCGAAAGAACCTGGTCAAGGGACGAGCTGAATCCTAATGATGCTCTGACGACCACAAAGGCTGGTTGTCACTATGGAATCCTCAGGTTTCGAACAAGAGTACATTTCTAGCGACAGATTGAGAATGGCTTAGCCGTGGCACTGGACTTAATCACCGGAGAATCAAAGATGGTGTTGCCTGTCTAGCATGCGGCAGAGAAGAAAGCTCAGTGTAAAGCTTGTTTGGAGACCCCTCCTAAGAAACTGAGGTGTCATGCTGAGGTCAAGGGAATGGATTATTAAGAATAGTGTTGATCAAGTGTCATGGATTTTAATGATGGTCTATAACGTATGGCAGGCGAGGAATAATGTGAGAGACACAAAGGAGCTGATTTCACGGTGGGCGTGAGAACAATTGCGGGTGTATCTAATTTCCTTTGGTTGTCCGCGAGATATATATACACTTCATTACTGTTATTTTTTCGCTTTTTATTGCCCATATTCGTTTTGATCAGCTACTAATAATTTAGCTGAATGCAGGCTGCTGAAATTTTTACATCGGGCGTACGCGCATCTGGAGCAGCTAGTGGTTCGTTGGTGGTTGGTCACCAGCAACGAGAGGTAACTGCCAACCGGTTGTCAGTTAAAGCGGTGGAGAAGATAACAGAAGTTTTTTCAAAAAGGAGGCTTAGCCCCGGCCTCTGCATCGATAGAAGCATACGGCGTTTTATTACTTTATTCAAGAGTAAAAGTTTTTAGTTGAAGAAGATAACAGAAGTGATCAACGTCGCTCGGTTGTTTTTAGTTGAAGCACCCAAGAAAATTTATAAAGGATGCAAAGATTATCTCAGGAAGCATGCGGCTGCGTTAAGCGAGAAATTCCTCACCCTGCTGATTATGGTCCCTTTGCCGTTCGCCATCGTCCCATACGCAGCCAAGCTTTGCCGAACCTCCTTGTACTACAATACCACGGCCTTCGCCCTGTCCCTGTGCACGATCATCTTGCTTTCCAAGGAGACGTTCTTCCGAAAGAAGATCATGCCGGAGTTGAGACGGCTACTCCTGCAAGTGTTCTTTGCCCTGTCCCTGCTGCTATGTTGTCTGTACGCAAAATGGAGCACATCAAGGAAATACAGTCTGACTGAAAACGAAAGTCCGGCTCGAATTGCACGTGGGTGGTGGCAGTTTGACTAAAAGACAAATTGCGGCTCGAGTTCCATATGGTGCATTCATCTTGGAGTGGACGTATATAGGTGGATTTGTTTGGCATTGTTTCTGTACATTAACAATAAAAGTGTAAGAATTTTCTGTCATTCTTTTAGCAATCTTATTCTCTGCCAAAATTCTGATGAGTGCTTCTGCATTTCAGAAGTTTGTCCTGATTTTTTTAGTGGAAATAGCTGCGTTTTATTAATGCCCGGACATATCCGAAGCCAACAAGTTCACAATACAACTAGGTGGTACAATGAACCAAGTTTTGTTTATTTCCAAACTGCAGCCTTCCTTAGCTAGAGTATGAGCGACGCCATTAGCCGACAGTCTCACCCACCGGACCTCATGGTCATCCAGCGATCGAAGTAAGCTCTTGATCTCTTCAACCAATAATGGCCGATACATCGATCTATCCTTCTCCACTCCAGAGAGTTTTGACACCACACCCAGGCTATCCATCTCAAGCACCACTCTCGTCAGTTTTAGCTTCTTCACCAGGACCAGGGCTTCACGACATGCTCGCAGCTCTGCATTAACAGGATCCGAGATAGGAGAGAAAGAATGGCAGGCAAAGCAGAGAAGCAAACAGGTTTCCGCCCCGCTTTATAAATAAAGCAACAACATCTCTACAAGGTTCACCAACAAGTTCTAGAACAGGAAAACGAAAGCGCTTGGGCAACAACACAAACATGCCAACATAAAACAAAAGGACGAGCGAGCCCCAAGAAGTGGCGACTCTCATCAGACCGGTGGCATGGATAGATGGCGGGCCGCCTCCAGCAGGGCCGTAGCATGCCGTCCACCCGCTCCCGGTCCCGCTGTCTACACAACGGGTACCACAGCTGCAAGGAAGCCAACATTTTGAACGCCGAGTCAGAGGCACGACGAGAGAATATTCTCTCAATAACCATCTTATTACGAGTAGTCCATAAGGTCCAAGACATCGTGGCGAACATGAACCAAAAGAGGCGGCTCCTCGTCCCAGTTCGGTTCGCCTGGGTTTCTAGGAACTCGCCAAGGTCCCGGGCCTGCCAAGCAGGACCAGGGCCTCCTAGACAAAGCTCCATCGAAACCGGGCAGCGGGACAGGTGAACATTATGTGGGTTTCCGTCTCGGAGATCCCGCATAATGGACACAACCCGTTCCCCGGCTCATGTCTCTTGGCCACCTCGACCTCTGAAGGCAAACGATCACGTAACAATTGCCATACAAAGATCTTTTTTTCAGGGGAAGAGGAGCCTTCCAAAGCGGAGTCATCCAAGGTAGGGAGGGCCCTCTAAATAGGGCCCTATACGCTGAACTAACCGAAAAGATCCCCGAAGGGGTCAATCTCCAAGCAACACTATCGAAAGAAGTAGAGAGGGAAGGAGGAAGTCTGGTTCTAAGCTCAACCCATGCAGCGGCCTCCTCCATGCCAAAGGTTCTGCGGAACGCAACGTTCCATGTCCCCTCGTGCACGGCCGAGGCAACCAGTAGCATAGGTTCAGCACAGATCGCAAATAGGCTGGGATAAGTCACCCGCAGGGGTTGCTCTCCCATCCATGGGTCGAGCCAGAATAGGGTGCCTTCTCCATTGCCAATGGAGAAGGAGATCCCTAGACGGATCTCCTGCTTGAGGTCCTGGATGGCGCGGCCAAACTGGGAACCCTCACGATGATCACAAGCCAAGAGGGGGTGGCCTCGAAGATATTTGGCATTGATCAAGCGTAGCCAAAGACCCCCCTCACCCCTAAGAATACGCCACACCCATTTAAGCATCAACGCCTTATTAAAGCAGCATGATGCTAAAATGCCTATGCCCCCATGCTCCTTGGGGGCATAGATATCCGCCCATTTTATCATGTGATATTTCTGGCGGCCATTCATACCCTGCCAGAAGAAGCGCGATAGTTCCTTATCAAAGGTGCCATGCACTCCCTCCGGCAGTAAGTATAGCCCCATAATATACATAGATAGGCTGGATAGGTAGGAATCAATGAGAACCATCTTGCTACCCTTAGAAGTGAATCTCCCACGCCATGGCTCAGCCTTCATCCTAACTCGCCCTACCAAAGGGTCCAGATCCTTGATGAGAATCCTCGTATCCTGGATCGGCATCCCTAGGTAGGTGATGGGGAAAGAGGATAGCCTACAATTTAGGTTGTCGGCTATCCCCTGCTGATCCTCCGGAGCGTACCCAAGAATCACCACCTCGCTTTTATTGAAGTTAATTCTGAGTCTCGACATCTCCTCAAAGCACAGAAGGAGGAATTTGAGATTAACGATGTCTAGATCGGAACCTTCCACCATGATCATGGTGTCGTCGGCATACTGGAGGTGAGTTACCCCACCCCCCAGGGATAAGATGCCTTACCACACCAGAGATGTGGCTGGCGATATTAGCTTTCTCTAAGATCTCCACAAGGGCATCCACCTCGGCGTTAAAGAGTAAGGGAGAAAGTATCCCCCTGTCTCACTCCGCACGACGGCCTAAAATAGGGGCTCACCTCGCCATTAACATTGATCGATGTGCTACCGCTCATGACGAACTGCATGACCCAAGTGATCAGGCAATCATCAAATCCCTACCGTTGGAGAACCTGGCGCAGGAAGTGCCAATCCAAGCGATCATATGCCTTCTGGAAGTCCAACTTCAGAAAGACCCCTTTATGACGCCTAGTCTTGACTTCATGAATTATCTCGTGTAACGCCAACACCCCATCATGAATATATCCCCCTTTGAGAAAGGAATACTGACAGGGTGTGTCAAGCGTTCCATAACCGGAGCAATCCTAGAAGCGCAGACCTTAGAAAAGATTTGCTGGATGACGTTGATCACCGTGATCGGCCTAAATTGGCGGATATCCGTGGCCCCCACTACTTTGGGGATCAGCGTAATCACGCCAAAGTTCAAGCGGGACATGACCAGAGTTCCAGTATAAATCTCCTGGAACATTGGCATGATCACCGCTTGAAGCTTCTCCCAGAAAGTCTAGAAGAAAGAGACAGGAAGGCCGTCCGAACCGGTGGCCGAATTAGCCTTCATCTCCCTAACAGCACAGGCAACCTTCTCAGGCAGGAATGTGAGGGTGAGTTACCGATACGTCTCAAACGTATCTATAATTTTTGATGCTCCATGCTTGTTTATGCACCATTTGCTTTGTGTTTTGTTACACTTTGTGGCGTTTTTATGAATTTTCTGGAACTAACCTATTAACGAGATGCCACAGTGCCAGTTCCCTGTTTTCTGATGTTTTTGTGTTTGAAAAAAGTTACACGGGAAATATTCACGGAATTGGATAAAACAAAAGCTGAAATTCCTATTTTCCCGACATGAGACGGAGTCCAAAGCAGAGACGGAGGGGGCCCAGAGGGCAGCCACGCCATGCCAAGGTGCGGGCCACCCCTGGCTGCGCCAGGCTATGGTGTGGGCCTCTGGTCCACCCTCTGACATTGCCCTTCCGCCTATATATTCTCCTCGATGAGAAAACCCTAGGGCCCGAAATCTTTTCCAGAAAACATACTACAAGCCGCCGCCATCATCGATGCGAGATCAGGAGGGTCGAGAAGCTCTTCCCGGCACACTGCCGGAGAGGGGAATCACCACCGGAGGCCTTCTTCATCACCATGCCTGCCTCCGGAGTGATGTGTGAGTAGTCTACCTTGGACTACGGGTCCATAGCAGTAGCTAGATGATTGTCTTCTCCTCCATGTGCTTCATGTTTAGATCTTGTGAGCTGTCTATCATGATCAAGATCATTGTTATGTAATTCTACATGTTTTGTTTGTTGGGATCCGATGAATATTGAGTACTATGTCAAGTTGATTTATGATTTATCATCTCTATGTTGTTTATGATCTTGCATGCTCTCCGTTGCTAGTAGATATCTTGGCCGAGTAGATGCTAGTGACTCCAAGAGGGAGTATTTATGCTCGATAGTGGGTTCATGCCTCTAGTAATCTGGGAGAGTTACAATAACTTCTAAAATTGTAGATGTGCTTTTGCTACTAGGGAGAAAACAACAATCTTGTGTTCAAGGACATTTGTATTGTTTACATTACACACTTTGCTTAAGACGATAATCTGTTGCTTGCAACTTAATACCCAACCGTTGCTCGGATAACATCCGGCGGGTGGATTATTAGTCATAGATGCAGTTGGATTATGGTCTATGTATTATGTTATAATGCCCAAGTGAATCTCATAGTGATCCTCATGATATGTACATGCATTTGTTTGCATTCTTTATTCTGTCAATTGCCCAACTGTAATTTATTTACCCAACATGTTATTTATCTTTATGGAGAGACACCTCTAGTGAACTATGGACCCCCGGTCCTTTCTTTTACATTCATATTACCGTTTACTTTTACAAGCATTATTTACTTTCTCACAAACAAATATCTTTTACCACACGATACGTTTAATCCTTTGTTTACAGCAAACCGGTGAGATTGACAATCTCACTGCTAGTTGGGGCAAAGTACTTTGGTTGTGTTGTGTGTAGGTTCCATATTGCTGCTAGTGCAAAGCTACGCCCCAGATAAGGCGCCACATATAAATTGTCTAGAGCTATCGCCAAGCCAGTTAGATCAACCTTCGGAAGTTGGTTCTTTCTCCTACTGGTTCGATAAACCTTGGTTTCATACTGTCGTCGTGGTGAAACAACATATGCCATAGGATGGCTTAAATGGGGGCCGAACTAGATGCTGGAGGATTCGGGAGAGGGGAACGGGCTAAAGAGCACGACAGAAAGGAACACAGATCTACCCAGGTTCGGGGCTCTCGTAAGGAGATAACACCCCTACTCCTGCTCTACTTGCTTTATATTTGGATCGATGGAGTACACAACAATGGTGCTTCCAAGCTCTCTGCTAGAGAAGGAAGATGAACTGCTAAGTGTAGGAACACAGAGTGACCAACCCTTTACTAGGGCTCCCTATGCCACCTTATATAGTGGTAGCCAGGGTTACAACGGTCATAAGGGACCACAAGACACGGGCTACACTCCAAATAGGACTTGCTGACGAAGGCACCGACCCTTGACTTCCTCCCTGATTGCTCTCGATGGGACTTCATATCCCTGTACCTTGTACCTCTTGAACTGTGGCCTTACCTCTGTGAGGTGAGCTCTGTACTTGTGCACAGTGAGGGTTGGTAGACCACCACTGTGCACCCTGCCATCCCACTCTGCTACCATGCTTGGATGTTTTCTTCCTTGATTGTAGGGATGTGACACCTTGGTTGACTTAAGTATCCCGGATATGACCGTTGGCCATACCCAGGACATATATGCCGGACCAACGACCTACGAGGGTCGGGTAATCCGGCCTCCCCTGCTCCTGCACAACACACCAAATGGTTAGGCCGGCATATCTAAGTATATGTCGGCACACTTTTATAAGTATTCCGGCTATACCGGCATATCCAAGTATCAGCCAGGATACACACATATGCCGGCCTAGCCGATGCTCTTATATTCCGGCCAGGCACTTCCTTGATAACCCGGCATAAAGTCAACCATAGACCTTGTGTTTTTCTAGTCTCTTGACCCTACCGGGGGTCATCCCCCCGACACTAGTCCCCGAAGCTGCCGAGGTTCCCCAGTCATAACTGTGGAGCCTTGACAGGTTCAACATACCTTTCTTCATTATGCCCCGGCGATCAGATTATATGCCGGCACATCTGCACATATCCCGGCCTCTGTTCCTGTTCCAAAACTTATTCCGGCCGGTCCCGAGGGTATTCCGGACGGAACATATACATCGGGCAATTATTCCGTCATATAGACGAGTTTTCCTTGAGAAGCCACGCCTGACAGTTTGCATCGAAACTTGGAACCGTCCTGCCACCTCGAACGGTCACCCACGATGTGACGGTTCACAGTGCAGTTACTCCTCGCCATCATTGCGTCATGGCACGGTTACCGGAACCGCCGCCCCACTCCGTGCCGCCACGTGGCGACTCTCTGCAGGAACGGTCGGGGGAGTGGAACACTCCCACGATCCCCACGACCCTGACCTGGCAGACATATAAATAGGGCGGCGGGGGTACACTTATCTTTTTACCCCCCACCATCGTCTTCCTCGCCTGCTCCTTTGCCTCCTGCGCTCCACCGTCGGTCCGAAGAACAGCATCTCCGCCGCAGTCAACCTGCTCCTCGCCGACGCCGACGCTCGACGACGCCCGGCATCTCCGTCGACAACGCCGCCGCCGCATCGTTCCTCCGCGACATTGCAGGGAGATTGGAACTCTTCCTGCACGCTCGCCGCCGCTTCATCGCCGCCGGCAAAGCTCCGGTGAGATCTCCCTCTGTTCTTCCTCCTTCACGCTTTTTATAACTTCGCATCGGTAGCCACACTTGCATAGATCTGCTTCAGTTTCAGAGCTAGTTTTCCCTTTGATTCGACTAGCATTGCTAGGCAACGCTCGCAGGTGTTCATCTTTAGGAGTTTTACCCTTATTTGTTTCCTATTTTAACTGTCTCGGTAGATCTTTTTATCTCTGCTAACATTGGTGAGGGCGGTATGCCAGAGAGACTAACCTCCCTCTTTTCTCCGGCCTTGATAGGAATAACATCACGGGACTCCGGCTCTCACGCCTTGTCCCGGCCACTAAGATGGCATCTTCAAGCATGACGGGTACCTCGGCCTCTGAGGAAGATACCTCGGCCCGAGCCCAAGGACGCTCCGGCTGGGAGGGGTCGGAGGTTACTCCGGCCGACATATCCTGGGTCACCTCCACCAGGAGAGTCCCGGAGGGCGTAGCATGCCGGCTACCAGTAGGAGAAACTGTGCCGGCACCTGAACCTGGCGAACGCGTCGTCTTCATTGCCCACTTCGAGCGGGGTTTCGGGCTGCCGGCATCAGACTTCTTCCGGGACTTCCTCAACACCTACGACCTACAACCTCATCATATCCCGGCCAACGCCGTGATGATCCTCTCCGCCTTCGCTGCTTTTTGCGAGGGCTATGCCGGCATCGAGCCCCTCACCCAAGGCTGGGCGAAATATTTCCAACTGCGGGAGCAAGTCGTCCAGGAGCCGCCCCGGAGCAAGGACGACCCGCCGGAGACGGCCCAGGAAAAGAAGGACCGCCCCATGACCCTCTGCGGCGCGGCCACCATCATGTCCCGGAAGGGCTCGGACTTCCCCAAGGTGGAGCTCCTGGAATCTTGCAAGAAGTGGCAGAAAAGCTTCTTCTACGTCAAGAACACCACCGACGAGGATCTGCTCAACCTGCCGCCATTTGTGGACGAGCCACCCTTGGCTATGACGAATTGGACCTACAACCCGAAGAACTCGGTGATGCCGGTGAATGCGCTTCACCGGGTTAAGGGCGAGCTCCGGGATGCCGGTCTTACTCCTCAGGACCTGGTGGCCTGCTATATAAGCCGGCGTGTCTCCCCTCTGCAGCGCCGGTCGCACAAGATCTGCCAGATGAGCGGGCCAATGGACCCCACCCGGCACTCCACACACGAGCTGACTCCGGCCGACATTCTGCGCCGGATTAAGGATGTCTGCAAGTCCTCTCAGGCCACTTTTGCCTGGGGGCTAGAACCATACAGCCGGGATAGGCCTGCCCCAATGGTAAACCGTCCTATCCGATACATAAAGTCCATGTCCGGCACATAGATACTTAAGCCGACACATGTCTATTTGCCGACACATATCATATTGATCCGACATACCTCTTCCACTGGCATATTTCCTTGTCTGAATACTTTGACTTTGCTGTTTATACAGAAATTCAGCTTCCAAGCCATGGAGAACTCCCGGATCAAGATCGCGGCGGACCGCACTGTTGCGGATGTTGAAGATCCGGATCATTGGGATAAGCTACCCAGGAGCACCCGTGCTGCAGCTGCCATGGGTAAGGGCTCTTCATCCCGGCATTATACTCAAGACCGGAGTGAGATTGATTCTGACGAGGAGATCCTGCTGTACTATGACCCGATTCCACTTGCATATGCCTTTCCAGAAACACCTATTGCTTACGAGTTTCCAATGCCGTCCTCAGCTATCCCGGACGATATGGTTATCGATGCCGCGCCTCTGAACCAGGGACCTCCTTCCACCGGCGGACGTGCCGGCCGGAAGCGAGGTGTGAAGCCCCAGCCCGACACACCTCAGAAGTCGAAGAGGCAGAAGGTCGGCGTGCCCATATTGAAGAAACCGAGACCTGTCGCCGCGGGGTAAGTTCCTTCTGCTTGTTTCATTTCCGACATATCTCTTGCTTGCATTATTGACTTGGCGTTTTTTCTCTTTCAGAGCTCCTCTTGCGCCGGAACAAGCTTCTGGCTCGAGTGGCGACCCGAAAGTTACCAAGCCCGCGGCCACCGCTACCTCCGACATACCCTCTGCCAGTCATACGACTTCCCCGGCGCCGGCATTTTCGCCTGCGCCCGACAAAACCACCTCCCCGGCGAAGGACGATCCTCCGCCGGAACAAGACAACTCTGCCCCCGAAGTCCACATGGACTCGGGGGCTCAACAGGAACCATCGTCCTCTGATGTCCACATGGACACAGAAGCCCACCAAGAAGCACCAGACTCCGGCGCGCCCACCAGCGACGCCGGCACAACTGAAGACGCCGGAGCAGACATCAAGGGTAAAGGCCCTTTAGTGCCGGAAGTCCGGACTATTCCGGATCCTGCTCCTGCTGGCCAAGATGCACCGGCCACGCCGGAACAGCCCGCGCCCAAGATTCCTTCTGCTGAAAAGACTCCTGCACCGGCCAAGACCACGGCGCCGGCCAAGACCTCTGCTCCGGCCAAGCCCACGGTGCCGGCCAAGACCTCTGCTCCGGCCAAGCCCGGCACACTGAAGATTCAGCCGACCAAGCCCGGCACTCCATCCGCCGCCACTGCACCTTCCAAGGCAGCGCCTCGGACCAGCTCCGCCCTGGCCCTGCATCTTGGCAGGGCAGCAACCCGGCCTGGTTACCGGGCCAGCTTCTTCGACACACCAGAACTCGAGGGCATCGTCCCTCTTCTGACGAAAAGTGACCAGAGCCTCGGCTCTCTTAAGGAGCGCTGCGAGAAATGGAATGACGCCGACTCCCTGGACACAGCTGAATCCAAGAAGAAGAAACAGGCCGAAGCTTCGGCCACCGGCAACCCAGCTGATATCCTGGCCGCGAAGCCCATTCCTATTGCCTGCGAACTTCTCAGTCTTCAGCAACGACTTCATCGCCTGGCCGATGCCACCAACGTAAGTCCTTTACATATAGATATCCCCAGTCCCCGAAAATGTCGGCTGTCCGGGATACGGACATCCGGGATTTTCCAAGACCTTTTGCACTTAGCTGCTTTTGCAATTAACTTTCCGACATATGAGCTCGATTCGAGCTTCAAATCCTAGTCACCGAGAGCCGGGATAGGTGCGCAGCACCTGTGCCGGGTCTCTACAATTTCACATCTCAATTATTTTTCAAATCCTCTTGCCCGAGATATAAGCTCGATTCGAGCTTCAAATCCTAGTCACCGAGAGCCAGGATAGGTGCGCAGCACCTGTGCCGGATCTCCTATAGCATAAATACTTCATATAATCTTCAACTGTACTGGCATGCTTTAGTTATCTCATATCCCTTCAAATCCTAATACTTTTGCAGCGCATGAATAACGCCCGTGCCGACATGTTCCATGACTTGGTGTGCAAGCATCGGAAGCTTTCCGACGCACACAGCAAGCTCCAGCTGGAACTGTCCCAGAAAGGTAATTTCAGCCGACATACCTTGCCCTTTTCAATAGACCTCTGGCCGGCACATCTTAATATGCCGACACCTAATCTTTGTCCGACATTTGGCAGCTGGTGCCGAAGCCCAAGTCACCGAGCTTGCCAAGAGAGTGAAGGAGCTTACTGGTATGCCGGATCCTCTTAACCTTGAACTAATCCTTCTGTACTTCAAATCCTTTAATCTTTTCACTGTTTTCTTTCTTCAAATCCTTGTTTTGACTTCCAATCTTTTCAGACGAGAAAGCTGCACTGGAGGCACGCCACCAGGACTGTGTGTCCTCAGTGGACGTAGCCAAGCAACTGGACGACCGAGATGCTGCTCACAAGGCCGAGATAGAGCAGCTGAAGGGCCGGATCACCGAGCTTCTGGACGAAAAGGAACAGAGGGAGGGCCTACTGAAGAAAACCCAGACCCTGCTTGTCACCTCCGAGACTGATGCCTCCGACGCCCACGCTGAACTGGATAGCCTAAAGGAGCAGGCCACCAAATGGGAGGTTACAGTTGCACAGCTGAATGCCGACCTTGCCAGTAAGCTTCAAATCCTTTCCCTTTATCCTTCCCGACATAGTGTAATTCTTTCCGGCATAGCATCTATGCCGACATATTCTCCTTTTGCTAACATTGTTTCTATTCCTCAGACATGTTTCCCGCTTCCGTCGAAGACGTTGAGAGGGCTCTGCAGTTGGATCGAGAGAACCGGGGTGTTCCGGTTGACTCGGCCAACTGGGACATGTCGGAGCAGCTGTTGGCTCTGTAGTCCCGGAAGAACGCCATGACGCTCTACACCGAAGAACTCTTCTATGGCGCCCAGGAGGCATTCTCTGCCCTCTGGCCGGGACAAAGGACTCCCACTGATCCTGTGGACCTCGGCAACGACTTGCAGCTCGCCAAGATTCGCCTCCGGGAATGGCGAGATTCCGGCGCGAGGGTTGGAGCTGACGAAGCTCTTAGCTACTTCTTGTCCTGGTATGAGAAAGCAGACCTGGAGACTTTGCGCACTGTGCGTGAAGGATCCATCTGGACCACGGATCCGGAACATATCCGCCGGCACCGGGAGTTGGCCCACAACTATGTGGACTATGCCGACACCGACGCCTTCGTCCGGGACATCCGCGAGCCGGAGAAGAAGGATGATGCCGGGGCATCTGCCGCTACCGAGGGCTCCGACTCCAGCCAAGATGAAGATGAAGCTGAAGAGGCCGACACTGATGCCCCGGAACAGGCATCTGCCCCGGGCGGAGGTGATGGCTCCATTCCATCCGCTGGATCCGGCACTCCTGAGGCCGACATTTCCACCGCTACAGCTCCTCCAGCCGGCGGCGCTGCTTCTGCCGCTGCTCCTTGACTTTGCAGCACAAAAACTTTTAAGTTTTATCAGATCCCCGGTATGCCGGGTGCAGTTGTAAGATAAACGTTTAATTTCCTTTGGCTTGCTACCTGAACAAGTTTTATCTCGGTTTGCTTGTTATTAACGCCGGATCATCTTTTGGCTAAATCACCGAGTTGTTTTCCTGTTTCCTCAATTTCACAACCTTGGCTACTTGTCTACCTTATTTGGCTTTCGACGTATGAGTCTCAAGGTTGCTTCATTGAACATACAGTACTTTAACTTTGAAACTTAGACTTCAAATCATCCGACACTTCAAATTTTAACTTTAGTTTTAACAAAAAATGTCGGTTCACTTGCTGTACACTTCCTTAGCCGTTTTCCATGTGTAGACAATCTCCGGCATCTACTCTTGCTAGCCATGAAGCCGGGTTTCGGACAGCAGCTAAGTCGAAGAGTGGCCTTTGGTGCCGACACATTACTAGGCCGACATAGGAAACATTCGAATCAAGCCAGCCGGCATATAATAAAGAACTGTAAATAAACAACAAATATACCTCGGAGCTAGTTACCCGGCTTCTTCGGGATGCCGGCATTTCATTCATTAGTCTTGTGCCGGCACAACACGCCGGCATACAAAGGAAAATATGGAAATACATACATTGTGTTGCTCAGGAGTAAAAGGGACGGAGTAGAGCTATGTTCCATGGCCTCTTGGTTTCTTCTCCGGACCTGTCCGCCTTATCCTTCTTGGGGTCCTGCGCATCTATAAGATAGTAGGCATCATTGTGCAGTGCTCTGCTCACAATGAATGGCCCCTCCTACGGAGGTGTTAACTTATGCCGGCCTTCTGTTCCTTGCTTTAGCCGGAGTACTAGATCTCCCTCTTGAAATCTCCTTGGATTTACCTTCTGCGCATGATAGCGTCTGAGGTTCTGCTGATACACTGCTGTTCTTGACAGAGTTATTTCCCTTGCTTCCTCTAGCAGATCAACATCATTTTCTCTGGCTTCTTTAGCCTCTTCCTCAGTATATAGCACTATTCTTGGTGCATCATGTATTACATCTGTTGGAAGCACAGCTTCTGCTCCATACACCAGGAAAAATGGTGTGTAGCCTGTTGACCTATTTGGAGTTGTCCTCAAACTCCAAAGCACTGCTGGCAACTCATCTAGCCAACATCCCGGAGTTTTCTCTAGTGGCTCTATCAGCCGGGGCTTTATGCCGGATAACACTAGCCCATTTGATCTCTCTACTTGGCCATTGGCACAAGGGTGGGCAACCGACGCAATGTCCAGCCGGATTCCCACTTCCTCACAAAATCTGGCAAATGGCCCTTGGGCAAAATTTGACCCATTGTCAGTGATGATGCTATGAGGAACACCATATCTCAAGATTATATCCTTTAAGAATTTCACTGCTGTGTGACCATCACACTTGCTTATGGGATTCACTTCAATCCACTTGGTGAACTTGTCCACCATGACCAGGATATGGGTCATCTTTCCTCTGGCCGGCTTAAAAGCCCCGACCATATCCAGGCCCCAAACAGCAAAGGGCCAGGTTATTGGGATAGTTTTCAGGGCAGATGCCGGCTGATGAATCTGGTGGGCATATCTTTGACACCCATTACATTTCCGGACCAAGTTTTCTGCCTCTTGCAGTGCCGTTGGCCAATAGAAGCCATGCCGGAATACCTTTGCCACCAATGCCCTGGACGAAGCATGGTGACCACACTCCCCCTGGTGAATTTCCCGGAGCATCTCCAGACCTTCCGCAGATTCGACACACCTCTGCAATACTCCGGTGGCACTCCTCTTGTATATCTCCTTGTTTATGATGGTATACGCTTTGGATCTCCTTATAACCCGGCGTGCCTCGGTTTCATCCGCCGGCACTTGACCATCCACCATGAAGTTCATGATAGGACGTGCCCATGAGGGCACTTCCCTGACAGTGAACACTGCCTGATCTATCTCCATCATTTCGACCGACACATAATCGATCTCCATGGGCTGTGAAGTCCCCGAGACTGAAGGATCAGTCCCCGGGTATGCCGGAGCAGTCCCCGGGTATACCGGCACAACCTCCTGGCACATCTTACCCTTGCCCTTATCTCTCCTCCGGAATACCGCGCTTACAGCATATGCCGGCCCAGTCCCCGGGACTGTGGGAACAGTCCCCGGGTTATCTGAACTGGCTCCGGCATCTACTTCCATTGGAACTGCTTCGTCTGGACCTGGCGGGACATAAATGGAGGATGACTCCGGCGAGGGCTTGATTGACGGCTTCCTCAGATGCTCCAGCGAAATGCCGGGCGGGATTGAGTCTCTGGAAGATCCCAGCTTGGACAATGCATCGGCTGCGTCATTCTGAGCCCGGAGAACGTGCCGGAACTCACAACCTTCAAAGTAACCACTTAACTGCTGCACCAGGAAACGGTAGGATCCATCACTAGTGCATACCCGCCGGGGTTAGGCATGATCCTGGGATGATCTGCCCTGTCCCAGCCAATGGCCTGGTCAGACCAATGCATCAGTTTTGGAACGGCCGACATAACGGCGTTTACCTCCAAACACCGCCGGTACAAGCTCTGCTTGTCTGTTCTCTCGGTCTCAAAGACCATATAGCTCTGATCATACTCCTTGTACTCATTCCGGCCCGCTCCTGGGCCTCCGGCGTTATATTCCGGATTATAGCTCTGGTCAACTTGATTTACGCCGGCATTTCCGGCGTTGCTCTGATTCCCGGGATTAACCGGCCTGGACGGGACCGCAACTGTATTGGCACCTGTCAGCGGCGATGGAGCTGCCGGGACAGATGGTCTAGCCGGTCCCCAGGGACCTGCACGACCTGCTAATATGTCGTCCAGCCACGAACAGTTCCTTGTCAAATGGTTTGCCGGCTTTCCTGGCTGGAATGTGTGGAACACACAAGGCTTGTCCATGGCAAGACCCACAGTATACTTCGGCCACTGCTTCTTCTGGCCGGCGGCTCCGCCGGCATTCTTGTTGGTCCAGACATTCTTCTTCTGGAACGGCTGCGCTTGCTACTGCGGCTGCTGCTGAGGCTGCTGATAGCCCTCATATCTCGGACGCTGGCTACTGCCGGCGCCCTCTTGCTCTTCCTCCACAGCTGCAACTTGTGCTGCCCCATACCGGTGATCCGGCCTTTCATCTCTTCTCTTGTTCCAGTTATCAGAGCGATAGTATTGCCCTGGTCTCCCGGCATTGCTGGTGTTCCCCTGGGTCTGCCCCTGTCCTTGTGAATCGAGACTGGGCTGCATGGGATCTCCCAGAGCATAACTATCAGCAATCTTGATTGTTTCGGCCAGCGTGGCCAGCATTTGCCTCTGAAGCTTTTGCCACAGCATGGTGCCATGCCGGCACCCATGAGCGAACCACATGATGGCCTGCTGCTCATTAATTCCTTCGCAGGAATTGCGCAACGTGCACCACCTGGTCAGGTAGTCACGGTCAGTCTCATTCACTCCTTGCCGGCAGTTAGCCAGCTGCTGCGGACGGTTGGGCCTCTTGTATGTGCTGGTGAAGTTTGACACAAACTGCTCTTCGAAATCAATCCAGCCGTTGATACTCCCGGCCGGCAGATTATTCAGCCATATCCTGGCTGGACCTTCCAGCATCTGCGGCACATATCGTACCGCCCATCTGAGGTTTCCTCCGGCGATGTTCACCGCTGTGGAGTAATCCTCCAACCAATCTTCCGGCTTCGTACTGCCATTATATGTCCTCGCGCCACGCGCGAGCTGGAAGAAGTAAGGTACCGGTTCACCCATAATCCAGGGTCCGAAACACATAGGACCCGGAGCTCCTTGCCTCTCCACCAACTCTGATTGGTGAATCTTGTCCAGCTTGAAGCGCGCATCATTTGCTGCCAAGGACCGGGGTCCAAGCCGGGATGCTATTGGGCCTGCGATCATCTGCTGCTGCTGCTCCGGCTGGCACTGATCAGCTTGCTGGCCGGGCTGATCTTGCTGCTGATATCCCGCCCTAGCAAGGGCGGAATTGCCGTCCTCCTCTCGATGTCCTGGATGGCCTGCACCCTGCTGCTGCGCTGCACCTCCGGCGCCCTGTTGCTGACGCCGGGCTGCACTATTACTCCGGCCACCACCGGCCGCGCCTGCTTCATGCCCGGCCGGCACACTCTGGCCGGGCCTCTTACTGCCGACATACTTGTCAGCTTGGCCGACATTCTTCTGCACCATCGCCTGCTTTCCGGCTACAGCCAGATCGTACACCTGGATCTGCTTGTCCCGGCGGCCAGAGGTCACACTTCCGGCACGCCGGGCGCTGGGATGCGGGGACGAGGCTTGGCCCCTCGACCTCGCGCCGGCACCTCCCGCCGACACAATATACTGGGATGCCCCGGCACCTGGGTTTGCCTTCTTAAAGGCCTCCTGCTGCTTGGTAGCTTCAGACAAAAGATGGTTAAGCCGGGCTTGCTGCTCACGCAGTGCTTCGCCGGATAAACTAGATAAGTCCTTAGCTACCTCTGCTGCTGCTCTAAGGTTCTTTACTGGCGAGCTATAAATTACCTTAGGCACAGTACTAGTTGCAGTATGACTCTTAGCCCTAGCATCTTTACCTAGCTCAGTGTTAAGATCTCTACCTCTAGTTCTAACCTCTTCTATCCGGCTAGGCCGGGTTACCACAGGAGTAAAACCATGAGCTGCTTCATACTCACGGAGTTGCCGGTTAAACCGTTCGCGCTCCTGATTCATGGCCAGGGCCTCGTCGACGAGGGCCTGACAAGATCCCTCCAGGACCTCCCTTGTTTGCTCCGGATCAACGCCGGATCGCACCGGCTCGAGAAGCCGGTCGATGATGGGAAGAAGAACCTCGCCCCTAGCCGGCACACCGGAAGTGCCGGCCAGGTTCTCCGCACGCTCCAACGGAGGACGCGCCGACCTCTTGACCTTCGGCGGCTCCGGAGGAGAAGCTCCGGCCGCTGCTGCTTTGCCGGCATCTTCCGCCGGCGGCACGGATGTGCCGGCCATCATCACCTCAGCCGGCTCTACTAAGCGAGCGCTACGCCCAGCGTGAGCCAGCCGATGTGACGGAGGATCCGATGCCACCAGCACCTCCTTCCTGCAAACTCTCTCAGTCCCCACGTACACCTCGTGGGAACCGAAAGACATAATCCGGCCATCCCTGGGGAACGGCCGGCCACCGAGACAACCGGCGTTGTCACTGACGAAGCTGAGCGAGCCTAGCCTCTAGACGAGGCCAGAGACCACGCGCACTCCCGAAGCTGCTATCACAGACCCCCGTCCGAATAAACACTCCGCCCAGCATATCGATCTGCCCCATGGTGGGCGCCAAATGTCGTCGTGGTGAAACAACATATGCCATAGGATGGCTTAAATGGGGGCCGAACTAGATGCTGGAGGATTCGGGAGAGGGGAACGGGCTAAAGAGCACGACAGAAAGGAACACAGATCTACCCAGGTTCGGGGCTCTCGTAAGGAGATAACACCCCTACTCCTGCTCTACTTGCTTTATATTTGGATCGATGGAGTACACAACAATGGTGCTTCCAAGCTCTCTGCTAGAGAAGGAAGATGAACTGCTAAGTGTAGGAACACAGAGTGACCAACCCTTTACTAGGGCTCCCTATGCCACCTTATATAGTGGTAGCCAGGGTTACAACGGTCATAAGGGACCACAAGACACGGGCTACACTCCAAATAGGACTTGCTGACGAAGGCACCGACCCTTGACTTCCTCCCTGATTGCTCTCGATGGGACTTCATATCCCTGTACCTTGTACCTCTTGAACTGTGGCCTTACCTCTGTGAGGTGAGCTCTGTACTTGTGCACAGTGAGGGTTGGTAGACCACCACTGTGCACCCTGCCATCCCACTCTGCTACCATGCTTGGATGTTTTCTTCCTTGATTGTAGGGATGTGACACCTTGGTTGACTTAAGTATCCCGGATATGACCGTTGGCCATACCCAGGACATATATGCCGGACCAACGACCTACGAGGGTCGGGTAATCCGGCCTCCCCTGCTCCTGCACAACACACCAAATGGTTAGGCCGGCATATCTAAGTATATGCCGGCACACTTTTATAAGTATTCCGGCTATACCGGCATATCCAAGTATCAGCCGGGATACACACATATGCCGGCCTAGCCGATGCTCTTATATTCCGGCCAGGCACTTCCTTGATAACCCGGCATAAAGTCAACCATAGACCTTGTGTTTTTCTAGTCTCTTGACCCTACCGGGGGTCATCCCCCCGACACATACTGAGGGAAACTTGCTGCTGTGCTCATCATACCTTCCTCTTGGGGTTCCCAACTGGGTGCCTACTACGCACCATCAAGCATTTTTCTGGCGCCGTTGCCAGGGAGAAAGAGGATTTCTGCAAGGGTAGTCTCTCGCTTCCAATCTTTTACCTTGTTATTATTTTGCTTACTTTCTTTACTTTATTTTTGCTTCCATCTTTTTTATCAAAAATACAAAAAAATTAGTTTCTTTATAGTTGTTATTTTTGCTTGTCTGCTTTTAGTCTTGCTAGAATGGTTACTCGTGAGAACACCAAGTTGTGTGACTCTTCTAGCACAAACAACAATGATTTTATCTGCACTCCTATTGCGCCACCTGCTCCTGAGGCAAATTTTTATGAGATTAAACCTGCTTTGTTGAATCTTGTTATGAAAGAGCAATTTTCTGGTGCTAGTACTGATGATGCTGCAGCTCATCTCAACAATTTTGTTGAGCTATGTGAGATGCAAAAGTATAAGGATGTAGATGGTGATATTATTAAGATTAAGTTGTTTCCTTTCTCTTTAAGAGGAAGAGCTAAGGATTGGTTGCTATCATTGCCTACAAATAGTATTGATTCTTCGGTTAAGTGTAAGGATGCTTTTATTGGAAAATATTATCCTCCTGCTAAGATTATATCTATGAGAAGTGATATTATGAAGTTTAGACAGTTTGATAATGAACATGTTGCTCAAGCTTGGGAAAGAATGAAATCTTTGATAAAGAATTGTCCCACTCATGGACTGACTACTTGGATGATTATCCAAACCTTTTATGCAGGACTACATTTTTCTTCAAGAAACCTCATAGATTCAGCTGCTGGAGGTACCTTTATGTCCATCACCTTGGGCGCCGCAATGAAGCTTCTTGATAATATGATGGTAAATTATTCTGAGTGGCACACCGAGAGAGCTCCACAAGGTAAGAAGGTAAATTTTGTTGAAGAAATCTCTTCCTTGAGTGATAAGATTGATACTATTATGGCTATGCTTGCTAATGATAGAGCTCATATTGATCCTAATAATGTGGCCTCTTTGGTTGCTCAAGAAGAGCATGTTGATGTAAACTTCATTAGAAATAATAATTTCAACAACAGTGCTTATAGGAATAATTTTGCTAGCAACAATTATAGGTCGTATCCTTCTACCAATGGAAATGGTTATGGTAACTCTTATGGTAATTCCTACAACAACACTAGGGGCGCGCCCTCTAATCTTGAAGTCATGCTCAAAGACTTTATTAGTAAACAAACTATTTTTAATAAGTCTGTTGAGGAAAAGCTTGGTAAAATTGATGTTCTTGCTTCTAAAGTTGATAGCCTTGCTCTTGATGTTGAACTTCTGAAACTAAAGGTTTTGTCTCATGATGTGAAAGAAATCAAGACTTTGAATGCCATTTAGGTTAGAATTGATGATAATGTTAGGATGTTAGCAGAATTGCATGCTAGGTGGGAAAGAGAAGATGAGATGGCTAGAAATATGAAGGTTTGCAGTATTACCACCACTAGTGATGTTATTTCAAATGCTAGTAAGCCTCCTTGTTTTAATGGTAGAGTGATTGGTGTAGAGAAAATTCCTACTCCTTGTGCGAAAAAGCCTAAAACTGCAGAAACTTTTTCTAACAAAAGTGCTGAAATTTTTCGGAGTATGGGAGACAATAGCTCTACTATATTTAATGATTTTGATGTTGATGGTTGAAATATTTCTGAAGTAAATTTTTCTTGCAAAAGCTTGCTTTAACTCCTATTTCTATATCTATGAATGTTGCTTTTACAAAGCATATTACAAATGCTCTCATGCAAATTAAAGAGGATAAGCTGAAACAAAAAGTTTCTATCCCTAAGAAGTTAGAAGATGGTTCGGAGACCATCATTGAGATGAATGTGAATGATTTTGATTGCAATGCTTTATGTGATCTTGGTGCAAGCATTTCTATTATGCCTAGAAAGATTTATGATATGCTTGGTTTACCACCTCTTGAAAATTGTTATTTTGATGTTCCTCTTACTGATGTTGCTAAGAAGAAACCTTTGGGAAGGATTAATGATGTTCTTATTATGGTTAACAATAACCTTATTCCCGTTGATTTCCTTGTTTAGGATATTGAATGCAATGCTACTTGTCCTATTATTTTGGGAAGACCTTTTCTTAGTACTATTGGTGCCATTATTGATATGAAGGAAGGCACCATTAAATATCAATTCCCACTCAAAAAAGGTATAGAACACTTCCCTAGAAAGAGAAATAAATTACTTTTTTGACTCTATCCTTAGAGCAAATTATGAACTTGATGCTTCATCACTTGAAATTACTTGATTTCCACTTTCTGCGCCTAGCTCAAATGCGTTAAAGAAAAGCACTCTTGGGAGATAACCCAATGCTTTATTTTCAGTACATTTTCTTTTTGTTGAGTCTTGGAAGTTATTACTACTGTAATAACCTCTCCTTATCATTTTTATTTTGTTTTTGTGCTAAGAAGAACCTCTAATTGGAGGAAGGTAAGATTTGGGGAAGTTGTTGTCCCAAAACAGATTTCTGCGCTGTACTGTAAAAATTCATGAAAATTCTTAGAACATCTTTTTGATCTACGATTTCTTGTGCACATGCCCCAGTTTATTGCCTAAGTTCCATTAGTTTTTCACTTTTCGATTTTAGCAATAGAAGATCTTAAAAAAATCGATCTTTACCAGCTATTCTGTTTTGATAGATTTCTGCCACTATTTGTGTTTGCCTCTTGATCTCTTTCTTTTTGAGTTCTTTTGATCAAGGAACTTTTGAGGAAGTTGCTACAGTATCTTATGCTTTAATGGGTGTTATACTTGAGTTGAAACTGAACCAATGTGTGGATTTACTATCTTGCTTGCACTAACGTTGCTAATAAGAATTGTGTGAAGTTTTGTATGAAGGAAGTTTTCAAGTGTAGGGAAAGGAGAATGATGAGATGAGATGAAGAATGGACAAAAGCTCAAGCTTGGGATGCCCATGTCACCCCAAGAAATATCCAAGAGGTACAAGCGTCAAAGCTTGAGAATGCCCCAAGGCACCCCTTCTTCATCGACAAAAATTAGGTCATCTTTCAAGACACTATATTTTTATTGCTTCGTATACTATGCGTTTTTCTTGGATCATCTTTATTTTTTGCTTTTAGTTTTATTTTGTTTTGTTTGCTGCAATAAATGGTTGGACCCCAACATGTTTCTTTTGGAGAAGACACACTCCGTTTTTCATTGCCAAGAACACTCTAGTTTTCACTCTTTTCGTTCAACGAGTGTTCCCTTTTTCTAGTACTTCGTTTAGCTTTCATTTTTCATCTTGATTTTTGTTTAGAACTTGTTAGTTCTTTGTAGCAAGGTGTATTTATACCTCTTGTCTATGTTGGTTTTCATCTTTAAGAGTTGTTTCAAAAAGTTTGATTGGTGTTGGAAAAGAGAAAAAAGTTTTATGCCTATAGTGGTACAAATGGGAGCTTGTTTAGACTGTGGCTTAGAGTTTTGCATGTTATGCTTGATGTTATTTTGATTATATGCTTAGTAGTTTTTGCTGTAGCATGACTTGTCTCAAATGACTTAGATTTCTTAATGTGCCTTTGAAAGAATCATGCGTTATTTTTATCATATGGGAGCATATTATTGTGGTATTCTCCTTTGATGCTTTATTTGGGTTGACTTGGCGCATGCTCACACCATGTTATGACTATAAACCAGTCGTCTCAAGCCTCTGTGATCATTTAGTTTTTGACTTGTAATATCACTTTATGCTTTGATTAATAATGTTTTGTCCCTATGCATGATTATGGCCGTTACTCCTCTCTTAGTTGGTCGCTCCCAGTCTTTTGCTAGCCTTCATTTGTACTGAGAGGGAATACTTCTCATGCATCCAACTCACAAAAACCAAAGTTTTCCAATGTGTCCACCATATATACCTATTAGCAATTTTCTATTCCAAGTATATTCTTCTTGCTTTTATCTATCTTCCAAATTAAACTTTTTGTTATGTCAAAATTAATTAGTAAAGCTCTCACGAACCTAACGGCACATTTTCTTTCTTGCACTTAAAAAACTTGACCATTGTGGCTCTCTTATATTGATTATATGCTTGCAAGTTATAAGTTGGGAGTTAGCTCAGCCATGCTGTCATGGGGCACACTTTCAACATTGCACTTATTTTTATTTAAGTTGATATTATGATCTTTTGTTTATGGATGCTTATCTATGTGAAAGAAATTGGAAACTTGTGGAGTTCATGGATTTTGTATATGTGTTAGAGAAACACATAGGCCGCTAATCTAAGCCATGCATCATTCATGGTCGAAATTTACAGCATGCCCATAGTGGACATTCGACGACACATGTCAAAATAAAAAGCTATACCCAATGGTAAATAAAAGAGATGTTGAGGTGTTTATTGTCTATTTGTCTTGTCATTTTGATGTGGGCTAGTTTTCATATCATCGGGCAAGAGATACCTCGTTGGCGTTCTCAATAATACACGTATGCTTACAATGACAAGAACTTGCTTGGGACCTAAGTCGATTAGCATTGTTTAAGTACTCGTATTCACGGGACATGATATTTTCAACTTATGATTTGTCAAGCATATACCTCATATTTGTACTCGCATTAACCTTAACCATTCAAGATGCCTATGATGGGGGCAATGAGAGCTCAAAGCTAGTAAGTACCATAATTTTTGGAAGGTTTATAAAATCTTGCAATCCCTGCTTCCCTCTGCGAAGGGCCTTTTTTTACTTTTATGTTGAGTCTTCACCTTCTACCTTTATGCACCGTCTATGAGAGCATAGTTGTCATTCTGAGTATAATGTGCATAGTCCCAAAATTTATTATTGATTGATTCATGATTATGGTTTTACTTGTTCTTAAATTATTTGTATCTAGTCACCCTCTTCAACTTGAAGGTGTCCTATGCATTTATGTTTTGCTACTCCATGAGGGACAAGATGAATACCACTTTGCTATGTTTTTCTATATGCTTGAAACACACACTTGACTTTCAATGCATTATTACTCATGATCTTTTGTTTTTGTTACTTTTCATGTTATAACATAGTTGCTAAGTTTTATTGTTAAGATTATGTCTTTTATGCCCATGTTTAGAGTACTTTGATCTCAGCACTCAATGCTTTACATCGTTTGATCAAGATTATGTTGGTGCATGTCACCTCAAAAATTATTGTTTTGTTATCACTTACCTACTCGAGGACGAGCAGGAGTTAAGCTTGGGGATGCTTGATACGTCTCAAACGTATCTAATTTTTGATGCTCCATGCTTGTTTGTGCACCATTTGCTTTGTGTTTTGTTACACTTTGTGGCATTTTTATGCATTTTCCGGAACTAACCTATTAACGAGATGACACAGTGCCAGTTCCCTGTTTTTCTGCTGTTTTTGTGTTTCAGAAAAGCAACACAGGAGATATTCTCAGAATTGGACGAAACAAAAGCCAAAGTTCATATTTTTTCCGATGCGAGACGGAGTCCAAAGCAGAGAGGGAGGGGAGCTAGGGGCCAGCCACACCATAGGGTGGCGCGGGCCAGCCGCTGGCCGCGCCACTAGGTGGTGGGACCACCTGGCCCACCTCCTGACGCCGCCCTTTCGCGTATATATTCCCCTCTATGGGAAGACCCTAACACCCCGATCAATTTTCCACAAAACATACTGTAAGCCGCCGCCGTCGTTGATGCGAGATCAGGATGGTCCAGAAGCTCTTCCCAGCACCCTGCCGGAGAGGGGAATCACCACTGGAGGCCTTCTTCATCACCATGCCTGCCTCTGGAGTGATGTGTGAGTAGTCTACCGTGGACTACGGGTCCATAGCAGTAGCTAGATGGTTGTCTTCTCCTCCATGTGCTTCATGTTTAGATCTTGTGAGCTGCCTATCATGATCAAGATCATCGTTATGTAATTCTACATATTGTGTTTGTTGGGATCCGATGAATATTGAGTACTATGTCAAGTTGATTTGTGATTTATCATCTCTATGTTGTTTATGATCTTGCATGCTTGATACGTCCATTTTGCATCACTATTTTGTATTATAATTACTGTTATTCATTGATATATTTCATATTTAGAGATGATACTTATGCTGTTTCCTCTGTTTTTACATGTTTGATGATCATTGGAGAACTTGCTGCCGGAGTTAGGATTCTGCTGGAAAAAGGACCGTCAAGACACCATATTTTTGGAGATCAACAATTCAAGAGAAATACCCAGAAATTCATATATTACAAGAATACGAAAGTAGCCAGAAGGAGGAGTCGAGAGGAGCAGCAGGGTAGGCTCACCACCAGGTGGCGTGGGCCCACCCCTGGCCGCGCCGCCCTGTGGTGAGACCACCCTGGCCCACTACTGCCATCGCCCCCTCGCGTATTTCGTCATCCCCAAAAAACCTAAGTCAAGGGGGATCAGAGATAGACACCGCCGCCTCTGCGGGGCGGAAAACACCGGGAGAGAAAAGCTCTCCGGCAGGCAGAAATCTGCCGGGGAAATTCCTTTCCGGAGAGGGGAGATCGTCGCCATCATCATCATCGCACTGTACTTCATCGGGATCATCATCGCCATCATCATCACCATCAGCACCTTCATCTCCACCATCACCACGCCATCCCGCTGTAACATCTTGGGTTGAATCTTGTCAAATTCTTAGGGGAATCTTTCCTGGTGTTGATTACCTTTGTAGTTGATGCTATTTAGTGGAACCGTTGAATTAAGGTTTATGTTCAGATTGTTATTTACCATTATTTCACCTCTGGTCATGATCCATATGATATCTTGTGAGCAGTTCGTTTAATTCTTGAGGACATGGGAGAAGTCGAGATGTTAGTAGTGAAACTATGTTGAGTAATATTTAATGGTTTGATATTTATATGTTGTGGTGCTATTCTACTAGTGGTGTTATGACTACATGATACTTCACCATTTATGGGCCTAGTGGAATGCATTGTGTATTTGGCTACTAATTGTGGGGTTGCCGGAGCGACGAAAACATAAACCCCCGTTAGGAAACCATTGCACCAGGGAGCGTAGGATCTCAGAGTTTAAGGCTGTGGTTAGATTTATTTTAATTACTTTCTTGTATTTGTGGATGCTTGCAGGGGGTATAATCACAAGTGTGTATTAGTCCTAGTAAGGGTAGTACGCTAGCACAGGTTCACCCCCATAACACTTATCAAACCAATGAAGATTACTTAGCAGCATGAAGCGAAAGCTCTCGACAGAAACTCCCGTGTGTCCTCAGGAACGTTTGGTAATCGTAAGTTACACAACCAGCTTGTCCTTTGCTCTAGAAAGGATTGGGCCACTTCCAGCAATTATTATTACTGTCTTTTATTTACTCGTACTTTATTTATTTGCATTACCAAATACCCCTGAAAACCCGTTTGCTAATATTTATAGTGAATCCTTGATCAAAATCACTTGTCAACACCTTCTGCTCCTCGTTGGGTTCGACACTCTTATTTATTGAAAGTACTATGATACACCCCCTATACTTGTGGGTCATCAAGACTATTTTCTGGCGCCGTTGCCGGGGAGTGAAGCGCTATTGAAGAGTGGAATTGGTAAAGGTAACTTTCGCTATGAGTATTGTTTTTATTTCTGTCTTTTATTTTGTTTTGCTATGGAGAATTCTCCATTTGGTTCCCTATTTGGGAACGCTACTGCCTCTGCTACGGTGGTAGATGAACCACCACCTGCTCAATTAGATCCTTTTCAAATACCTATGAAAATTGTTGAACGTGTTATAAATAACCGCTATTCCGGAGATGGAACTGTCCATCCGGGTGATCATTTACTCTTTATACATGAATTATGCGAGTTGTTTAAGTATGCAGGTATTTCATCAAGCCAGGTTAAGAGAAAGCTATTCTCTTTATCACTGAAGGGCACAGTTGCGGAGTGGTATAGGCTGCTGAAGGATGGTCCATCTATTGGCTGGGAGGAAATTGTACCTCTCTTTTATTCCAAATTTTAGCCTCCAAGTGAGATCCATAAAGATCATAATTAGATATATAATTTTTGGCCTCGTGATGGAGAGAGTATTGCCCAAGCGTGGGGGAGATTGAAGTCACTAATGCTCAAATGTCCCATTCATGAGCTCCCTAGTAATATCGTTATTGATAACTTTTATGCAAGGCTTACCCTTCACGACAAGGATTTATTGGATGCTTCTTGCTTTGGATCATTTACACATATGAAAGGAGAAGCTAAATGGGATCTTCTAGACCGCATTCAAGAAAATACTAAAGGATGGGAGAACGACAAAGGTAGAAAGTCAGGTATAAATTATGATTATGAATGCATTAAAGCTTTTATGGGAACCGATGACTTTTCATGATGTTAGTGCTGTTTATGGTCTTGATTCCCAAATACTTGCTAACTGTTTTAAGGCTTTTGACTCTTATCTTGATTTTCCAAAGAAGGATTGGAACAAGTACGACGCGCCTTATAAAGAGACTATTAGTTGTGCTCCTGCTAGAAATACTGAAGTTTGTACTGTTGATCGCATTTTGCCTGAGCTTTATTTTGAGAAAACGCCTTTCCCTGCTAAGGTAAAGGAACATTCTACTTTAATTAGTGTGCTTAAGAAAAGTGCAAAGAAAGCTGTAGAACCTGATGAGCAAATTACTATTAAGTCTCCTGTAGCTATAGTGAAGGACCTTGTTACTAAAAATGTAGAAGATGAACATATTGTCTTTTGTGAAGATGCTTCTAACATTGTTTCACATCCTAGTAGATCTAGGAAAACAAGTGTTCCTGTGCTTTCTGTCAGGATTGGTGATCATTGCTATTATGGTTTATGCGACATTGGTGCAAGTTCAAGTGCTATTCCTTTCGAGCTTTATAAAGAAATCATGCATGAAATTGCCCCTTGTGAATTGGAGGAAATCGATGTGGTTATTCAGCTTGCTAATAGAGAAACTATCTCTCCAAATGGTATTGTTCGAGATGTGGAAGTTTTATGCGGTAAGACTAAATATCCTACTGATTTTCTAATACTTGGTACAGAACCTAGTAAAACTTGTCCTATTATTTTTGGTAGACCCTTTTTGAATACTTGTGGCACTGTTATAGATTGTAAGAAGGAGAAAATTTTGACTAAGTTTGATGGAGAATCTTATGAGTTTAACTTTTCTAAGTTTACTAAAGCTCCTTATGAAAATGAATTGCCTAATGAAGATTTTCGAGTTGAACAGCTTGCCTCTATTGCTCTTGCTCCTAATAATGCTTTGCAGCAATTTATGGAGGACCATGAAAGTGAGATCTTCAGGGAAGAAAGAGATGAGATTGACGTTATTCTTCTTCATCAACCAGCGTTGATTAAACACAATTTACCTATGGAGGATTTGGGTACCACTTTGCCACCCAAGGAAGATCCTGTTTTTGATTTAAAACCTTTACCTGATGATCTTAAATATGCTTATATCGATGACAAGAAAATATATCCTATTATTATCAGTTCTAAACTTTCAGGAAAGGAATAAGAAAGGTTGTTAGAAATATTGAGGAAACACCGAGGAGCTATGGGATATACTCTTGATGATTTAAAATGGATTTCTCCTACTATATGTGAGCATGCTATTAACATGGAGCCAGATGCAGAGCTAGTTTTTGAACATCACCGCCGCTTAATTCCTAAGATGGAGGTGGTAAGAAATGAGGTATTGAAGCTCCTTGACGCTGGCATTGTTTATCCTATTGCTGATAGTAGATGGGTTAATCCTGTTCATTGTGTTCCTAAGAAAGGAGGTATCACTGTTGTGCCTAATGAGAATAACGAGCTTATTCCTCAAAGGGTAGTAGTTGGTTATAGGATGTGCATTGATTTTAGAAAGGTCAACAAAGTTACTAAGAAGGATCATTATTCTTTACCATTTATAGATCAAATGCTAGAGAGGTTATCTAAGAAATCTCATTTTTGTTTTCTTGATGGTTATTCTGGTTTCTCTCAGATTGCTGTTAAAAAGCAAGATCAAGAGAAAACCACTTTTACTTGTCCGTATGGAACTTATGCTTATAGACGTATGCCTTTTGGTTTGTGCAATGCTCCTGCCACTTTTCAAAGATGCATGTCTGCTATTTTTCATGGTTTTTGTGAAGAAATTGTGGAGGTATTCATGGACGATTTCTCCATCTATGGAACTTCTTTTGATAATTGTTTGCATAATCTTGATAAAGTTTTGCAGAGATGTGAAGAAACTAATCTTGTTCTTAACTGGGAGAAATGCCACTTTATGGTGAATGAAGGAATTGTTCTTGGACATAAAATCTCCAAAATAGGTATTGAAGTTGACAGAGCAAGGTTGAAGCAATTGAGAAAATACCCTGTCCCAGGGATGTTAAAGGTATTCGTAGTATTCTTGGTCATGCTGGTTTCTATAGGAGGTTTATTAAAGATTTCTCTAAGATTTCGAAGCCTCTTACTAATCTTCTTCAAAAAGATGTACCATTTGTTTTTTATGATGATTGCAAGGAAGCTTTCAAAACTCTTAAGAAGGCTTTAACAGCTGCTCCTATTGTTCAACCACCTGATTGGAATTTACCCTTTGAAATTATGTGTGATGCTAGTGATTTTGTTGTGGGTGCTGTTCTTGACAGCGCATAGATAAGAAGTTGAATGTAATTCATTATGCTAGTAAGACTCTTGATGCTGCTCAGAAGAATTATGCTACTACTGAGAAAGAGTTTCTTGCTGTTGTTTTTGCATGTGTTAAGTTTAGACCTTATATTGTCGATTCGAAAGTTACTATCCATACTGATCACGCCGCTATTAGATATCTTATGTCAAAGAAGGATGCTAAGCCTAGACTTATTAGATGGGTGTTACTTCTACAAGAGTTTGATTTGCATATTGTAGATAGAAAAGGTACTGAAAATCCTATTGTTGATAATTTGTCTAGGTTGGAAAACATTTCTTTTGATCCTATCCCTATTAATGATAGTTTTCCAAATGAACAGTTGGCTTCAATAAAGGTAACTTCGCGAGAGAATCCTTGGTATGCTGATTATGCTAACTTTATTGTTTCCAAGTATTTGCCTCCAACCTTTATAGCTTAGCAAAGAAGGAAATTCTTTTATGACTTGAGGCATTATTTTTGGGATGACCCACACTTATATAAAGAAGGAGTGGATGGTATTATGCGAAGATGTGTTCCAGAATATGAACAACAAGAGATATTGGGAAAATGTCATGGTAGTGCTTATGGAGGACATCATGCCGGAGATAGAACTACACAAAAGGTTCTAAAATCAGGTTTTTATTGGCCAACCCTTTTTAAAGATGCTAGAAAGTTTGTTTTATCTTGTAATGAATGCCAAAGAGTTGGTAATATTTCTAGACGTAATGAAATGCCTATGAGTTATTCTCTTGTTATTGAACAATTTGATTGTTGGGGATTTGAATTTATGGGTCCTTTTCGTCCTTCAGAAGGTTATACTCATATACTCGTAGCTGTTGATTACCTTACTAAGTGGGTAGAAGCAATACCTATGAAGAGTGCCGATGATGAGACCTCGTTAAAAATGCTTAAGGATGTTATTTTTCCTAGGTTTGGTGTGCCTAGATATCTTATGACTGACGGAGGTTCTCATTTTATTCATGGCGGTTTTAGGAAAACTCTTGCTAGATATGACGTTAATCATAGAATTGCTTCTGCTTATCATCCCCAAACTAGTGGGCAAGTAGAGCTATCGAATAGAGAGATCAAGTCTATCTTGCAGAAGACTGTTAATAGATCTTGTCGATGGATTTCGTGTCGCAAGAACACGGGGTACCACGCGACGGACCCAAAGATTCGAACGCAGGGGGCTGAACATGGGAGATCTTGGATCGCAACGAAACACGGTGACGCAAGCCGCGAGATGTCGAATGCACCACGCACTGCAGAGAGAGAGACCGAGCTTTAAGCAGGTTCATGGCCCTCATGGTGAGGTAAAACCCCTACTTCCTACCTTCTTGTATTACGACGCGATACCTCGCGAGGAGTACAAGGTCTTGGTTACAGAGCTCTAACTGGCCGGAGATAGAAGAACTAACTTAGCCTAGCTAGGAGCCCGGAGATGAAGATCGGATCCCCTCTAAGGGGTGGCCTTCCATCCTTTTATAGCGCCCAGGTCCTCCTTCCCCTTATCATCTTGGGGAAGGGGTTGCCACACACGGACAAGGAGGAAGGACAGCTGTAGTCTTATTTTTCCGTGGACGTAGTCTTCGTAGAGTAGTGGCGCCGGTCCATAGGAGTGGGTGGAGGAAGCTGACGTCTTCCTCTGGCGCCCTGCACCGTCCACCCTATTTTTAGGGGGGTGGCCAACAACCACTGTGCCGCTTTATGCAGGCATGGCGAAAGCCGGTCTCCTCCCTGTCGGGGGTAGCGTGGATGGTACGTAGTCTTCTGCTCTTATCTTCTTGCTCAGCACGGAAGCGTGCCGAGCTGACGTGGACGTGGTCCCTCCCCTCACGAGAAACAACTCGTGAGGAGGTCTTCTGGTCCTTAGCAGTTTTAGCCATCATTCTCCTCATGAGGCGCCTCCTCATGAGGGTCTTCTCTGCCGAGCTTCGGTCGTCGTTCCACCCCTAGGCCAAAGGTGGGCCGTTGAAGGGGCCCAGGAGCAGGTGGACCGGGATACCCCGGTATCCAGAACACCGATAGTATCCCCCGGGAGCCTGGCCCGCGAATGCGCCCTCTTGAGGGAGCGAAGGGCCAGGGGCCCCCAGAAGCTGCTGGGCCCTCCAACGGCACACATCAACGCGCGGTCAGAGGACCATGTGAAGATGCAGAGGCTGCAGACACGTGGTGCACCTGCAGTTGGCAAGACGAAGCGGTGTGGATATCGTGCGTCATGGGTGGAGTGATACGTCTCCAACGTATCTATAATTTTTGATGCTCCATGCTTGTTTTTACACCATTTGCCTATTGTTTCGTTACACTTAGTGGCACTTTTTATGCATTTTCCGGAACTAACCTATTAACAAGTTGCCACAGTGCCAGTTTCCTGTTTTCTGCTGTTTTTGTGTTTCAGAGTGATACACAGGAAATATTCTCAGAATTGGACGAAACAAGTTCCTGAAGTCTTATTTTACCCGGAAGCTTCCAGAGATCCGAAGAGGAGTAGGAGGGGGGCCACCAGGGCCCCACACACAGGGGTGGCGCGGCCAGCCCCCTGGCCGCGCGGGGCCCGTGTGTGGGCGCCTGGCTCCCCCCCTGACATCGCCCCTTCGCCTATATAAAGCCTCAGGACAGAAAACCCTAAAGGATTCGGCAATTTTCCAGAAAGAGTTCCGCAGCTCCGCCGCCATCGCCGACGAATTTCGGGGGACAGAACTCTCTGTTCCGGCACCCTGCCGGGACGGGGAAGTGCCCCCGGAGCCATCTCCATCGATCTCCATCGCCGTCTCCATCGACCTCACCGCCATCTCCATCAACCTTGCTGTCTCCTATGATGAGGAGGGAGTAGTTCATCCCCGGGGTTGAGGGCTCTACCGGTAGCTATGTGGTTCACCTCTCTCTCCCATGATGTGATCTTTATGTGATCGTGAGCTTTGTATCATGTTGAACAAGTAGATGTTATTATTCAGATATTATGCTACTCCTATGCTTAATTATTATAGTGTACTCTAGTGGTGATTGTTAAAGTAATCTACTCCTCCTGCCATGGTGTAACGGTGACAGTGCGTGCATCATGGTGGTACTTGGTTTAGGCTATGATCGTGATCTCTTGTGGATTATGAGAGTAATTATTACTATGATAGTATTGAGTGATCTATTCCTCCTTTCATGGTGTAAAGTTGACAGTGTGTGCACCGTGTTAGTACTTGGTCTAAGTCGCAATGATTTCTATCTTGAGTTGTGATCTGATTTGGATGTCTCTATGAGTGGTGTTTGTCAAGTACTTGATGAACTTTAAGGGGTGCTTTTGTAGCCACTACGCAATGATTAGTGTTATTCAATAGGAGAGTAATTCAGAGTACCATCGTGAAGAGGAGTTATTTATTTGTTCAATCATGTTATATTGTTGGGAGTGTGTCCACTAGTGAAAGTATGATCCCTAGGCCTTGTTTCCAAGCTTTGCATACCGTTTACTTGCTATTTTGTTACTTGTTTGCTCGCAGCGATATTTATTTCACATCACGTTTGCTACTTATAATCATCTATACCACTTGTATTTCACTATCTCTTCGCCGAACTAGTGCACCTATACATCTGACAAGTGTATTGGGTGTGTTGGGGACACAAGAGACTTTCTGTATCGTAATTGCAGGGTTGCTTGAGAGGGATAGCTTTGACCTCTAACCTCCCTGAGTTTGATAAACCTTGGGTGATCCACTTAAGGGAAACTTGCTGCTGTTCTACAAACCTCTGCACTTGGAGGCCCAACAAGTGTCTACAAGAATAGAAGTGCGTAGACATCATGGAGTAATGGGCGTTTTCGAACCGTCGCGTCAAGGGCAATGTTTTGGAAACTGCACCCTCCCTGCCTCCTTTAAAGCTTAGCAGAGAAGGCTCCTTCTCCTCCTTCACAGCACATCGCCGCCGTCGCCCCCCTTTTTGAAGAACTTGCGCATCCAAATCCCCTTAGCTTTTCATCCTACCACTGCAACTCGCCCCCGACCGGAAGCCATGGCACCGCGCAGGGCCACCGGAGCAGTGAGGTCTTCTGAAGCGGCGCCGCAGCCAGCGGCGCCCCTGCTCGAATCCTGCATCAAGAGCAGCCGTGAGATCCAGACCGTCCGAGAGATGGTCGGGAGCAAGAACAGCGAGTGGGGCGCCACCCGCATCTGGCACAGCCGCATGCCGCGAGACACTATTCCTGCGACAGCGCAGCCCTTCTTCCTCTTCTCTGTCTTCACCGGCCTGGTGCCGCCGTTCTCCCCCTTCTTCCTGGCGATCTTGGAGACCTACGGGATCCAGCCCATCCACCTGCATCCCAAATCCGTCACCCTGCTAGCGGTCTTCGCCTACGCCTACGAGGCGTGGATTGGCATCAAGCCGTTGATGGCGTACTTCCGCCACCTCTTCTCCCTTCGGTCCTCTGGGTTGAACCAGAGCTCCGGTTGCGTCTCCTTCATCGCCACCGCCGGGATGGAGGGCGACTTCATCGACTTGAAGTGGATGAAGAAAGTTGAAGACTTCCGGAGCCGCTGGCTCTTCGTCAACATCCTCGAAGAATCGGAGCTCTTCCTTGTCACCAGAGTGCCCCCCACCAAGCTCACCACCTGGGCCAGCGAGGCCCTTCCAGAGGAGGCCTTGAAGACTCTTTGCCCACGGATCCGTGACCTCCGGAAGGCCGGCGTCACGGGGACCATGGTTGGAGTGGAGTTCGTCACTAGGCGCATTGCCCCCCTTCAGGACCACCGCCGGAACATCTGGGGGCACCGGGCCGGAGACGACCTCCGGCTTCACGTCAGCGAGCTCAACGCCGACGCCCGGGAGGAGGTAACAAGAGCTTTCTTCTATTCTGCTTCAGTGCCTTCGATTCCGCGCCTTGCCCTCCCGATCTACAACTTGGGCGCTCGGGAGACCAGCCGCGTCACGGCTGGGGTCCTGAAGTTCAATGCCTGGGGCCCGTTCCTCGCTGATGGTGTTGTGCCCAGCCCTCTTCTGAGCGCGCCAGCGGCCAGCTCAGAATAGGACTCGGTGGCGAGAGGAGCGGGGCCCGTGGCTTCTGGAGATCTTGACGACGACGGCGCCGAATCTGGCGAGCGGCTGGCACGCCAGAAGCGCTCTGAGAGTACCGTGGTGCTCTCAGACTCCTCCTCCGACGAAACCGCCTTGCCGGACCAGCCCACCAGGGGAGACGCTGATGCGTCTTCCTCGCGAGACCTGGAGGCAGAGGAGCGCCAAGCCCGCCTAGAGGCAGAGCGCCGCTCCAAGTTCAACGATGAACGCACCAGCCGGCGACCCGAGGTGGGGACCCCCCATGGCAAGAAGCCGGCCGGCGAGTCCTCTGTGCCCCCACCACCATCCTCCGCCCTCCCAGGCAAAAGAGGGTGGGTGGAACGTGATGCCTCGTGAGTATTCCTGCAAAAATCCTTAATCCTTGACTTACCTTTCTCCTAACTTCTTTGCCCCACCTCCTCCCCAGGGACGCCGAGGAGAAGAAGGAAGAGAAGAAGAGGAGGAAGAAGAGGAAGACCAGCCAGACCACGCTGGGTCCGAACCCGGCGTCCACTTACTATCTCCCTGCAGCCCCCCTAGCATCCAAACACAGCAAAGGCAATTCCAGGAGAAGAAACGCAAGGCTGTAGACAAGGACAACCGAAGATTGAAAAATCTGCGCAAGTTGTGCGACCCCTGCGCGCTCACGCGCCTTCATTCGAGTGTCGCTCGAGAGGAGAGAGCACCATGGACCATATGAGGTGACTGTAGCGGGTCCTTCCCCTAGTCAGAGCTCGATCCGTTCTGGGTTTTGTGGGCTTGCTGTTTTCCGCGCGAAGGCCCCAGCGCGGACACCGTGCTCCGACTCTTTCTCGAAAGGCAGATGAGCGAAAGCTCATGTTCGCGTTAGGCCGCGATCCAACCGAATTCGCTGGTTCAAACAAGGTCGAAACATCAAAAACTCCAATAGTTACACAAACTAGAAAAGGTTGAGGACAAGAAAAGTTTGCCGTTACACTTTTATTCCTAGCAGAAGCGAAGATCCCTTCTTCTTAGCCGAGGGTGAGGGGGCGGAGCCCCCCGAGCCCCCAGCCCAGTCTTCACGCACCTAGAGATGAGACCATCGAGGGCGGCGTACGCCTACGCACCCTCTGGCTCAGGTCCCAGGGGGGCGTACCTGTCGAGGAAGCGCTCACAGAGATCCCTCCAGGACGAGATGGACCGCGGGGGCAACCCGCGGAGCCACCGGCAAGGCTTTCCCTTCGTAGCCATCGGGAACCAGTTAGCCATGACGCGCGCATCACCTCCAGCCACTCGAACATCGGTCGCGTATCGCTGCAGGAACCCCACGGGATCAGAGGTCCCATCGTAACACGCACCGATGTCCGGCTTGAAGCGCGGTGGCCAGGCCGCGCGGCGCAGGGGCCCAGTGAGCGCCGCGAAGCCCCCGAAGCCGAGGTCGCCGACCTCCGGCTCGCCGACTTGCCCAATGGCCTCCAGGCCATCGAGGACTTGAAGATGTGCTCGACATCGACTCGCGTAGACATCACGAAGGTGAAGACGATGATGACGATCGTCGCCCATGTCGAAGCAGATCTAGAAAACACACCATAGCCCCCTACCTGGCGCGCCAAATGTCGATGGATTTCATATCGCAAGAACATGGGGTACCACGCGACGGACCCAAAGATTCAAATGTAGGGGGCTGAACGTGGGAGATCTTGGATTGCAATTAAACACGGTGACGGAAGCCTCGAGACATCGAACGCACCATGCACTGTAGAGAGAGACACCGAGCTTTACCCAGGTTCAGAGCCCTCGTGGTGAGGTAAAACCCCTACTTCCTGCCTTCTTGTATTACGACGCGATACCTCGCGAGGAGTACAAGGTCTCAGTTACAGACCTCTAACTGGCCAGAGGTAGAAGAACCAACTTAGCCTAGCTAGGAGCCCGGAGATGAAGATCGGATCCCCTCTAAGGGGTGGCCTTCCCTCCTTTTATAGTGCCCAGGTCCTCCTTCCCCTTATCATCTTGGGGAAGGGGTGATACGTCTCAAACGTATCTATAATTTTTGATGCTCCATGCTTGTTTTTACACCATTTGCCTATTGTTTCGTTACACTTAGTGGCATTTTTATACATTTTCCGGAACTAACCTATTAACGAAGTGCCACAGTGCCAGTTTCCTGTTTTCTGCTGTTTTTGTGTTTCAGAAGTGATACACAGGAAATATTCTCAGAATTGGACGAAACAAGTTCTTGAAGTCATATTTTACGGGGAAGCTCCCAAACATCCGAAGACCTGAAGGAGGGGGGCCACGTGGCCCCCACACACAGGGGCGGCGCGGCCACCCCCCTGGCCGCGCCGGGCCCACGTGAGGGGCCGTGGTCCCTCCTCTGACATCGTCCTTTCGCCTATATATACCCCCTGACGAGAAAAACCTAAGGGCCCGATCAGTTTTCCAGAATACATCGTGATCCGCCGCCGCCGTCGACCCGAAGATCGGGAGGGTCCAGAAGCTCTTCCCGGCACCCTGCCGGAGAGGGGAATCGCCACCGGAGGTCTTCTTCATCGCCATGCTTGCCTCCGGAGCGATGAGTGAGTAGTCTACCTTGGACTATGGGTCCATAGCAGTAGCTAGATGGTTGTCTTCTCCACCATGTGCTTCATGTTTAGATCTCATGAGCTGCCCTACATGATTGAGATCACCGTTATGTAATTCTATGATGTTGGTTTGTTGGGATCCGATGAATATTGGTGTTTATGATTAAGTTGCTGTACTGAATTATATCTTTTGTTATCTCTATGTTGTTTATGATCTTGCATGCTCTCCGTTGTTAGTAGCTATCTTGGCCGAGTAGTTGCTAGTGACTCCAAGAGGGGGTATTTATGCTCGATAGTGGGTTCATGTCTCTATTTCACCTGGGGGAGTGACAGAAACCTCTAAGGTGGTAGATGTGATGTTGCTACTAGGGAGAAAACAACATTCATATGCTCAAGGGCATATGCTTTGTTTACATTACACACCTTGCTTAATGCAATTATCTATTGTTCGCAACTTAATACTTTTGGGGTGTTCGGATGATATCCCCGAGGGTGGATTATTAGTCATAGATGCAGTTGGATGGCGGTCTATGTATTTTGTTGTAATGCCTAGAGTAAATCTCATAGTGATCTTCTTGACATATTACGTTATCTTTATTCTATCAATTGCCCAACTGTAATTTGTTTACCCAGCATGTTATTTATCTATGGAGAGACACCACTAGTGAACTGTGGACCCCGGTCCTATTTTAATCATATTGCAATCACCTGTTTACTTTTCCCGCACTGTTTACTTTACTCGCATATTACTACTGTTTTCCACTCGATACACTCATAACCTTTGTTTCAAGCAAACCGGTGAGATTGACAACCTCATCGCAAGTTGGGGACAAAGTATTTGTTTGTGTGTGTGCAGGTTCCGCGTTGCTGCTGGCCGAAGACGAGTCAACAAGTATCGTTAACGGCGCCCTTGTTGGAAGTTAATAAGCCAGTCCGCATCACCTTCAGTCGTCACCCTCTCTCTTCTTCAAGATCGACATTAAACCTTGGTTTCTTAACTGAGGGAAAACTAGCCGCTACACTCATCATACCTTCCTCTTGGGGTTCCCAACGGGCTGGTCATCACCACGCACAAGGACATACTGCTCCCACATCAACTAAACGCCACAGCTCTTTTCTGGCGCCATCACACGAGTAGCAGCTTCTTTTCTGGCGCCGTTGCCGGGGAAGAGAGAAGACTTTTGCGAGGGGAGTTCTTCGCACACACATTCTTTACTTTGTTATTTGTTTTGTTTTGCTTTACTTTATTTTATTTTACCTGCATCGCTTTTTATCAAAAACCCAAAAAAATTAGAATCCTTGGTAGTTGTTATTTTTGTTGGTCTGTTTTTGTCTTGCTTTATCATGCTTTCTATCAATGGGTGGTTTCTTTGAAACTAATTCTTTTTGGCAAGGTGGGTTCACGGAAGAGCAGCAAAATTATTATGAGGAACACCGCTTGTCACAGAAAGGGAAACACTTATGGGAACAAATCAATAGATTATATATCATTGCTAGAAATGTGTGCTCTACTTATAATGTTACTTATTGCTTTGATGAATCTTGTTGCTGTAGGAGGTATAAACACCTCCCTTTTCAATGTGAGTATAATGATGATGTTACCATATCTTCTTATATTAATGGAAATTATGACTTTTATGATGTGGAACAAATTGAAGAATTTATTGCTTGGAAGGGTGCATTCGAACTTGCTTATTTGCTAGAAAATACTGATGATGCACCTTATAAATATGAGTTTTATGATATACTCACATTTTGCTTTGATAATTACAAGGAAGGAAATGGCTATATTCTTAAATATCTTAATAGATGCTCTCCAACGGAAGAGACTAATGCCTTGAAGGAGCCTATGGAAGAAGAAATTGGAAGCTCAATGGATGAAAAAGAGGAGGAGAGTGATGATCAAGAGGAGGAAGAATGGAGCTACCCATGTCTACCTCCCAATAAGAGTAACTCTTTAACTAATACCTTATTTGATCGCCCTCCATGCTTAACAAAGGAGGGTGAGCATGATATTTATATTGTTGAGTTTGTTCATGATGCTACTGAAAATTATTATGAGAGAGGAAAATATGGTTGTTGGAATTCTCATGTTACTAAAACACCTCTCTTTACATTGGAAGTTCCGAAGTTGCTCTTGTTTTATCTACCCATACTTGTTACTATGTGCTTCTTTAATTTATTTTCTTACAAGATTCCTATGCATAGGAAGTGGGTTAGACTTAAATGTGTTTTATATTTGCTCCTTGATGCTCTCTTTTGCTTAAATTCATATTTCTTATGTGAGCATCTTCGCAACTTTCTGCGCCTAGCTCAAAGGCGTTAAAGAAAAGCACTCTTGGGAGATAACCCATTGTTTACTTTTCAGTACTTTTTCCTTTATTTGAGTCTTGGAAGTCATTACTACTGTAATGACCGCTCCTTATCTTGTTTATTTCGTTTTTGTACCAAGAGAAGCCTCTAATTTGAGTGAGGTAAAGATTTGGGGTTATTGCTGTCCTGAAACTGTTTTCGGTGCTGCACCGTAAAAATTCGTGAAAATTCTCTGTTTATCTTTTGGACCTGCGATTTCTTGTGCATATGCCCCAGGTTATATCCAAACTTTTCTTAGTTGAACACTTTTTGATTTGAGCAACGGAAAATCCCTCAAAAATTCGTCCATTATCAGCTGTCCAGTTTTGACAGATTTCTGCCAATATTTATTTTTGCCACTTTATCGCTTTCTTTTGAGTTCTTTTTGATCATGGAACTCTTGTGGAAGTTGCTACAGTAGTATATACTTTATATGTGGTGGTTTTGGGTTGAAACCTGAAGCTAAAAGAGGTTGAATATATTTTATGCTTACACTAATGTTGCTAATAGAATTGTGTTTAGTTTTGTATGAAGGAAGTTTTCAAGTGTAGGGATTGGAGAATGATGAGATGAGTTGAAGAATGGATAAAAGCTCAAGCTTGGGGATGCCCATGCATCACCCCAAGAAATATCCAAGAAGTACAAGCGTCAAAGCTTGGGGATGCCCCCGAGGCACCCCTTCTTCATCGGCAAAAATCAGGTCACCTTTCAAAACACTATATTTTTATTGCTTCATGCACTATGTGTTTTTCTTGGAGCGTCAGTTGTTTTAGTTTTCTTAGTTGGTTTAGTTAGTTTGTTTGCTGCAATAAATGGTTGGACCCCAACAAATTTCCTTTGGAGGAGATGTACTCGTTTTCATTTGCAAAGAATGCTCTAGTTTTCACTCTTATTAATCGAGCATTCTTCTTTTTCTGCTACTGCTTTTGGTTTTCGTTTTCGCCTTGATATGCGTTCAGATCTTGTCATATCTTTTCATCAAGGTGTATTTTTGCCTCTGATCTTTATTGGTTTTCATCAAAAGAGGTGTTTTAAAAAATTTCAAATGGTGTTGGAAAAGAGAAAAAGCTTTGTGCAAAATAGTGGTACAAGAAGGAGCTTGTGTAGACTGCGGCTTAGGCTTTTTCATGTCATGCTTGATGTCTTTTTGATAGTATGCTTAGTGGTTTTGCTGTAGCATGACTTGTCTCAAATAACTGAGATTGCCTAATGAGCCTTTGAAAAAATCATGCGTTGTTTTTATTGTATGGAAGCATTATTTTGGTTTTCTCCTTGATGCTTTATTTGGGTTGACTTGGCGCATGCTCACACATGTTAGACTCTTACAAAGTCGCCATTAGCCTTCATGATCATTTAGTTTTTGACTTTTGATGCCATCGTATGCTTCTTTTAATGTCGCTTTGTCGCTATGCATGATTATGGCCATTACTGCTCTCTTAGTTGGTCGCTCCCAGTCTTTTGCTAGCCCCCACCTTGTACTGAGTATGAGCTCTACTCGTGCATCCAACTCCTAAAAGCCAAAGTTTTCCATTGTGTCCACCATACATACCTACTAGCAATTTGCTATTCCAAGTAAATTTGACTTGCTTTTATTTTCTCTTCAAATTAAACTCTTACCAGTGTTATGCGAAATTCGGTCAGTAAAGCTCTCACGAACCGGAAGGCACACTTTACTTTTTCCTGTTCTTAAAATTTTGACATTGTGGTCTTTTATGTTGAGTTGTTATGCTTGCAAGTTGTAAGTTGGATTCTAGCCCAGCCATGCTGTCATGGGGCAAGCTTTCAACATTGCACTTCTTTTTGAGTTGATATCGTGATCTTTTGTTTATGGATGCCCGCTGTGTGAAATGAATTGGGAATCTTGTGAGGATCATGGAGTTTTTATATGTGTTAGGGAAACGTCGGGCCGCCAATCTAAGCCATGCATAATTCATGGTGGAAATTTGCAGCATACCCATGGTGAACATTCGACGACGCATCTCACAATAAAAAGCTAAACAATATAGCAAATAAAAGAGATGTGGAGGTGTTCATTGTCTGCTTGTCCTGTCATTTTGGTGTGGGCTTGTTCCATGTCATCGGGCACGGAGGTACCCCATTGGCGGTTCTCAATGATATGCATATACTTACAATGACAAGAGCCTTGCTTGGGACTCTAAGTAAATTAGCATGGTTTGGGTACTCGTATTCACGGGACACGAGGTTTTCAACTTATGATTTGTCAAGCATATGCATCATAATTGTTCTCGCATTAACTTTAACCATTCAAGATGCTTATGATGGGGGCAATGAGAGCTCAAAGCCGGTAAGTACCATAATTTTTGAAGGTTATAAAACTTGCAATCACTGCTTCCCTCTGCGAAGGGCCTTTCTTTTACTTTTATGTTGAGTCACCACCTTCTTTCTTTATGCACCATTAAGAGAGCATAGTTGTCATTCTTAGTGTGATATGCATTGTCCCAAGGTTCATTGATTGACTCATATTGTTGGTTTCACTTGTTCTTAAATTATTTGTATCTAGTCGCCCTCTTAAACTTTGAGGTGTCCTATGCATTTATGTTTTGCTCTCTTTGAAGGACAAGCTGAAAACCATTTGTATGTTTTTCCTTATGATTTGAACACACGTTTGACTTTCATTGTTTCATTATCATGATCTTTTGTTTGTGTTCATTTGCATGTTTAAAACATGGTTGCTAAGTTCTTATTGTCATGATTATATCTTTCATGCCCATGTTTTAAGTTCTATTGATCCCAGCTCACCAATGCTTACATATATGATCAAGATTGTGTAGGTGCATGTCACCTCAAAAATTATTCTTTGTTATCACTTACCTACTCGAGGACGAGCAGGAGTTAAGCTTGGGGATGCTTGATACGTCTCAAACGTATCTATAATTTTTGATGCTCCATGCTTGTTTTTACACCATTTGCCTATTGTTTCGTTACACTTAGTGGCATTTTTATACATTTTCCGGAACTAACCTATTAACGAAGTGCCACAGTGCCAGTTTCCTGTTTTCTGCTGTTTTTGTGTTTCAGAAGTGATACACAGGAAATATTCTCGGAATTGGACGAAACAAGTTCCTGAAGTCATATTTTACGGGGAAGCTCCCAAACATCCGAAGACCTGACGGAGGGGGGCCACGTGGCCCCCACACACAGGGGCGGCGCGGCCACCCCCCTGGCCGCGCCGGGCCCACGTGAGGGGCCGTGGTCCCTCCTCTGACATCGTCCTTTCGCCTATATATACCCCCTGACGAGAAAAACCTAAGGGCCCGATCAGTTTTCCAGAATACATCGCGATCCGCCGCCGCCGTCGACCCGAAGATCGGGAGGGTCCAGAAGCTCTTCCCGGCACCCTGTCGGAGAGGGGAATCGCCACCGGAGGTCTTCTTCATCGCCATGCTTGCCTCCGGAGCGATGAGTGAGTAGTCTACCTTGGACTATGGGTCCATAGCAGTAGCTAGATGGTTGTCTTCTCCACCATGTGCTTCATGTTTAGATCTCATGAGCTGCCCTACATGATTAAGATCACCGTTATGTAATTCTATGATGTTGGTTTGTTGGGATCCGATGAATATTGGTGTTTATGATTAAGTTGTTGTACTGAATTATATCTTTTGTTATCTCTATGTTGTTTATGATCTTGCATGCTCTCCGTTGTTAGTAGCTATCTTGGCCGAGTAGTTGCTAGTGACTCCAAGAGGGGGTATTTATGCTCGATAGTGGGTTCATGTCTCTATTTCACCTGGGGGAGTGACAGAAACCTCTAAGGTGGTAGATGTGATGTTGCTACTAGGGAGAAAACAACATTCATATGCTCAAGGGCATATGCTTTGTTTACATTACACACTTTGCTTAATGCAATTATCTGTTGTTCGCAACTTAATACTTTTGGGGTGTTCGGATGATATCCCCGAGGGTGGATTATTAGTCATAGATGCAGTTGGATGGCGGTCTATGTATTTTGTTGTAATGCCCAGAGTAAATCTCATAGTGATCTTCTTGACATATCACGTTATCTTTATTCTATCAATTGCCCAACTGTAATTTGTTTACCCAGCATGTTATTTATCTATGGAGAGACACCACTAGTGAACTGTGGACCCCGGTCCTATTTTAATCATATTGCAATCACCTGTTTACTTTTCCCGCACTATTTACTTTACTCGCATATTACTACTGTTTTCCACTCGATACACTCATAACCTTTGTTTCAAGCAAACCGGTGAGATTGACAACCTCATCGCAAGTTGGGGACAAAGTATTTGTTTGTGTGTGTGCAGGTTCCGCGTTGCTGCTGGCCGAAGACGAGTCAACAAGTATCATTAACGGCGCCCTTGTTGGAAGTTACTAAGCCAGTCCGCATCACCTTCAGTCGTCACCGTCTCTCTTCTTCAAGATTGACATTAAACCTTAGTTTCTTAACTGAGGGAAAACTAGCCGCTACACTCATCATACCTTCCTCTTGGGGTTCCCAACGGGCTGGTCATCACCACGCACAAGGACATATTGCTCCCACGTCAACTAAACGCCACAACTCTTTTCTGGCGCCATCACACGAGTAGCAAGGGGTTGCCACCCACGGCCAAGTAGGGAGGACAGCTGTAGTCTTGATTCTTCCGTGGACGTAGTCTTCATAGAGTAGTGGCACTGGTCCACAGGAGTGGGTGGAGGAAGCTGACGTCTTCCTCTAGCGCCCTGCACCGTCCACCCTATTTTTAGGGGGTGGCCAACAACCACTGTGCCGCTTTATGCAGGCACGGCGAAAGCCGGTCTCCTCCCTGTCGGGGGTAGCGTGGATGGTACGCAGTCTTCTGCTCTTATCTTCTTGCTCAGCACGGAAGCATGCCGAGCTGACGTGGACATGGTCCCTCCCCTCACAAGAAACAGCTCGTGAGGAGGTCTTCTGGTCCTTAGCAGTTTTACCCATCGTTCTCCTCATGAGGCGCCTCCTCATGAGGGTCTTCTCCGCCGGGCTTCGGTCATCGTTCCACCCCTGGGCCAAAGGTGGGCCATTGAAGGGGCCCAGGAGTAGGTGGACCGGGATACCCCGGTATCCAGAACACCGACAGATCTAGGAAAAATTGGGCTAGCAAGTTGAACGATGCTTTATGGGCTTATAGAACTGCTTATAAGAACCCCATGGGCATGTCTCCTTACAAAATGGTTTACGGAAAAGCGTGTCACTTGCCTTTAGAATTAGAACACAAAGCTTTTTAGGCAGTGAGAGAGCTTAATAGGGATTTTAAACTCGCCGGTAAGAAAAGGTTGCTTGATTTGAGTTCTTTAGATGAGTGGAGAAACGAAGCTTATGAGAATGCCAGACTTTTCAAATAGAAAGTCAAGCAATGGCATGATAGGAGAATTCTTAAGAGAGAGTTTCTTGTTGGTGAGAAAGTTCTATTGTATAGGTCTCATCGCAGATTTTTTGCAGGAAAATTACTCTTGAAATGGGAAGGACCCTTTGTTATTGAAGAGGTGTATTGTTCAGGTGCGGTAAAGATTGCTTCGCTTAAAGATGACACTACGCAAGTGGTGAATGGGCAAAGACTCAAACATTATATTTCTAGAGATTCTTATAATGAAGATGTCGATGTTATTCAAATGGTGACTCCGGAAGAATTTATCAAAGAACATATGCAGGAAACTGTAGAGTCCGTTTTCGAATAGGTAACAGTTCTAGTCAGAAAAGGTTCGCGTTAAACTTTTCTATTTATATTTTTGTTGTTTTTATTGAATATGAAAAATCACGAGACGAAAACGGGTTGGAAACGGAGTCCAGAGGCTCCTCACCACCTGGTGGCGCGGGCCCCCTCCTGGCCACGCCACCCTATGGTGAGTCCACCCCGGAACTCGTTTCCGTCCCGGTTTCCTCCTGTGACTTCGCTTCGATGTTTAATTTTCGCCTATATAACCCCCAGATTGCCTGAGGTCTGTATATCGTGTTCTCGTCGTGTTTTTGTTCCGATCTATTTCTGTCAGGAGTTGTCTCAGTTTTAGAGCCACCATGTCTTCGTCTGGTTCATCCGAGGAGAACTCTCTTGCAGACATCATTAATCCGTACATGAGGGAGCTGAGGATGCATCCGAAGGAGTTGTCACTCAAGGATGGGAAGTTGCAGATAGAAGATGTCCAGGGCCCTACAGGAGAAGGGAGTCTCAAAGCCAGGATGGAAGCGCTGGAGCCAGAAGTCTTTAAATAAAAGAAGATGGAGGAACGCGAGGTGGACATCATCCATAGGATAAATCAAGAACTCATCGCCAAGCACAAGAAGGAGACCGCAGAGCTCTGGGATGACATCTTGTCACTCCATGAGACCACCAACAAATTACAAGCACAACTCTATGACTTATAGAACCAAAACCGTGAGTATGAAGCTAGGTTTAAACAAATGAGTGCTGCTGCCAGTTTCAGGATATTGGAGACCAAGTCATCTTTCCTTGATGGGGAACCTCTGCCTTGGAAGTCTGATGATGATAAAGACTCGCCACCACCACCGAAGGAGTAATTCGTCATTGGTATTGGCATCCCCCTGGCTTGTTCCAAGCTTGGGAGAGTGCCGCGGTATCATATCATTACCCTTTTACCCATTTACTTTTCAAGTAGAGTCATATCATGAATAGAGAAATTATCTTATAGAATAGTTTGTAGTGTGGATGTATCCTCCTTTATTTGGTTACCTATGTTGAAGGGAATATGCCCGAGAGGCAATAATAAAGTGGTTATTATCATATTCCATGTTTATGATAAATGTTTATTTCTCATGCTAGAATTGTATTAATCGGAAACATTAATACTTGTGTGATTAATAAACTAAAAAGGTTCCTAGTAAAGCCTCTCTTTTATACTAGCTCGTTGATTAACTGATGATCAAGGTTTCCTGATCATGAACATTGGATGTTGTTAATAACGGGGTCATATCATTAGAAGAATGATATGATGAACACTCACACCCATAGTATGAATAGCAAAACGATCAAGTCATCAAGTTCATTGCTATATCAAACTCATGCGAAGTAGTTCTAATCCTTAGACCATGAGATCATGTTAATCACTGATACCGGAAGGGTACTTTGATGATATCAAACGTCACACCGTAATAGGGTGATTATAAAGGTTGATTTGGGTACTCTGAAAGTATTAGTTGAGGCTCATGGATCAAGAGTGGGATTTGTCCATCCGGATGACGGAAAGATATTCTCTGGGCCCTTCTCGGTGATATTGCATTGGAATCGCTTGCAAGCATGTGACTAGGTCACAGGAATGCATTATCACGGAACGAGTAAAGAGACTTGTCGGGAACGAGATCGAACTAGGTATGGTTGATACCAAATGATCGGATCTCGGACAAGTAATAATATCGCGAGACAAAAGGAATTAACTATGTTCGTTACTGGTTCACACGATCCCGCTGTTGATTATTGATCGGAGAGGAGTCTCGATCATGTCCACGTTATTCACGAACCGTAGGGTGACACACTTAAGGTTCGCCGTCGTTTTTGAGTGGATACGATACTCCGATTGAATTACAGGACAACATGAGGGTTATTTCAGAAAAGCACCGAAACTGTTTCGGATATCGAAATAACTCGAGGGTGTATTTGTTAATGTTTGTTAATTGAATGAATTAACAAATATTAAAGAAATAAAAATGTTTTATTAAATCAATAAGTGTGAATTTTGATTAGCATGAATGTCATGCATTAAAATGGGGGTTACCTCATGTTGATGAGGGAGTTATCACCATAATGGGAATGAAGAGGGGACAATGAAGAGGAGGAGACCCCTTGGCCGGCCACCCCTCCTTCTCTATATAAACCCCTCCCTCTCTCTCCCTTGACACACACTTCTTGATCCTCCCCTCCCTTGCATAGTTGCTGCCCACTTTCCGTCTTGGCTTAGCGAAGCTCTGCCGGAATTGTAGTTCATAGTTCATACACTTGGTGAAGTGTGTGGAGGAGTGTCCGGCGGATCCCTTCTTCCGCTGCCCCGCTGGACCGAGGGCGTGGAGGAGTCGACGTCGAGCTGCACGTGTGACCGAGCACGGGGGCGCTGCCGCTTGTGGCGCCGGGTACACGATCTTGTGATCGTCAAGTGAACCACGACGTCGACTACGTCAAGTGAACAACTACGTCGACTACGTATGTCTTCACCAACTCTCCATCGTCAACGTTTGTGCGGGAACGTAATCCCCGCTTACGGTCGTCGAGGGTTAGTTTCCGTTGCTACCATCTCGTAGAGTATCTTGGCCAGTTTATGCGTTCTTGCGTAGGAAAATTTTTGTTTTCTATGCTACGAACCCATCAGTGGTATCAGAGCCATCTCTATGCGTAGTTGGTATGCACGGTTAGAACACATGTGGATGTGGGCGTTGATGATCGTGTTATTGCAATTTTTTTGTATTTTGGATCATAGTGGCATAGTGGGATTGAAGCTGCCCGAGACTAACCTTACGTGACCGCGTTCACGAGACTTGTCCCACACTTGACATGCTTCGGCATATGTGGCTTTGCGGGTGCACGTTTCTCCCACTATAGTTATGATCTATTTTACAAAGAGTTGTTAATAATATTTTTATCACCGTTGTGGTTCTTGTTCGTAGGTAAGAACGGTTCTTCCTAGAAAGCCCCAAACCACGTAAAATATGCAAGACAAATTAGAAACGTCTAACTTGTTTTTGCAGGGCATGTGATATGATATGGTCAAATTGTTTATGTTACAAATTGTATGCGATGATCCTTTTTGTAAAGTTATAAACAACCGGCAGGAGCCATATGGTTGTCTTTACATTTAAATGGCCTGCGTGCCGTATATATATATATCCAAGTGATATATTGTAATGGAGGAAGACAACCAAGTTGGCGCGCCATGGACCTTGGTGCTACGCCGGTGGAATGATGGAGATCATGCCATGACGCACAAGATGGAGATCGAATGCGTGAAGGACCATATCATATCACATTATATATGCATGTGATGTTTATCCTTTTATGCACCTTATTTTGCTTAGATTTGATCGCGTAGTAGCATTATAAGATGATCCCTCTCACATAAATATCAAGATAAAAATGTGTTCTTCCATAGCATGCACCGTCAAGAAAGTTCGTCGTTTCGAGACACCACGTGATGATCGGGTGTGACAGACTCTACGTTCACATACGACGGGTGTAAGACAGTTTTACACACGCGAGTGCTATTGTTCTACTTGGCGAGCCTAGCATGTACAGACATGGCCTCGGAACACGAACCGAAAGGTTAAGCATGAGTCATATGGTTGATATGATGAACATGGTGATGTTCGCCTTTGAAACTATGCCGTTGCACGTGATGATCGGTTGCGGTATAGTGAATTTGGTTCGTGTAATCACTTAAGAAAACTAAGAGGGATGTTGTTTTTAAGTGGGAGTTCTTTTAGTAATTTTGAATTATAGAACTCAATTTATCATGAACTAAATCAAAGTGAATTTGCATAGTTTGTTGTAGTTATTGGCATCCGTTTACTACCTTGCGATTAGCTATAATTGAGATAATAGAACTATAGAATTCTGGATGTTAACTTTACGAACTGGTATCGTATTGTTTGAATGTCAATCTAAAGTTTAAAGTCCTATTGCAAACTTTTAGCAAACCCTTGTTACTCGATAAAATTTAATAAGTAGTATTAAATCAAGATTAACAATTCTAGTGTTAGTATCTAAGTATCACACTTGCCTCCATCATCCTTGATATTCAAAAGTTGTTTTTTTGTATCAAGGTTATCTAGGAGTTGAAAGAATTGTTTCATAAACTATCATGTGTGGAAGATATTGTGATATCTGAAATAATGTTTGGTTGCAAAGTGATAGAGTATAATTTAGTAAGACACATGTTCTCGTATTGTATGAGAATTTGCGAAGATTAGAGACGCCAGGCGTCCAGATCTCCTAAAAGGTTTAGGAACTAACATTATACTCACAATTTGTCCTCATGAGCTATAGTAGCTTGATCATGAAAGTTGTCATGATAGGATGAATTAGAAGATGTAGGTAAAATGTTTACTACACTAAAAGATTACTAAAGAATGGAATTTGTAAGAACGCCAAATATTTGATTATGGTGATCTACTTCAAAGTGTGAGTCCAAGGGTATTAGTGTTTGACTAATCATGCCTTGAACTATGTGCCATGTGTATGGCGCCACTATTGATGTTGATAGATTCTTCTAGACGAAAAAGAATTGCTAAAAGAGAATCCAAAATTTATTCTGGCGGAAAAGAAAAGACTGGAAATGTCCAGCTCAGGTATATAGAAGATATATATGTTATGGTTGTATTCGTTGCTTGTTAAAACAATGTGGTTCTTGGGTATTTGATACTAAATTGGTTGGTATGAACTGTCATACAACGCAATACAAGAACTACAATGGCCTAATTAACTAGCAAATGAATATCGGATGATTCTCATCGAAAACAAATAAAGTGTTATTGTGTTTCGTTGGAATTAAACCTAGCCTTCAAGATTTATTTGAATAATTGTTATTTTGTTCTGGTATTATGAGAACAATGGTTGTTCAAATTATTACCGCATTCATAAAAGATGAATGAACGCTTATCTTGTTGGAGAAATCACATCCATAACACTGATGCTAAAAATGTCTTAAGACAAATGATTAGAAGATCACTTATGAGTGACACCACCGTTTAAATCATATTGGAAAGTGAACATAAAGAAACTCCTTGTTGATGGGATTTTGGAGTCTTTTGATTTTGAATCAATTGACGCTTGTGAAAATTTCCTAGAGATGATTAAAACTCCGTTTATAGGCCAAAGAAGAACGGACGACTAACTTATTGGATATTGTACATGTTGATGTATATAGTCCATTATGTGTAGCCATGTATGGTGAATTCTTGAACTTCATTTACTTTAACCAATGATTTGAGTAGATATATGTGTATATTTACTTGATAAGGAAGAAGCATGAAATATTTGAATATTGTTCAAAGTATTTCTAGTTGAAGTTGAAAATCATTGTAACAAGAGAATAAAGAATTTATGATTTGATCATAAAGGAAGATATTTGAGTTACAAGTTTAGCAAACACCTAAAAGTTGAGGAATCGTTCCATAGACTTGTATTTCCCGAAACACCATAGGAGTATGGAGTGTTCGAGAGATGAAATCAAACTTTGTTTGACATCGTTGGATCAAAGGTGTCGTATATAAAACTGCCATTATATTTTAAGGATAAAGCTTTAGAGACTACCGCTTTTACACTGAAAAGAGCGCCATCATGATCCGTTGAAATGACACCATATGAGTTATGGCATGGGATAAAACCCAAGTTGTCTTTTCTAAAATTTTGGTATGCTAGGCATATGTAAAATGTTTACAACCAAAGTCGGATAAATACGTCTTTGTAGGTTATCCCAAAGTAACTGTTGGGTATTCCTCCAGAACACTGAAGACAAAAGTGTTTGTCGCTGAAAACGTCAAGTTTCTTGAGAAGGAATTTTTCGCAAAAAGTCAAGTGGGAGGACAATAGAACTTTGATTGGGTTATTGAACCTAAGCTATATGTGCTGAGTAGCGCAGCGCTGGGAAGTGTCCCGGAGGCGGCCACAATGCGCATGGCTGTCGTACCTCAAAGGTTGTGGTCACATAGATCAAAGTTCCTATTGAACCGCGTGAGTCGGGTAACAATCAAATAGTTAGATTTGACAATGAATCATTATTGTTTGACAATGATGAACCGACTGCATGCAAAGAAGCAATGATGGGCCCTGACTCCGTCAAATGGCTAGAAGCCATAAAATCCGTGATAGTTCTATACACGAGAAACTAAGTTTATGAACTTGGAAGACCCTCAAAAGGCATGAAGCCTAATGAACGTGTTAGGATCTATAAAGACAGACATGGATGTTTAACATCTATGAAATAGTCGACACATCGTTAAAAGAGTTTACGATTGTGTTCAAGGAGTTGACTGTGACAAGATTTGATCTTTCATAGTGATATTTTGTCTGGACGGATTACTGTAGCAACCACTACATATGCCAAGTTTGGTATATGTTAGTTGAACAAACAAGACAACATTCTTCTAATAGAATGGTTACCTAGGACATGTACATGACATGGTCCAATGGGTTTTGTAAATTCAAAGGATGCTAAAAAGGCATGCAAACTTCAATGGTTGAAGTAAGCATCGCGGAGTTGGAATATTCACCGTGATGAAATAATTAAAAGGTTTAGTTTCATCAGATACGATGAATATGCTTGCATTTGCAAGAAATTAAGTGGGAGCGCTGAGACATATTTCTAGTACATTATGTAGAAGACATATTGTTAATTGGAAATAATGTATCTTTTATTGGCATAGGTTAAGAATTTCATTAAAATTATATTTCAATGAAAGACTTAGGCAAAACCAAAATATTGGGTCTCGATGTCTATATAGATAGATCGAGGTACCAATATGGTTGTGCCAAAGTACATAGATGAAATATTGAATGAAGTTCAATATGGAAACAACAAGAAAAGTTCTTGTCGCATGGAAGAGGTTGAAACAAGATTCAGGTGTTCTTGACACTTGATGAGTGAAGCCACATGAATGATTTGATCGATCATGTATACCATGATATGTACATATCCAGATATGTCCTATGCTCTAAATGTTATGAGCATATACCAGAGTGATAAAAGTCATAAGATGATCACTGGACAATAGTAGAGATATCCTTATGTGCTTTGGAAGGACTAAGGATATATATTATGTTTACAAAGTGACACATAATTCATTGTAAAGTGTTACATTGATACTAGGTTTGTCACAAGATACAAATTAAGTTTATCTCAATTTTAGCTGTATGTTTAGGTGGCACAATGTAATGGAAGGAAGTTCCATGATGGATTTGGATGAGTTCCAAAGTTAAGACATTGTGATGGATTCTACAACAAAGGTTGAGTATATGGCTACTTTAGAAGTAGCAAAAGAGGGCATTTGTGTCAAGAAGTTTGTTATCAAACTAGGTGTAGTTCCAAGCTAGCTATTACTATGAAGATCTATTGTGCGACAATAGTGACAACATGATTTTAGCTAAAGGAACTAAGGTCTCACCAAAGGACCAAATTTATACCCAACTATCTCATTTGAGAATGAGTGATGCGTAGAGACGCAAAGACATGCAAATACACACAGAACTAAAAGTGTCAGATCTGGAGATCAGATTAACCACTGCAACGCGTTCGGATAACACATGAAAGCCATAAGTGTTATATACGCAAGTATCAACTAGATTATTGACTCTAGTGCAAGTGGGAGACTGAAGGGAATATGCCCGAGAGGCAATAATAAAGTGGTTATTATCATATTCCATGTTTATGATAAATGTTTATTTCTCATGCTAGAATTGTATTAATCGGAAACATTAATACTTGTGTGATTAATAAACTAAAAAGGTTCCTAGTAAAGCCTCTCTTTTATACTAGCTCGTTGATTAACTGATGATCAAGGTTTCCTGATCATGAACATTGGATGTTGTTAATAACGGGGTCATATCATTAGAAGAATGATATGATGAACACTCACACCCATAGTATGAATAGCAAAACGATCAAGTCATCAAGTTCATTGCTATATCAAACTCATGCGAAGTAGTTCTAATCCTTAGACCATGAGATCATGTTAATCACTGATACCGGAAGGGTACTTTGATGATATCAAACGTCACACCATAATAGGGTGATTATAAAGGTTGATTTGGGTACTCTGAAAGTATTAGTTGAGGCTCATGGATCAAGAGTGGGATTTGTCCATCCGGATGACGGAAAGATATTCTCTGGGGCCTTCTCGGTGATATTGCATTGGAATCGCTTGCAAGCATGTGACTAGGTCACAGGAATGCATTATCACAGAACGAGTAAAGAGACTTGTCGGGAACGAGATCGAACTAGGTATGGTTGATACCAAATGATCGGATCTCGGACAAGTAATAATATCGCGAGACAAAAGGAATTAACTATGTTCGTTACTGGTTCACACGATCACTAGTTCATCGTTGAGTAAGTGGGAGTCATCATGGATTTCCAGATCCCGCTATTGATTATTGATCGGAGAGGAGTCTCGATCATGTCCACGTTATTCACGAACCGTAGGGTGACACACTTAAGGTTCGCCGTCGTTTTTGAGTGGATACGATACTCCGATTGAATTACAGGACAGCATGAGGGTTATTTCAGAAAAGCACCGAAACTGTTTCGGATATCGAAATAACTCGAGGGTGTATTTGTTAATGTTTGTTAATTGAATGAATTAACAAATATTAAAGAAATAAAAATGTTTTATTAAATCAATAAGTGTGAATTTTAATTAGCATGAATGTCATGCATTAAAATGGGGGTTACCTCATGTTGATGAGGGAGTTATCACCATAATGGGAATGAAGAGGGGACAATGAAGAGGAGGAGACCCCTTGGCCGGCCACCCCTCCTTCTCTATATAAACCCCTCCCTCTCTCTCCCTTGACACACACTTCTTGATCCTCCCCTCCCTTGCATAGTTGCTGCCCACTTTCCGTCTTGGCTTAGCGAAGCTCTGCCGGAATTGTAGTTCATAGTTCATACACTTGGTGAAGTGTGTGGAGGAGTGTCCGGCGGATCCCTTCTTCCGCTGCCCCGCTGGACCGAGGGCGTGGAGGAGTCGACGTCGAGCTGCACGTGTGACCGAGCACGGGGGCGCTGCCGCTTGTGGCGCCGGGTACACGATCTTGTGATCGTCAAGTGAACCACGACGTCGACTACGTCAAGTGAACAACTACGTCGACTACGTGTGTCTTCACCAACTCTCCATCGTCAACGTTTGTGCGGGAACGTAATCCCCGCTTACGGTCGTCGAGGGTTAGTTTCCGTTGCTACCATCTCGTAGAGTATCTTGGCCAGTTTATGCGTTCTTGCGTAGGAAATTTTTTGTTTTCTATGCTACGAACCCATCATATGTATCCCTTGGTGTGAGTTGCGGTTGAGAAATATTAATGAGAAGTCTTATCATTTACTTTCCGTGCACTTTGTTTTAGTTTGCAATCTTTCTTATATGATTAGTCTTGTTGATTAGTATTGGTATCACTTTGGGAGCATGAGTAAATCTAGTTGGTTTTGGCAAACTTAGCTTGGTCAATAGCAACATTACCTTGAGGTTTGAGTAGAAAAGGAAGGAAGTGTTAGTAGATACATCATTTCATCTTTCCTTCATGATTGGCTCATAAGTAATAGTATTCTCAAGTTGAAATCATTTGTACTTTCAAGGAAATTTGCGTGATTATGTATGTTTGTTTGTTTCATGCAACTCTTATGCTTGCTACCCAGCCTTGCTAGCCAAAAACCTGTACTGAGAGGGAATAATTCTCGTATATCTAATCCCCAAAAACCAAGTTACTTCCAAAGAGTCCACTATAAATTCCTATGCATGGTATTTCAAGCCATTCCAAGTAAATTTTTATGTTATACCTTTCAAAAACCCTCAAATACTTCTCGTTTTGTGACACTGTTTTTAGCTCATGAGGACGTAGTGGTTGGGTTTGTTATCTTCCATACTAAATTAAGTACCCCTCGACTTGCATGCTTCATCTGCTCGTCACTAATTTTGCAAGGGAGCTGGTCAGACCATCGTAATCTAAAAAAAGAAAGAAAAGAAAAGAAAAAGGCACTCCTCCATGATATGTGAAAGTTGGTGGGCACCCGATGAAATTGGTTAGCCATGGTTTGAGAAAGGAAAAGTGGGAAGGAGTGCCAAGCTATAAAAGAGCACAATTGTGCCAATTAATCAACATCTCGGAACCGCTCTCACTTGTTTAGTATGGAAGATATCAAGAACTCCGTTGCTAGTCGTTGACAAAAGCAACCACATCTCAAAACAACTTTTCCTCTGTTTTGCAAATGAAAAGCTCTAGCACATGTTTAATCCCTGCTTCCCTCTGTGAAGGGTCTATCTTTTACTTTTATGTTGAGTCAACCTATTCCGCTCTATCTCAAGCAAGCATTTGAGTTGTCATGTTTCATTCATCCATATGTTGATCTTTTTAATCATGTTTACTATCTTCCTTTGTTTAGTACGATGCTTTTATTTGAAGGAATATATCTTTGAAAGCTTTCTATGATTGTAAAGAGTTTGTTTCGTTGAGCATATGATTTTTGCTATATTAGCTCTGTTATAAAAGGCTCCATTCAAAAATAAGTACAATTTGTTTATTGTTCTCTGACAAAGAACAAAGGTTTGCCATCACCAATCACGATTTACCTTGTGCATCTTTATTTGTGATTCCCTTTTGCTTATTGCAAGTCTATATTATAGGAAGGGAAGTTGCTGTCTATTATAACTTGTGCCTTGGTGAATGTGATGCTTCTTGTCCGTATTTTGTTTATCGACACTTTACTCCATAAACATGTGGTCATGTTTACCGAGTTCAGTTTTTGTTTGGGGACAAGCGAGGTCTAAGCTTGGGGGGTTGATACGTCCATTTTGCATCAATATTTTATATCATAATTTACTGTTATTCATTGATATATTTCATATTTAGAGATGATACTTATGTTGTTTTCTCTATTTTTACATGTTTGATGATCATTGTAGAACTCGCTGCCGGAGTCAGGATTCTGCTAGAAAAAGGACCATCAAGACACCATATTTATGAAGATCAATAATTTCAGAGAAATACCCAGAAATTCATATATTACCAGAAGACGAAAGTAGCCAGAAGGAGGAAGCAAGAGGAGAAGTAGGGGGGCAACACCACCAGGTGGCGCGGACCCACCCCTGGCCGCGCCACCCTGTGGTGTGGCCACCCTAGCCCACTCCTGCCATCACCCCCTCGCGTATATTGTCGCCCCCAAAAACCTAAGTCAAAGGGGGATCAGAGATAGACACCGCCGCCTCAACGGGGCGAAAAACACCGAGAGAGAAAAGCTCTCCGGCAGGCAGAAATCTGCCGGGGAAATTCCTTCCCGGAGAGGGGAGATCGTCGCCACCCCCATCATCATCACGCTGGACTTCATCAGGATCATCATCATCATCAGTAGCACCTTCATCTCCACCATCACCACGCCATCCCGCTGTAACATCTTGGGTTGAATCTTGTCAAATTCTTAGGGGAAACTTTTCGGGTATTGATTACCTTTGTAGTTGATGCTATTGAGTGGAACCATTGAATTAAGGTTTATGTTCAGATTGTTATTTACCATTATTTGACCGCTGGTCATGATCCATATGATGTCTTGTGAGTAGTTCGTTTAGTTCTTGACAACATGGGGGAAGTCGAGACGTTAGTAGTGAAACTATGTTGAGTAATATTTAATGGTTTGATATTTATATGTTGTGGTGTTATTCTACTAGTGGTGTCATGTGAACGTCGACTACATGATACTTCACCATTTATGGGCCTAGTGGAATGCATTGTGTAATTGGCTACTAATTGTGGGGTTGCCGGAGCGACAGAAACCTAAACCTCCGTTAGGAAACCATTGCACCAGGGAGCGTAGGATTTGAGAGTTTAAGGCTGTGGTTAGATTTATCTTAATTACTTTCTTGTATTTGCGGATGCTTGCAAGGGGTATAATCACAAGTGTGTATTAGTCCTAGTAAGGGTAGGACGCTAGCACAGGTTCACCCCGATAACACTTATCAAACCAATGAAGATTACCTAGCAGCATGAAATGAAAGCTCTCGACAAAAACTCCCGTGTGTCCTCAGAAACGTTTAGTAATCATAAGTTACATAACCGGCTTGTCCTTTGCTCTAGAAAGGATTGGGCCACTTGTAGCAATTAGTATTATTGTCTTTTATTTACTCGTACTTTATTTACTTGCATTACCAAATACCCCTGAAAACCTGTTTGCTACTATTTACAGTGAATCCTTGATCAAAACCACTTGTCAACACCTTCTGCTCCTCGTTGGGTTCGACACTCTTATTTATCAAAAGTACTACGATACACCCCCTATACTTGTGGGTCATTAGAGGCTTGGGGGCGCCGGATGGGCTTGGTGTGGGAAGGCAGTGGACGGCTGGAGGTGGAGGTTTGAGGGGCGCCGGTCTTGGCGGAGAGACAGAGGGGAAGTCGGCTAGGTTCAGGAGGAGGTGTCCTGGCGGCACGACACCTGCTCGACAGGTCTCCCGACGCCCTCATCAACCCTGAATCCCCTCCGGTTACAACCAGTGATGCTGCTGCTGCTCCATCCCTGTCTCCGTGCTGCGGCGGAGAGCCGATACCTAATGGCCCCGACAAGTCCGTGACCCATAGCCGCAAGGAGGAAAGGGTCATGCCGCTCGCTCCAAGTACTACCGGGCGGTGCTTCTGCTACTCCACCCGTCTCCGCGCCGCGGCGGAAGCCCCTCCACTGCCTCGAGATCCCCATCACCAGTCTCCTCTCCTACCGCTACAGAGCCGGGCCGAATGACCATGAGAAGGTTGCGAGATGGATGGGAGAAACAGGTGGAATAGGGAATAAGTAGCCATTAATTGCTATTTGGTACCGTGATTGATAACGTGATTAGCGCCAGCTCATGGTTGCAAGTGGCTATTTTTTCTGTTAAGGGTATTTTGGAAAATCAAATTATGTAGAAGCAAAGTGTCTTCACCAACTAAGAACCAATAGTAAAGATGGAGGAAAAGGAGGCGCACTCATTAGCTAGCTAGATCGGTCATCGGTGGGTCATCACAACGAACGAACGACCGCCACTACAGCAGCCAGTCAAGGTGCCGACAGCCCGGAGCCGTCGGCACAGCCCCGGAAGCCGTCGGCACAGGCTGTGCCGACGGTGGCCGTCGGCACAAGGCCGTCGGGCAAGGCAGGCGTCGGCATAGCCAAAAAAGCCGTTGGCATAGACATGCCATCGGCACAGCAGGCTAGGCCGTCGGCATAGGTAATTACATTTTACATTTTATTTTTTAATTTTTTAATTTTTTTAAAATATTTGAATTGTTTGACTAGGAAATCACACTAGGACATCTTTATCTCTAAGCACACTTAATTTTAGCTCAAATCTCTTACTCCTAATCAGACTTCCTGGTCGGTCACCCATCCTCAGACTACTCCAGCTCTAGCACGCTTAACTTCTTTGTTCCTTTCTATTGAACTTCCGAAAAAGAAGTTATACCTTATTGATAACTAGTTTAATGCCCGTGCGTTGCTACGGTTTCTGTTTTTGGCATCTTCAGCAACATCATGTCGTAGATTATGTTTGTTTATCTTTCGAACCTTCAAAGTTTTTTATCATTTTGGCATCGAGCTTTTTGTTCCGTCCATGATCTACGGAACCAAATCATTTATCGAAATATGGTCATAAAAAATGCATCAAAAGAAGAATGTTAATTCTTTTGACCGTGTAAAACCTGCTGACGTTTCGTTCCAGATTGAATCTATTATCTATCCAAAATTTATGATCTCCAAAAGGATTCACATTTAGAAAAAATTGAATGTTTATACATTTCTATTGAGTAATAAACTCAAGAAAATTTAACAAGGTCGTGGAGGCTGCAAGCACGCATAGATGTTACTCCCTCCGTTCCAAAATATAAGATGTTTTAGCCTTTTTCTGATACTATGTATCTAGATATATTTTAGTGTGTAGGTTGGAAACAAAATGAGTGAACCTACACACTAAAATGCATCCAGATACATATGTGTCAGAAAAAGGCTAAAACGTCTTATATTTTGAAACGGAGAGAGTATTATCTAAAATTTGAGACCATAGATACACTGGTTTTGGAGGCTTACATTTTTTCTTATACTTGAAATATCTTTTTAAAGTCTACATATTATTAGCTTATGTGCAAAAATTTAACGATATAGGCACACACGGTTGCACCGAGATATTATAGCATGTACATGCATAGATGCACTTGTAGCGCATGTGGAAGATATACCCGTGCGTTGCTACGGTTTATTCAAGTATTTTCTTATCACATATAATATGCATTCATGTCAGATAGCAGCTAATATTTTAATAAATAGTATAATTTACTTTGCTAAAAGGTGTTTGATAGAAAACTATGATTCAACATCATCTATTTTATTAAACTGAAGTGGATAGTTTTCGTCCATCAATTTATTTTTATTGTTTTTTCTAGGATAGCAAAAGGTTCCTATTCATCTACAATTTTTAAAGGAATAGAAATTATTTGAGGCTTACTTAATAGCGAAAGATGAAGGCCGATGATTAGGAAATTTTTTTAGAATCACGATAAGTGTGTGTGGTCATCAAAATAATTTAATCATGAACTCCATTGCTTCTCGATAAACAAACCGTACTTTTTTTTCTCTTAGTGCGAGGCACGGATTGAAATTTTTTACCAAATATTTTGCATAGAAAAATCTTTTTATTTCTATTCTTTTTACAAAAATAAATAGAAATAAATAAAAGAAACAACGGTTCACCAGGCCTGTAGGCCTAGCCGAAATGGCCCAAGGCCAAGGTTAGCCACCAACGCCTCCTAACCCTTATCCTCTTTGCTTGTCTTCCCTCGATCACCAGTCACCAGACATGCACACATGCAACTCCACCAGCATGTGCACCTGCACGAGCTTCCTTGCCACCACCACTGCTAGCTCTGCCTCCAGCCCACCCACCGACACATTCTGCGTCGGCCCATCGACGTGCATACCGCTTCTTGTGTCGCGCCTCAACCTAATGCGCCCCAGCTGCACGCAACCTGACCTCGCCCCCAAGCTCCCCCAGTCATTGTTGCTATACCGGTCGACGCCGACGACCGCCGGCTCTTGTATTCCATGGCGGCGCTCCATGGCTCCATCTCCTATCGACTCGTTCTCCGTCGGCCGTCAAAATCCCTGTCGCTCCTCGCGCCACAGCCGCCAAGCTCCCCTTGACACCGCTGCTCTACCGGCCGATGCCGACAACCGCTAGCTCATGTATCCCGTGGCGGCACTTCACGGCTTCATCCCTTGTGAACAAACTCCCGGCTCGTGTCGCAACTGTGGAGGGAGGCGTGTGCCTCCTCGACGTGTTGTGTTCTAGTCGAGGATAGAAAATAAGCTAAATGTCATAGTATCGTATATCTCGTATGAGGACTCCACCAACCATCATGAGGATAGCTCGTATGTGCCTCCTTCTTTTCCCCTCCAACAGATTTAGGCCTATTTCAAAAATATTATCATCCTATTTCTAGCATACTTTGGACTATAGATGACCTTTAAGAATATATTAAATCGACGTGGGCAGCCATCAAATACTCAATACTGAGAATGTGGTGTATGTAAGCAAGGCAAAGTTCTGTTCTTTTAACTTTTGAGCATATCAACTATTCGAAACTTAATTAAGCAGCTATATTGCATATGCATTTGTAGATGCAAAAATTTCAGTTTTTTACTGGATTGTGAGCATGTTTCAGCTTATTGTCAGAAATTTGAAATCTATGTTGCTACAGACTTACTAATCAAATCAAAGACTTACTAATCAAATCAAAGACTACTTTATCGATGTATATGACTTTGTTCTGTCATCAACTGTATCCATGGTTCCTTTCCATCTTGTCCAACAGAAAATCAGCACACATAAAAGAAAAAAATTCTACACCCGACTGGAACATGAATGAGGAGCTGAACCACTAACTATTCTTCCTCTTGACCCTGAGCAGCGACAAGAGAAAAAAATAAAGCACGAAGAGAAAAGTGATCTAGTTGCATGCACGCTGAAATCGATGGAGCCCTTCTCGTGATCCATGCAGAGTCACACAAGGAAAGGAATTTCTGATTTGATAGTGTGCTATTGAAATAGGAAAGAAATAATCTGATTTGATAGTGTGATTTCGAAATAGGAAAGAAATAATATGATCTGATTAGCAATTAGCAATTTTTGAAATTGATGTCTTCCTTCTTTGATACCGTGATTTAATACCGAGATTGGCGCATGATTTAATACCATGATTCATGCGAGTGCAATTAGTAGTTAGGGGTAAAATCGAAAATCAAATGTTTTAACCAAAAGTGGCTTCACCATCACCAACTGGAATCCTATAGTAAAAAAGATAGTATCATATCAATTCTATTAACCCTTAGGCATGATGCCAGACCGCCTTTATATTTTAAATTTCAAAAAAATATTTAAGTAAACAAAAATGAATAAATAAAAATAATCATGAATTCAAATAACAGTAAAATAAATATTAATTTATTTTCTTTTTCCCATTTAATATTGAATAATCCATATTTACATATCCGTAAATTGGAATTCGATAAATAATATATCTAAATTGATCAGAAAAATGAGAGGAATCTAAATATGACATCCATATCATCATTTGCAACATGCATTTTGTTTCATCCCATGAAAAGTGCTTTTTCCATTTTCGAAGTGCCGAAACCGAGTTTTTTTGTGAAGTGGCTATCGAAACACAAAAAGTTGTATAACATTGATACAACATACATCTATGAAGATGCAGTGTTAAATCTAAAATTTGAAACTACATCGTTCAAATTAGGAGAGTCGTTAGGTCAATTAACAAAGTGCTTAGGCCTTGTGACGAATAATTCGCAAAGAAAAAAATCTGTGCCGATGGCCTAGCCGTCGGCATAGACTGTGCCGACGGCGGCCGTAGGCACAGCCCTACCATGATTACAAATAAAAAATCTGTGCCGACGGCTAGGCCGTCGGCAGCATAGGCTGTATCGACGGCGGCCGTTGGCACAGCTCTACCTATGTCGACGGCAATTATATGCCGACGATCTTACTTGTCTACCTTATTCTCGTGTTGTGTCGACGGCCCCGACAAATTGCCGTTGGCATAGTTTGTGACCGTCGGCCCTTGTTTCTTTCCCGTAGTGCGCGGACGTGCACCGTACGTAGCGGCCGGGGCTCCCTGCCCTGGGCCGCCGACACCCTGGGCGACTGGGCGTGTCATATCTGGGCAGGGAGAGGAGTCCACCGCCGCCTGCTCTGCTCACGATGATTGCCGCCCGTGATTGGACTCGATGAAAAGGAGGACGGTGGTGGCGAGGAGCGACCCGCCTGCGGGCATATTTAAACTGCAGGTTATCCTATGGAAACTGATCCGTACCGTAGAATGAATACGAGGAAGAGAGCCCTAACCTACCCGCCCGCCCCTCTGCCGTCCTCGCGCCGCCGCGGCGAGCCCTCGCCGGGGGAGTGGAGGGACTGGGCGTCGCTACCCCGGGACGTCCTATGCATCGTCCTCGGCCGACTCCGGCAGCCCGACATCCTCCACGACGCAGGGCTCGCGTGCTCGCACTGGAGGCGGGTGGCCTTGGAGGAGCCCCTGCTCTGGCGGGACATCGATCTAAGCGATCCTTTGGACTGCCGCACACGCCCCCCTCCCGGATGGAAGGCCATGGCACGCACCGCCGTGGACCGCAGCGCCGGTCTGTGCCGGTCGTTCATGGGTCACGTCGACGCCGGTGGCCTAGCCCACCTCGCCAACAGGTACGTACTTCCCAGTCTCCCACCGCATTGATCTGAATTTGGACGCTTTGGTTGATCATCAACTCTCTCGTGATCGCTTGCTGCAGAGCGCCTTTGCTGAGAAGCCTGGAAATCGCACGCTGGCCTTGCGGCGTCCCGTTCGCCACGGACATCCTCGTGAAGCTCCCTCTGCTGGAGCGGTTTGTGCTATGGGGCGGCAGCTTCCCTCATGAGCTACTCCGCGCCCTCCTTGACCGCTGTCCGCGCCTTAAGCTGCTTGATGCCACAGACTGCTTCCCGTGGACTGGGAACCGCCTATTAAAAGCAGGGTCTGGAACAGCCCCATCCAACAGATCCGGATGCCGCCTAATTTTCATCAGTACCACCTCTAATCCTACTTCCAATTACACGTACGTCCAAGCTGATCTCAGCAAGGGAAGAACCAATATATTAATTCCGTTCTGATGTCACGATGATGTTCTTTTCTCTCTTTCTTCAGTCAACTCCTTATTCAGGCTCAATCGGTGCTAGTCTAGTATACGTTGCACATGTCATCGCTTTCCAGGTAAACCCATGCTAACTTACACACACCTTGTGCTTGACAACCACTTGGTGAGGTTGAGGGCACAAAGCAAATTTATTTTACCTTGCAAGTTGTTAGAAGATTGGAGCTTGGTTATCACTTCATATTATTCAAGCCACACAAGTGAAAGGCAATAATGACGACATATGACAATTCGAGATGTGGTGAGATGCTGGTATGAACTCTATTTATTTTCATTTTTGTACATATACTCATCTATATGGACGTGCTTAGCTTGTTCGTGTAAGGTGTATGTTATTTAATGGATGCTTAGTAGTTCTTGCTCTCATATGATTAGTTCCAATTTACTAATAGTTTGTAGCATGTCATGTAGATGTTAGCTTGCATTGTTTTATTTATAAAACCGTATGACTTTGTGGTATCCTCCTCTGAAAAGTTTAATTTCAATTGACTTGGCACATGCTCAAGCATGCATATGACTGAACAAAAAGTCAATTAAGCCTTGATGATTTACTTTGCTTCAGAGCTCTTGTATTGTTTTTATGCCTATTTTAATTTTATTTTATCGCAAATATGATTATGACAGTTATTGCTCTCTCGATTGTCGCTTCCCTAGTCTTTTGCTAACTTTCACTTGTACTGAGAGGGAATACTTCTCGTGCATCCAACTCCTGAAAACCAAGTAACCCCAAAGATATCACCACCCGCTCCTCCTCGCTACCACAGCCGGCCAGGAGAGGAGAGTCAGAGCATCGGCAATGCAACACCAAGATATCAACATCGGCTTATTTGAGACAGTGTCAGCCGGCGACTCCCCACCATGCTTCCACCGAAGAAGCCCGGGGACGGCGACGCCAGCTCTAAGCTCCACATCTGGTTGGATCTGACTGGAGCTCCATCGCCGACAGGCAAAACACCCACTACACCGGCGAAGAAGCCGGGAAACCCTACACCTACACTTACACCTACAGACTACGCCGGCACCTCTCCTCTGCTATCTCTGACCGACAACGCCAGCGGAGATGGATCGGGATCAGGCCGGCAAGCGGGGAGAACTCTTCGGTACCGTTCACGAGAGGGAGGAGGAGGAGTTTTAGGTTGCTATCATCTAATCGATTTCAACACAGTGGACACATGTGTTAGCAGGCTACGGTCTCACCTTTCTGTTAATTCAACCAGAACGACGTTAGACACGCGTCAAACTCTCGACAGGTGTGTAGCTATCACCCTTTGCGGTAGACAATTTTCGGTAGATAAATATATACTTTCTTTTCCTTGCACTACGGGAAAGAAACAAGGTGCCAACGGCCAGCAACTGTGCCGACGGCAATTTGTCGGGGCCGTCGGCACAACACGAGGATGGGGCAGGCAAGCTAGATCACCGTCGGCACATGATTGCCGTCGGCATAGGCAGAGCTGTGCCGACGGCCGCTGTCGGCACAACCTATGCCGACGGCTAGGCCGTCGGCACAGATTTTTTTAAAAATACTCATTTGTAATCATGGCAGAGCTATGCCTACGGCCGCCGTCGGCACAGTCTATGCCGACGGCTAGGCCGTCGGCACAGTCCAGATTTTTTTTTGCGAATTACAATTAAAAGTTTCAGATCGGAATTATATAAATTATGTGACATGGGACTAATATTCCTTGCGTTTTTGAAGAAGAAAGCTGCTAGATTTCTTTGCTCCTAAAACATGGTCCTAATTTCATACGAGGCTGATACTGATACATAGCGTTTTTGTTCCTTGCGTTTTTTGAAGAAGAAAGTAGCTACATGGCTTAAGGGTTATTCAATATTATTTATCGAAAGTAGCTACATGGTCCTAATTTAGATATATTATTTATCGAAATACGATTTACGGTTTTGTAAATATGGATTATTCAATATTAAATGGAAAAAAGAAAATAAATTAATTGTTTTAATGTTATTTGAATTCACTATTATTATTTATTCTTTTTTTAATTAAATAATTTTTTGGAATTCAAAACATAAAGGCGTGTAACATCATGCCTAAGGGTTAATAGGATTGATATGATACTATTATCAATAAGGTATAACATCTTTCTCGGAAGCTCAATATATAGGAAGGAACAAAGAAGTTAAGCGTGCTAGAGCTGGAGTAGTTTAAGGATGGGTGACCGACCGGGAAGTCTGATTAGAAGTAAGAGATTTGAGCTAAAATTAAGTGTGTTTAGAGATAAAGATATTCTAGTGTTATTCGTTGATCAAGCAATTCAAATATTTTAAATTTTTTGAAAAAATGAAAAAATAAAATGAAAAATATAATTACCTATGCCGACGGCCTAGCCGTCGGCCTAGCCTTCTATGCCGACGGCATGTCTATGCCGACGGTCTTTTTGGCTATGCCGACGCCTGTCTAGCCCGACGGCCTTGTGCCGACGGCCACCGTCGGCACAGCCTATGCCGACGGCTTTTTTGGCTATGCCGACGGCCGTCGGCACCTTGACTGCGTGCTGTAGTGTTGTCCCAAATTATAAAGTCATGTTTTGAAAAACTCTACTTCCTCTGACCCATATTACTTTTCGCAAATACGGATGTATCTAGCACTAGATACATCCGTATTTTCTTAATGTAATATAGGTCAGAGGGAGTACTACTTTATGGGGAATACAAGAGTTTTTATCAAACGTTGCAGGAGCTCCACTACGTCACTTTAGAATTGGGCCCGGTGTTGCGTGTTGTTGTTTGGGCCTCTTCTGACTTTACATACATGCATGAGCTGCCTACAGAGGAGGATCACGCTCGCTGTTGCTAACTATCTACCGGGTCGCTAGCTAGCTTGCAGTCTATAAAAGAGGCACAACTCTCACACGTACGATACGAAGGCGGACACACAGCTCACACCTCAACTAGCAGCAGGAGGCGATCATCACACCCATCCATCCATACATCGAGTACACACAAGAAATCCCATACGCACCCAGCAGCTAGCCAGACGCTATCAGCAAATTTCCATACACAAGCTGGCATCCCAAGCAACACTTCACCCACCAGACCAGCTCAAACGCCACACACTCATACAAGCGGGAGAACACGTCTCGAGCAAGTAAAACAGTTCGTATACGAGTCTTGGATAACAAGTAAAATACAAAAATAATAATGTTTGTCACAATCCTGCAATAGATTAAAAACTCGCAGCGAAAGAATAAAGATCGATCTCTCGTGGAGTTGTGGAATGCATGTCAAACGCCGGTGCTGATCTCTTTACACTCTGATTGCAACGCACTGCCGTCGCCAACCCGCCTAGGCCCGCACGTGTAGTTAGCATCGTTCCCCCAGCCACGCAACATGACATCGAACACCTGCACTCCGTTGCGCATGTCTCCGGCGAGGCTATCGAGCACGGACCCCGGCAAGATGACAGCACCTCCCCTCGCAACAATAGCACGATCCACTGTCTTCCTTGGACGGGCGCAGATCTTTAGAGCGGCTCAGGTAAGTAGTAGTATGATATACTTCTATTTTCAATACATTTGTAATGCTAGATTATTATTTTGATTATATATATTCTATTCTCGTAAAGTGCGACCAGCAGCCACGGGGGACGCATCTATGTGGATACTATGTTTGCGAGACCATTCGCACGTTTACCTCTGAGCACAAGGATTACAGATACGATGTAAGCAATAAACATTCACACCTCTATTTTTACTCGTCATTCTTTGTTATCATGATTGATATTCATATTCATCTCCTCTTCTTATATAGTACACGGCCATGCGGGAGAAGTACCTACCAGAGCAACGCGCGATTGCTGTTGCAGAGGAGCTAGCGGCCTTTCTGAGGATAGAAGCTATAGACGACAAAGGACGATTTAGTGTAGCTAGGGGCCATTACTGATGTTGGTCCATGTAATCGAATAGACGGGCTCTTGTCCCGATAATTCTGATCTCCATATAATTGTATATATATGCTCGCTTGTAAGATAAGTTAATCTTATATATATGCATAAACTAATTCCCGAACACCAAGGCACCAAACGGGGCATCACGTTAATCCCCCACGTAAAACCCTAAAACCCGTAAACCCTAAAACCCTAAAGCAAAAAACAAAAATCTGCAGATTCCCTTTAGTCCCGGTCTGTGTTACAAACCGGGACTAAAGGTCCTGGCCCTGATTCGCTCCGAGGTGCCCACGTGGACACCCTCCAGTCCCGGCTGGTAAGCGGGCCGGGACTAAAGGTTCAGGCTTTAGTCCCGCGGCTGGGGTCCCGGTTTACAAACCGGGACTAAAGCCCCTTACGGGCCGGGACTGGAGGCCCCGTCCCCACTAGTGGTAGGATCTGCCTGAGCATCAGCAAGACAAGCAGCAAGCCAGGCAACAGTACCATCTGTACGTTCTTTACGGCGGACAACACCACTTTTGCTGCGTGTGTGAGGACGAAGCGAAACAGCAGCAGGTGGCCGAGAAGACACTAAATCATCAACAGGAGACGAAGATGAAACAGTCACATCAGGTGCATGGGGCAGAACCGATCCAGTCGATGGCGGAGTCGGTGATGGCATCGAGGCTGGCGAAGAAACAGCAGGCGATGATGGCGAGGACTCCGCACCGGGCGACGACCCATCAGGGGCGGACGAGGTCGGCGTGACCGCCGCACCAGGCGACGACCCAGTAGGCGCAGGCGAGGACGGCTTGGACGCCGCGCGTGGCGACGGGGGCGTCGGAGCCGCACATGGCGAGGAGAACGTCGGGGCCGCATGAGGCGGAGGCCCAGCAACTGCAGGCGGCTGGGACACTAGCACCGTAGAAGGCCATGCGGATGCAGGCTCCACTCTGGACACGCCAGAGAGAGAGGGAGCTGCGCCAGGCATAGTAGTCGAAGACGGCGCAGCAATAGTAGCAGGAGCATCATGAGATGCAGCAGGAATCTCCTCAAGATGAAGACGTGCGCCATGACCAATACCTGCACCATGGTTAGGCAACAACAAAGGAGAGTGTGCAACATCTTCAAACTGGTCAGGCATAACAGGTGAGGAGTTATGTGATGGTGGTGTGGGAGAACTCGGAAGTGCCGAAAAAGGGAAAACATTCTTATCAAAGATAACATCGCGAGAGATAAACACATGATTAGAAGGAACATGGAGGCACTTGTAGCCTTTATGAAGAGAACTGTACCCAAGAAACACACACTTTTTAGACCGAAATTCAAGTTTATGATTGTTGTAAGGACGAGTATGTGGCCAACATGCACACCCAAAGACTTTGAGAAACATGTAGTCAGGAGTTTCATGGAGCAAGAGTTCTAAGGGAGTCTTCATATGAAGAAGACGGGTAGGAAGCCTATTTATCAAAAAACAAGCTATAGTAAAAGCATCGCTCCAATAACAAAAGGGAACAGAAGCATGAGCTAGTAAAGTAAGACCAGTTTCAACAATGTGACGATGCTTACGTTCGGCAACACCGTTTTGTTGATGTGTATGAGGACAGGACACACGGTGAGAGATCCCAAGTTTCTGGAAAAAAGTGTTGAGATTGTGATACTCACCACCCCAATCAGATTGAACACTGATGATTTTTGTTTTGAGAAGACGCTCAACATGTGCTTGAAATTGTAGGAAAACATCGAACACATCAGATTTACGCTTAATAAGATAAAGCCAAGTAAAGCGACTATAAGCATCGATGAAACTGACATAATAGTTATGACCACTTACAGATGTTTGAGTATGACCCCATACATCTGAAAAAACTAGCTCAAGCGGAGTCTTGACTACACGACTAGACTCAGAAAAAGGAAGCTGATGACTCTTGCCTTGTTGACAGGCATCACAAACTGTATCACTATGACTACTAGACTGAACAGGGAGCTCATGACGATGGAGAACATGGCGAACAATGGGTGTGGCGGGATGACCAAGGCGAGAGTGCCATTGTGATGAAGAAGCACGAACAGCACTGAAGACTTGTGGAACAGATGATGGCGGATCAAGCTCATAAAGCCCACGCCGGCAGCGACCTCTAAGAAGCACGTCCCTCGTATCCCAATCCTTAACAAAAAGATCAAAAGGATGAAATTCACAAAAAACATTGTTATCTAGAGTGAGCTTATGAACAGAGAGTAAATCACGGGTGAGTGAGGGAACATGCAAAATATTTGCGAGACGTAATTGTGTAGAGGTGTGTGTAGGAACGGAAGCCTGACCAATATGAGAGATGCGCATACCTGCTCCATTAGCTGTGTGAACCTTGTCAGTGCCCTGGTACGTCTCCCGAGCATTGAGTTTGTTCATTTGTGAAGTCAGGTGATCAGTCGCCCCTGAATCCACATACCAAGGGGCATCAATAGGATATGACGGAGTGTATCCGGGAGTAGTTGCCATGGATGCTTGTCGCTCGTTGCCTTTCCCATTGTTACCAATACCAAGAAAATCTTGCTTGAAACGGCGATGACACCGTGAAGCAAGATGACCGTCGAGTCCACAGAGCTGGCAAGGCAGCTTGGTGCCACAAGAGGGGCAGCAGGCACGGGCACGTCCGCCCGTGGATGGCGCAGATGATGTGGGTGACTTGCCCCCTCCTGGGGCGGATGGTGTAGCAGGGCGGTATTGGGGCTTACCCCCACCGCGAGAGGCCGCGTTGGCCAAGGAACTGTCGTGGTAGACCTCATAGTGTCCTTCAATAGAGCGGCGAGAGGCAATGCGCTGTTCAGTGTTGAGCAGGCGCGAGTAGAGATCACGTGGTGTCATAGGATGGTCACGGTGATTAACGGCCTCAAAACAGGAATCATAGTCTTTGTCAAGACCATTAAGGATGTAGGAAGTGAACTCATCATCACGGAGCGGCTGACCAATAGAGGCAAGAGTATCTGCCAAACCTTTAGCCTTGTTGAAGAAGGAAGTGATAGTAAGGTCACACTTTTTAAGGTCTGAAAGTTGTCCACGAATCGCCATAGACCGTGCCGAAGACTGAGAGGAAAAGTTATTCTCCAAGGTGACCCAAACATCCCGAGCAGTAGCAGCAAACAGAACAAGGCCCGCAACACCTTCTGAGAGCGAAGCCTGAAGAGCAGAGAGGGTAGCTTGATCCTGAGCAATCCATAAGCGGTATGAGGGATGTGCTGGGGGTGGGCACGGACAGGTCCCATCGATAAAGCACTCCAAAGAATGACTGCGAAGAAGTGGTACAACTTGAGCACGCCAAAAGAGATAATTATCTGGAGTCAGTTTAACATGTAGATTGTGTGAAAAGTGTATAGGTGTCGCTGAAGAGGAAGCGGACGCTGCAGGTGAGGCAAACTGAGCCGGTCCAACAGAACCAAGCGGTGCAGAGTAGCCAGCAATGTCACGTACAGGCGCGCCATAGTGCTGGTTGTCAAACCCGGATGGCCCAACCTCAAATCGAGGCCCATGGGCTGAATTGGTAGACAGAGGCGGACGAGAGCCGTAGGCATCGGTCAACGATGCGAGAGCATCGAGACCAGGAGATCCCGCGCCGCCAGAGGGAGCACCCGCCAGATCGGGGATGAGCGCTAGAGCCTGGGAGGCGTGCGACGAGGCAGAGGGCGGCGCTGGGGCCGCGGAGGATCGACGCGTGGGTGGCGGAGCTTCAGGGGACGCCGTGTAGAGGCCGACCGGAGTCGTCGAGATCGGGGCGTACGGCGAGACGGGCGGCGTTCCAGAGGTCGCCGGACGGGCGAGGAGCTCCGCCAGTCTTGGCGGCAGTAGGGAAAAGGACGCCGGCGGCATGGAGTAGGCGGCCGGCGCAGGCAGGGAAGCGGCGGCGACGGAGGTCGCCGGCGGGGCTGTCGAGGAAGTCGACGAGGAAGCAGCAGCGGAAGTCGTCATGTCGAGATCGGTTTGTGGTCTGATACCATGTAAAACAGAGTATTTTGGGGCAAGGGCTCGATGACCCTCGGGGTCTCGGCTCTCTGTTATTTATTATGGGTCAAACAGGGTTACAAACGTATTACACGTGGAGTCCTATACGGACTTATACAGAGTCCTAATCGGACTGTTATACAATGTCTAACATAACGTACCGTGAAAAGAGCGCAAAAAATGTTTGGTGGTGTGTATTGCATGATCCAAACCCAAGAGGATATGAACCTTCCATCGCCTAATAATATAGGTAGTAGAAATACTGAACCGAACCGTATGTCAGCTATATCTAAACTCATTCCGTTGTACCATCAGCATTATATCTTGCGCCTATATGTACCTAGATCTTCGCGGTTAATACTCGCAAAACCAAATTAACTGGATGAAAGATGATGAAAAGAGACTTTTAAGTCTTATTAATACATATCTGCATAGCAAAATATGAAAGCAAGGGCGATGATATTAAAAACTAGTACTCCCTCCTGTCCATATCAGTTGTCGCTTAAACTAGTGAACATACACTCTAATATATATCCAGATATATCATGTGAATCAATGACAACTAAAATAGATCGGAGAAAGTAATAGGTAAACAAGACATCGAGCGAGTACAATGGAGGAGATACGCTAGATCGATTGGCGGGGGAAATCGCACAACACGGCAGGGCCGCCGACCCGACTGCCCTTGCAGAGAGCGACCCTCGCCCTCGCCGCGCTTTCCCCGCCATATGACCTAGGCGGGACATGCAATACGAAGTCAAACACGGCCGCCCCTTCCCTTATCTCCGATGAGAGGCTATCTTGACCTTGTCCCACGGGCAGCGCAATGGCCCTCGCCTCGACGGGCACCTCTGCCACGTTCAATGGCCCGGCGCACGTCCTCTGCGTCCGAGCCTCGCTAGCGGCGACCCGGATGCGACGGTAGAAGACCTCCGCGTACATGCCGGGGTTGATGCAAGCCTCGGCCCCGTGGCTCCGAGATGCGACGACGAGGGTGAGGTTGAAGCTGAGGCCGGCCCTGGGGTCGAGGCTGGAGACTGAATCTGCCGCGACGGAGAATTGCACGTTGACCGTGTAGTACCTGGCAGCCGCGATGATGCACGCTGCGATCACGAAGCTGAGGGGCACCGAGATGCACCAGACGATGCAAAGTTCCTTTCTCTTCCGTTTGATCCTGAGCTCGGTATCTCTATCTATTGTGTGCTTCTCGACGTCGTCGTCCATTTCCGGCTGCCTGCCCAAGAGTTTGAGGCAACCTAGCTACGCGTTTGGAGTATGGAAGCGGATGAGGGGAGATCTCGGTTTGTATGTATTGTACTGTATAATATAGAAGAAATTAAAGAAGGCGTCGGATGAGGGGAGATCTCGGTTTGTATGTATTGTTTCTGGTAAATTTCTTTTATCATAGTTTGAATTTTTTTCCCATATCTAGGTAATATAAAATGAAGCCACGCGAAGGTCTCATATTTTTTCGATTTTTTTTGAATTAGTTACACCTAATTCTTGACCCGCATGAACATGACAACGCACGAAACTGGCGCTCACGGCCAGCCGGTGCGGAGTCCCACTTTAATGGGCAAAGTTTAGTGAAGAAATGAAATGTTGCGGATCCAAAAATGATTTTTTTTAATTTTTGTGAAAATTTTGATTTTTTTGATTTTTTTTTAGTTTTTAATGTTTTATTTTTAATATTTTTGAAAGTTTTTAATTTTTTTAAAAGTTTATTTTTTTTCAAAATATTAGCAAACACATATATACATGCATATATATATATATATATACCTACACACACATAGACATATACACTTATATACTTATACACAGTCATATAGACACATATGCCTTAAGAGGATTGATATACTACTAATATCAATAAAGACTTAGTAGTGTAGGAATAGCTTATTCAAATAGAACTTAGGAGTTAAGCGTGCTGGGCTTGTAGTAGTCTGAGGATGGGTGACCAAGCGGGAAGTCATTGTTCCGGGGTAATTAGAGAGATAACCAAATTAGAGAGATAACAAAAAAAAGTTAAAGAAAAGAAAAAATTATAAGAAAAGAAAAAATACAAATTTTTTTTTTGATTTTTTTTCAAAATTTCGAATTTTTCAAAAAAACTGAAAATGACCGTCGGGTTAGCCTACGCCGACGGCAAAGGCTAACCCGACGGCTTTTAGGCCTGCCCCGACGCCTGATTACGCCGACGGCACCTGACCCGACGGCATCAGGAAAAAGCCGTCGGGTTAGGCTATGCCGACGGCAATTTTGGCCTAACCCGACGGCTTTGGGCCGTCGGCATAGCTATTCTCTGCTGTAGTGCTATGGCAAACTATATGCCGTAGGTCAGTGGCCTATGGCAAATCGTCTGATTCCTGTAGTGAGGGTTGTGGGTTTGAATTCCGCCATAGTCTAAAATTATGAAAAAAATTGTACTACAGTCGACCGTGCGATTCGAACCCAGGGTTCATAATGCTATGCTCCGACCACCAGAGCAGTTAAACAATCCTTTTATAACTAGATATCAAATTTACATCTTTTGACATTAAAAAATTCAAATTTAAAATTCGTTTGAATTATCTCGTTCGGTAAATTTCCGAGATTTTTGAGATTTTGCGATAACCAAAAATGCCGTTGACCTCCAATAAAAATAATTGACCGAGAAAAAAACCCTTGGTTGTGAGGCCAGCTCGAGACCCTTGTTGGTTGGCCAGCTCAGTGGTACAAACGGTAGAAATTAAATGGATCACCTCACTACTTTGTTATGGTGCCACCCTAACTTCTTATTCTAAACTCTACTCCCTCCGATCGGAGATAAGTGTTAATGGATTTATACTAACTTAATATAATGTTTTTACTAAGTCATCAACACTTATTTTTTATAACAGAAAGTATCTGATTACAGTAGTAGATATATATATACTTTCTTTCCCTTGTCCCAAATTATAAAGTCATGTTTTGAAAAACTCTACTTCCTCAGACCCATATTACCTTTCGCAAATACGGATGTATCTAGCACTAGATGCATCCGTATTTTCTTAAGGTAATATGGGTTGGAGGGAGTACTACTTTATGGGGAAGACAAGTGTTTTTATCAAACATTGCAGGGGCTCCACTACGTCACTGGTTGAGGTTTAAGGGCACCCTAATATGTTCAAATTTGTTCTAGGTTTTTTTAGTCCACTTTGACAAAGTGCGTATTTTACTAGTGTCTCTACATTTTTTTCATGACACTTCAGTAAAATTGCCCCTACAAGTTACTATGGCACTTTGTCACTGTGCCACAATTTTGTTAGGGCGCTTTGGCAAAGTGCCCCAAATGTTATTAACCCACTTTGGAACGGTGCCGCAAAATTTTTTAGGGCACTTGGACAAACTTTCCGGCCCATAAATTATTAGCGCACTTCTGAAAAGTGTTCCAAAAACATTTTACTGCAATTGGACAAAGTACCTGCAAAACTTTAAGGATTGGGAAAAGTGCCCCAGAAAGTTTTTAGAATACTTGGACAAAGTGCCACAAAAAATTATTATGGCAATTCGGCAAATTGACTCAAATCCACAGTTAGAATAGACAGTGACATGTTATTTTTCTCAGACACATATATTATATACACCCTTGGTCCCAAAATAGAAGAATATAAGTTTATTGAAAAGTTAACATCTTCTAAGTTTGATCAAATTTATACAAAAACAATATGAACATCTAAATATCAAAATCAATATCAGTAGATTCACCATAAAGTATATTTTCTCAATATGTCTACTCAGTATCTTAGATGTTGATATTTTTTCATAAATATTTGGTCAAACTTAGTAGGGTTAAATTTTGACTAAACTTATACTGCATACATTTTGGGACGGAGGGTGTACAACATAATTTCAATACAACAATATTTCACATAAGTGAAGATACCCACACAAGATGTCAACGATTCAAATTAATACATCTATCACAACTGATCTGCTAAATTCGTTGAAACAATATACTTGGTTGACATCTATCACGGCATGGCAGATGACGCGGTGCAAGGTGGTTGGTTATCCAGGACACCGGTAGGACGCGGAGCCGTTAGAAATCACTTTTCACTTCAAACCTCTAATATCGTCGGTGGTTTAGTCGCCAGTGAAAAAATGCTTACAAGTAAGACTGATTCGCCGATGTATCGGGGGGGGGGGGGGGGGGGGGGCAGAAAATGTGACTAGGCTCTACAAAAATAGAAATTTGTATGTAAATTTTTTACGAATATATGTTACTATAAAAAATAAAACTAATAGCATACAGAAGTTGAAGAAATCATATTGGTCGTTGACTTCAGAGATTATGACCGTATGCATGATTGCCGGAAGTAAGGTGGCGAGGGATACACGGCTGGCAAGACGGAGTGCCAAATTTTCCAAACTGCGTACCGTGAAAAGAGCGCAAAAAAAAGTTTGGTGGTGTGTATTGCATGATCTAACCTCATTCCGTTGTACCATCAGCATTATATCTTGCGCCTATATGTACCTAGATCTTCGCGGTTAATACTCGCAAAACCAAATTAACTAGATGAAAGATGATGCAAAGAGACTTTTAAGTCTTATTAATACATATCTGCATAGCAAAATATTAAACCAAGGGCGATGATATTAAAAACTATTACTCTCTCCTATCCATATCAGTTGTCGCTGAAACTAGTGAACATACACTCTAATATGCATCCAGATAGTGACAACTAAAATAGATCGGAGAAAGTAATAGGTAAACAAGACATCGAGCGAGTACAATGGAGGAGATACGCTAGATCGATTGGCGGGGGGAATCGCACAACACGGCAGGGCCGCCGACCCGACTGCCCTTGCAGAGAGCGACCCTCGCCCTCGCGGCGCTTTCCCCGCCATATGACCTAGGCGGGACATGCAATACGAAGTCAAACACGGCCGCCCCTTCCCTTATCTCCGATGAGAGGCTATCTTGACCTTGTCCCACGGGCAGCGCAATCGCCCTCGCCTCGACGGGCACCTCTGCCACGTTCAATGGCCCGGCGCACGTCCTCTGCGTCCGAGCCTCGCTAGCGGCGACCCGGATGCGACGGTAGAAGACCTCCGCGTACATGCGGGGGTTGATGCAAGCCTCAGCCCCGTGGCTCCGAGATGCGACGGCGAGGGTGAGGTTGAAGGTGAGGCCGGCCCTGGGGTCGAGGCTGGAGACTGAATCTGCCGCGACGGAGAATTGCGCGTTGACCGTGTAGTACCTGACAGCCGCGATGATGCACGCTGCGATCAGAAAGCTGAGGGGCACCGAGATGCACCAGACGATGCAAAGTTCCTTTCTCTTCCGTTTCCTGAGGTCGGTATCTCTAGCAGGTGTGTGCTTCTCGACGTCGTCGTCCATGTCTGGCTGCCTGCCCATGGGTTAAGGCCACCTGAGCGCATGGACGAGTTTGAAATGTGGAAGCAGCGTATGGCAGATCTCGGTTTGTATGGATAAATAAAGGAGACGCCAATGGATCAGGATCGGATCAGCAGGAGTAGCTCCTTTCCTTGCGGAACTGTATAACTGATCGCCGGATAAATTGATGACCAAGTCACTTAGAGAGTTTCAAGGGCACGAATCAGATGGTTTGACATAATTGAACTAACGTCCATGAGTTACTTGGAGTAAAACATCAGTGAAATCAAATTAAATAAGCAAAACCAGAAGGTATTTTTTTTTAAAATGAGACATAAAAAATAAGAAATAATATAACTATGACATTAATTTAAGAACTAATAGTAGTATACTAGGTAACCAAATGCCATGCAACGCGTACGATTGCTAGATAATCTAGATAGCTAGATCATATACTCCCTCCCATCAGAAATAAGTATCAGAAATTTTGTATTAATTTAATTCAAAATTTGTACTAAGTCACCGATAGTTATTTCCAATCGGAGGAAGTACTAGATGCATTACTGGTTGGGAGCTTCGCACGGCACGACAGGGTCGCCGACACGAGTGCTCTTGCAGTCCGTGAGCCACGACGCCATGGCACCGGTCCCACCGAACGACATGGCCGGGACTTGCAACTTGAGCTCAAATAGCGCCGTCCCTTGCTTGAGCTCCGCGGCGAGGCTATCGAGCGCATGCCCCACGGGCACCGCGGCCGCCCTCGCCAGGACGTGCTTCTCCACCGTCTTCCGCGGGCCGGCGCACGTCGGCTGCGTCTCGGCGTCGCTGACGGCGATCTGGACGCCACGGTAGAACACCTCCGCGAACATGCCAGGGTTGATGCAGGAGTGGGCGCCGTGGCTCCGCGAGGTGACGCCGAGGGTGAGGTTGAAGGAGAGGCCCATGGCCGGGTCGCGGCCGGACACGGAATCTATCCCGACGGAGTAGCGCGTGTTGACGCTGAGGTACTCGACGGGGACGATGATGGACACGGTGACCAGGGCGGCCAAGACCACGACGAGAACCGCGAAACAACAAACCCTCGCCGTCTTGGGCTTCTCGCCCGTGTCTCCATGGGGTGCCTGCATCTCGACGTCGTCGTTGTCCATCCCGGCGGGCTGCTAATTGTGTTCTAGCTAGCTAGGCTTGCGGATTTGCGATTCTTGGATCCGTAGGTTGCTAGGGTTGTGTATATATGTGCGCATACATTGGACGTGTCGCGATGGGACTCCTGTTGGTTCCGGGAACGTACTAGTGTTCGTCTTTGATGCGTGACATACCTTGATTCTAAATTTCCATGGGTCGCAAGACGTGTATGTTCGAATTTCACTAGACGCGTCCGTCGGCTGATTTCTAGCCAGAAATCGGTCATACCCCGCACGATCGCCATTCATTGGATCAAATCAGCCGTGGTGAAAAATTTACTTTTGTCACCCTAGTTTTGTGAAATCAGCCCGCGGTCTTATTGTAGAGACGGATTTGTGTTAAAATTTATATGTTAGCCCCTCGCTTTATGTAAAACTAACCCACGATTCTAACATATCTCGCCTGCTAGATTTGTGGTGTATCTTGTTTTACAATAAAAATTGTAGCACCACAGAAAAAATAATGCTATTACAATAGATATGTCCCAACATTTTGAAAAAAAAAATGTTACAAATTTACTTGAAGTAATACTATGTTTTGCTGCATATTAATTTACAACAAAAATAACCAACTGCTTCAACCAAAAAGCATCCCTCTAACAACAGAAACCATACGTTTGTAGCAATGAAAATGACTAACAACATTGTTTCCTATCAAATTGATTGACGATAAAAATCACCAACTATTTCAATAAAAGACATAAACAATTACAACAAAAAATAAACTACATATTTGTAGCATTTAGAACACCATCAGAAAAAACGAGAACCACAAAACTTCTACCAAACCTTTGCAACATGCCAAGTCTACTTTTTAAACAAAATTCGAACGATTTTGTTACATTTCGACAAAAGCTCCATGGTGGGCCAGATCTACGTAAATTAAGAAGATTGTAACATCTCGTATACAGCATCTTACACATTTGCTATAAAATCTTACGTGTTCTTTTTATAAAATTAACTAACATATACAACATCGAATAAAAATAAGGGAACTTGTTCACGGCGAACCAGATTTCGTCGATTCGCCGTTGCCGGCCGTGAATCCTCCTCGTTGGTGGTATATACAACATCGAATAAAAATAAGGGAACTTGTTCATGGCAAACCAGATCTCGTCGATTCGCTATTGCCGGCCGTGAATCCTCCTCGTTGGTGGTACTATTTCACTGGTTGCTCATCTCTTTTGGGCTCGGAACACAACCCCCTCCCCCCGATTTGAAGCTTTTGTGGCCATAGCCATTGGTGATGTTGACCTCTCAAGGCTTCCATCAGAAAGAAGAAGAAGAAAGGGAAGAGAGGGACTCGGGATTGTAGCGGGAGGAGGGGCCTCGAGCTTGAACTTGGACCAAAGCAGCTGGTTGCCAGCAGCGTGCTCGAGTGACAGCGCTCCTCGGAGGCGCTGCACTGGTGGGCCCGCAGATGCTGGCGTGGGAAGGAAAGCGATTGATCGTTCCCCAGATCGGTGGGCTGATTTCAAGTGTATACCATAATTTTTCAATGTGTCTAGGGCGTAGTCTACTAAGAATTTGCTTAGAGCTCCATGGACTGATGTCATCACATCTCAATTTCACCTCATGTTGCAAGTCACCACTAGGAACTAGCACGAATCACGAAGCTAATCTAACAGTCTGGATATATCGTTCCTAGTTGCAACCTCACATGCAACTAAAAAAATCAGTTGCAACCCAATTTTCCGCTGAAAAAATCTCAGTTGCAACTCAACTTACAACTCAATTGCATGAATCCCAATGCAAACCTGATGGTATAGAAATAGGACTCTATTGAGCCCTAAGCTAGAATTAGCAATTCTTTAAAAACAATCAGGTTATCCAGCTCGATGCGGACTAGACCCAGTTGTGGCCCTTACTTCTCCCAGAGGATCAACGTGAGCTTATGGTTACTAGATGGTCATATTAGCATAACTGAAGACGGATAGCTTTTTGTTGGTTTTTCTCTTTAGATGGTTTCTGCATGTCTCAGACTTATCTGATATGTGATTGTAATAATATTTAAGTACTTTGGACTGTGTAATAAAAATAGCGGTGTGCATCTCTCTATGCAGAGGCCGCGGCTAAGTTCTCATTTTGAAAAAACACGCACATACGCACTTCAGTCTAGCTAGTAAGGATAAATACTCCCTCTATTTCATAAAATATTATGGTAATATGGATGTATCTAGAAACGATTAAGTGTCCACATATCTACATATTACGGACAAGTTTTATGAAATGGATGGAGTAATCAACACCCGCAAAAAATATTTTCAACTTTAATGAATGAACTTTTAGAACAGGTTTTCATGCGTTTGCATTAAATTTTATCAAAAGTAATTTAATTTTTGTGAAATATAAGGGGAATCAAACCTCTGTTCATTTCCTTAAATAATTGTGCTACAAGGTTTAAATACATAGTTTCAGGAAACAAACGGTTGGGAACGCTAAAGAACCTAGCTTGTTACCGACTGAACAAAACCATTGTTCTTTTGCTATATTAAGCTCACAAACATTCAAAATTGAGCCGTTCCCGACGAGTGCTATCCATTTTCTATTCTTAGATATGGCATTGCCCGTCCATGTGATCCATTGAAGTCCTCCTCACGAAAGTCTTTAGCTTCTCGATTCCTTATCGAAGCTCCTCTCGCATCTTTTCCTTCTGCAAGTCACATCGATATTCAATCCAATAGCACATATGAAAAAACAACGTTACAAGGATCACTGATGTCTACACACGTGTCCATTCTTGTAGACAGTGTTGGGCCTCCAAGTGCAGAGGTTTGTAGAGCAGCAGCAAGTTTCCCTTAAGTGGATCACCCAAGGTTTATCGAACTCAGGGAGGAAGAGGTCAAAGCTATCCCTCTCAAACAACCCTGCAATTACGATACAGAAAGTCTCTTGTGTCCCCAACACACCCAATACACTTGTCAGATGTATAGGTGCACTAGTTTGGCGAAGAGATAGTGAAATACAAGTAGTAGTGATGATTATAAGTAGTGAATGTAATCTAAAATAAATATCGCTGCAAGCAAACATGTAACAAAACTGAAAGGAAACGGTGTGCAATGCTTGGAAACAAGGCCTATGGATCATACTTTCACTAGTGGACATACTCCCAACAAATATAACATAATTGAACCAATAGATACTAACTTCAATATGCAACTCAAAACAATTCTCCAATGGAAAACGAACACTAATCATGCGTAGGGCTACGAAGCACTCCTCAAAGTCCGTATTTCCCTAAACTAGATTGTCCCACACTGTCACCATGAACGCACTAGATGGTTCCAACAAACACCAACAATTCATAGAGACATTAACCAAAAAGGCACACATGATACGCACACTGTCACCGTCACACCATGATACAAGGTATCTCCGGAGTTTACAAATATAAAGCACGGGAGTAGCATAATATCTAAATAATAACATGTACCAATTCAACTAGATACAAAGCTCACGATCACATAAAGATCACATTATGGGAGAGAGAGGTGAACCACATAGCTACCGGTAGAGCCCTCAGCCCCGGGGGAGAATGATTGCTGGTAGATGGCGCCAGAAAAAGAACTGATGCCTAGTTGAATGGCCAGCCCGTTGGGAACCCCAAGAGGAAGGTATGATGAATATAGAAGCAAGGTTTTTCCCTCAGTTAAGAAACCAAGGTATGTCGATCAGGAGAGGAGCAAACAAACGACTGAAGGTGATGCTGACTGGCCTAATAACACTCCAACAAGGGTGCCGTTTATGACACTTGTTGACTCATCTTCAACCAATAGCAACTCGGAACCTGCACACAACACAACCAAATACTTTGTTCCCAACTTACGATGAGGTTGTCAATCTCACCGATTTGCTTGAAACAAAGGGTATGAGCGTATCGAGTGGAAAATGATAATAGTATGCAAGTAAAGTAAATAGTGTGAGTAAAGTAAACAGGTGATAGCAATATAAAGGAAATAGGACCGGGATCCACAGTTCACTAGCGGTGTCTCTCCATAGATAAAATAATACAAGCTGGGTAAACAAATTACAGTTGGGCAATTAATAGAATAAAGATAACGTGCATATGATGAGAGGATCACTATGAGATTTACTCTGGGCATTACAACAACAGACATAGACCGCCATCCAACTGCATCTATGACTAATAATCCACTCACGGGGATATCATCCGAACACCCCATGAGTATTAAGTTGCGAACAACAGATAATTGCATTAAGCAAAGTGTGTAATGTAAACAAAGCATATGCTCTTGAGCATATGAATGTTGTTTTCCCCCTAGTAGCAATAGCACATCTATAACCTTAGAGGTTTTGTCACTCCCCCAGATTAAATAGAGGCATGAACCCACTATCGAGCATAAATACCCCCTCTTGGAGTTACTAGCAACTACTCGGCCAAGATAGCTACTAACAACGGAGAGCATGCACGATCATAAACAACATAGAGATAACAAAAGATAAATTTCAGTACTTCAACTCAAGCATAACACCAATATTCATCGGATCCCAACAAACCAAGCATGTAGAATTACATAACGGTGATCTCAATCATGTAGGGCAGCTCATGAGATCTAAACATGAAGCACATGGTGGAGAAAACAACCATCTAGCTACTACTATGGACCCATAGTCCAATGTAGACTACTCACTCATCACTCCGGAGGCAAGCATGGCGATGAAGAAGACCTCCGGTGGCGATTCCCCTCTCCGGCAGGGTGCCGGGAAGAGCTTCTGGACCCTCCAGATCTTTGGGTCGACGGCGGCGGTGGATCGCGATGTGTTCTAGAAAACTGATCGGGTTTTTAGGTTTTTATCGTCGGGGGGTCTTTATAGGCGAAGGGGCATCATCAAAAGTGGACCGAGGCGGTTTAACACATAGGGGGCGCGGCCAGGCCCTGGGCCGCGCCGCCCTAGTGTGTGGGCCCCTCGTGGCCCCACTCCGTCTCCTCTTCGGTTCTCTGGAAGCTTCGGTAAAATTCTGGGTGACTGGCTTTGGTTTCATCCAATTCCGAGAATATTTCCTGTGTAAATTTTCGGAAACACAAAAACAGCAGAAAACAGGGAACTGGCACTGTGGCAACTTGTTAGTAGGTTAGTTCCGGAAAATGCATAAAAGTGCCATGAAGTGTAACGAAACACTAAGCAAATGGTGTAAAAACAAGCATGGAGCATCAAAAATTATGGATACGTTGGAGACGTATCAGCATCCCCAAGCTTAACTCCTGCTCGTCCTCGAGTAGGTAAGTGATAACAAAAGAAATAATTTTTGAGGTGACATGCACCTACACAAACTTGATCATATATGTAAGCGTTGTGAGCTAGGATCAAAAGAACTTAAAACATGGGCATGAAAGACATAATCTTGATAGAAGAAACTTAGCAACCATGTTATAAACATGAAAATGATCACAAACAAAAGATCATGAAAATGAAACAATGAAAGTCAAATGTGTGTTCAAATTATAAGGAAAAACATACAAATGGTTTTCAGCTTGTCCTTCATGGAGAGCAAAACATAAATGCATAGGACACCTTCAAGTTTAAGAGGGCGACTAGATACAAATAATTTAAGAACAAGTGAAACCAACAATATGAATCAATCAATGAAAACATTGGGACAATGCACATTATACTGAGAATGACAACTATGCTCTCTTAATGGTGCATAAAGATAGAAGGTGGCGACTCAACATAAAAGTAAAAGAAAGGCCCTTCGCGGAGGCAAGCCGTGATTAAACATGTGCTAGAGCTTTTCATTTGTAAAATAGAGAGATAAAAATTGGTTTTGAGAGGTGGTTGCTTTTGTCAACGACTGGCAATGGGGTTCTTACTATCGTCCATACAAAAATGAAGCAAGTTTTTGATAGAGAGATTGGCACTTTTCTGCTCTTTTATAAAGCTTGGCACTCCTCCCCACATTTTTTCCTTTCTGAAACCATGGCTAACCGATTCCATCGGGTGCCCACCAACATTCACATTCCATGGAGGAGTGCCTTTTTTCTTTCTTTTTTCTCTTTTTTTTCCTTTTGGAATAAGCAATATGGAAGATAGCAAATCCGACCACTACGTCCCCATGAGCTGAAAATAGTGTCACAAAACGAGAAGTATTTTGAAGGTTTTTTTTTAAAGGTAGCACATGAAAATTTACTTTGGAATGGCATACAAATACCATGCATAGAAATTTATAGTGGACACAATGAAAAACTTAGTTTTTAGGAGTTGGATGCACGAGTAGAGCTCATACTCAGTACAAGGTGAGGGCTAGTAAAAGACTGGGAGCGACCAAATAAGAGAGCAATAACGGCCATAATCATGCAAAGCGACAAAGCGAAATTAAAAGAAGCATAAGATGGTATCAAAAGTCAAAAACTAAATGATCATAGAGGCAATTGGCAACTTTGTAAGAGTCTAACATGTGTGCGCATGCGCCAAGTCAACCCAAATAAAGCATCAAGGAGAAAACCAAAATAATGCTTCCAAACGATAAAAACAATGCATGATTCTTTCAAAGGCTCATTAAGCAATCTCAATTATTTGAGACAAGTCATGCTACAGCAAAACCACTAAGCATACTATCAAAAAGACATCAAGCACGACATGAAAAAGTCTAGCCCGCAGTCTACACAAGCTCCTTCTTGTACCACTTTTTTGCATAAAGCTTTTTCTCTTTTCCAACACCGTTCAAAAAAATTATAAACACCTCTTTTGATGAAAACCAATAAAGATCAGAGGCAAAAATACACCTTGATGAAAAGATATAACAAGATCTGAACGCAAATCAAGGCGAAAACGAAAACTAAATGCAGTTCTAGAAAAAGAAAAACACTCGTTGAAACGAATAGAGTGAAAAACGGAGTGTTCTTGGCAAATGAAAAGGAAGGCAACTTCTCCAAAGGAAATTTGTTGGGGTCCAACCATTTATTGCAGCAAACTAAACTAAACTAAACTGAAAACTAAAAACAACTGACGCTCCAAGAAAAATGCATAATGTATGAAGCAATAAAAATATAGTGTCTTGAAAGGTGACCTGATTTTTGCCGATGAAGAAGGGGCGCATCGGGGGCATCCCCAAGCTTTGACGCTTGTACTTCTTGGATATTTCTTGGGGTGATGCATGGGCATCCCCAAGCTTGAGCTATTGTCCATTCTTCAACTCATCTCATCACTCTCCGATCCCTACACTTGAAAACTTCCTTCATACAAAACTAAACACAAATCTATTAGCAACATTAGTGTAAGCATAACATATAATCAACCTCTTTTTGCTTCAGATTTCAACCTAAAACCACCACATATTAGGCATATACTACAGTAGAAACTTCCCCAAAAGTTTCGTGATCAAAAGAACTCAAAAAGAAAGCGATAAAGCGGCAACACAAATATTGGCAGAAATCTATCAAAACAGAACAGCTGACAAAGGTCGAATTGTTTAGGGGTTTTCTGTTGCTCAAATCTAAAAGTGTTCAACTAATGAAAGTTTGGATATAACCTAGGGCATATGCACAAGAAATTTCAGGTCCAAAAGATATACAAAGAATTTTCACGAATTTTTACGGTGCAGCACCGAAAACTGTTTCAGGACAGCAACATCCCCAAATTCTTACCTCACTCAAATTAGAGGCTTCTCTTGGCACAAAAACGAAATAAAAAGGATAAGGAGAGGTCATTACAGTAGTAATAACTTCCAAGACTCAAATAAAAGAAAAAGAACTGAATGTAAAAAAAACATTGGGTTATCTCCCAAGAGTGCTTTTCTTTAACGCCTTTGAGCTAGGCGCAGAAAATTGCGAATCAAGTAACATCAGAAGAAGCATTAAGATCCATTGAAAAAGTCTTCTCAATAAGGCATTGTATTTCATCCACATAAGTTTTTGAAGACCCTTTGTGATCACGCTTTGGTTCACTCAAATCACTAAAAAGATTTTTGGGATAAATCCAGTTAAAATTATTTTCAAAAGCTTCATGCAATCCCAAGAGTTTGCTAGGTATAGGTATCTCAGTTCCCTCATTGTTTGTACTAATAACCTTTATAGGTGAACCCAGCTTATTAAATTTCTTAAAAACTTTCCTAGCCTCAATTGCAACATCTCTAAATTCTATGCGCAAAGTTTTCAAGATAAAAGCTTTCTTTTCGAGATCCTCAATTTTATGATGCTTAAGAAACATGTATTGCATAAAAGGATTAAGGCTAGCAAACCTAGCTTCTAACATATGAATTAAATAAGCAGAAGCAACTTTATAACTAGGAGCAAGCTCATCCAAAGACTTTTCCTCAACTTCTTTATGCATACTAATATGATGAAAGAACTCCTCAATGTTGCTTTTTCCAATAATCGAACCACTACCTACTGAGAGGTCCTCCAAGACGTACTTAGGGAACAACATAATGACTAGAAGTAAAGAAATAACAACTACCAAGGATTCTAATTTTTTTGGGTTTTTGATAAAACGATGCAAGTAAAATAAAATAAAGTAAAGCAAAACAAATAAACAAAGTAAAGGATGTGCGTACGAAAACTCTCCTCGCAGAAGTCTTCTACTTCCTCCCTGGCAACGGCGCCAGAAAAAGAGCTTGATTGCTGGTAGATGGCGCCAGAAAAAGAACTGATGCCTAGTTGAATGACCAGCCCGTTGGGAACCCCAAGAGGAAGGTATGATGAATATAGCAGCAAGGTTTTTCCTTCAGTTAAGAAACCAAGGTATGTCGATCAGGAGAGGAGCAAACAAACGACTGAAGGTGATGCTGACTGGCCTAATAACACTCCAACAAGGGTGCCATTTACGACACTTGTTGACTCGTCTTCAACCAATAGCAACGCGGAACCTGGATACAACACAACCAAATACTTTGTTCCCAACTTACGATGAGGTTGTCAATCTCACCGATTTGCTTGAAACAAAGGGTATGAGCGTATCGAGTGGAAAATGATAATAGTATGTGAGTAAAGTAAATAGTGCGAGTAAAGTAAACAGGTGATAGCAATATAAAGGAAATAGGACCGGGATCCACAGTTCACTAGTGGTGTCTCTCCATAGATAAAATAATACAAGCTGGGTAAACAAATTACAGTTGGGCAATTGATAGAATAAAGATAACATGCATATGATGAGAGGATCACTATGAGATTTACTCTGGGCATTATAACAAGATACATAGACCGCCATCCAACTGCATATATGACTAATAATCCACTCATGGGGATATCATCCGAACACCCCATGAGTATTAAGTTGCGAACAACAGATAATTGCATTAAGCAAAGTGTATAATGTAAACAAAGCATATGCTCTTGAGCATATGAATGTTGTTTTCCCCCTAGTAGCAACAGCACATCTATAACCTTAGAGGTTTCTGTCACTCCCCCAGATTAAATAGAGGCATGAACCCACTATCGAGCATAAATACCCCCTCTTGGAGTTACTAGCAACTACTCGGCCAAGATAGCTACTAACAACGGAGAGCATGCAAGATCATAAACAACATAGAGATAACAAAAGATAAATTTCAGTACTTCAACTCAAGCATAACACCAATATTCATCGGATCCCAACAAACCAAACATGTAGAATTACATAACGGTGATCTCAATCATGTAGGGCAGCTCATGAGATCTAAACATGAAGCATATGGTGGAGAAGACAACCATCTAGCTACTGCTATGGACCCATAGTCCAAGGTATACTACTCACTCATCGCTCTGGAGGCAAGCATGGTGATGAAGAAGACCTCCAGTGGCGATTCCCCTCTCTGGCAGGGTGTCGGGAAGAGCTTCTGGACCCTCCCGATCTTCGGGTCGACGGCGGCGGCGGATCACGATGTGTTCTGGAAAACTAATTGGGTTTTTAGGTTTTTCTTGTCGGGGGGTCTTTATAGGCGAAGGGGCATCGTCAGAAGTAGACCGAGGCGGTCTCACACATAGGGGGCACGGCCATGCCCTGGGCCGCACCGCCCTGGTGTATGGGCCCCTTGTGGCCCCACTCCATCTCCTCTTCGGTTCTCTTAAAATTCTGGGCGACTGGCTTTGGTTTCATCCAATTCCGTGAATATTTCCTGTGTAACTTTTCTGAAACACAAAAACAGCAGAAAATAGGAAACTGGCACTGTGGCAACTTGTTAGTAGGTTAGTTCCAGAAAATGCATAAAAGTGCCACGAAGTGTAATGAAACACTAAGCAAATGGTGTAAAAACAAGCATGGAGCATCAAAAATTATGGATACGTTGGAGACATATCAGAGAACTACTCCCTTCTCATCATCGGAGGCAGCAACGGCGATAGAGATGGCGGTGAGGTCGATGGAGACGGCGGTGACGGCGATGGAGACTGATGGAGATGGCTCCGGGGGCACTTCCCCATCATGGCAGGGTGTTGGAACAGAGACTTCTGTTCCCCGAAATTTGTCTTTGACAGCGGCGGCGCTGCGGAACTGTTCTGGGAAAAACACCGATTGATTTAGGGTTTTCCGTCGGGAGGCTCTTTATAGGAGAAGAGGCGTCGTCAGAGGTGAACCAGGGCAGCCTCACCATGGGTGGGCACGGCCAGGGGCTGGGCCATGCCCCCCTGTGGTGTGGCCAGCCTTTGGCCCCCCTCCGGCTCTCGTTCGGTCTTCGTCCTTCATCCGGGGAAAATAGGAGTTTTAGAACTTGTTTCGTCCAATTCCGAGAATATTTCCTGTGTAGCTTTTTTGAAACACAAAAACAGCAGAAAACAGGGAACTGGCACTGTGGCATCTTGTCAATAGGTTAGTTCTGGAAATCGCATAAAAACGCCACGATGTGTAACGAAACACAAGGCAAATGGTGTAAAAACAAGCATGGAGCATAAAAAATTATAGATATGTTTGAGACGTATCAAGCATCCCCAAGCTTAACTCATGCTCGTCCTCGAGTAGGTAAGTGATAACAAAGAATAATTTTTGAGGTGACATGCACCAACACAATCTTGATCATCTATGTAAAGCATTGAGTGCTGGGATCAAAGAACTTAAAACATGGGCATGAAAAACATAATCTTGACAATAAGAACTTAGCAACCATGTTATAACATGAAAAGAAACACAAACGAAAGATCATGAATAATGAAACATTGAAAGTCAAATGTGTGTTCAAATCATATGGAAAAACATAGCCAATGGTTTTCAGCTTGTCCCTCATGGAATAGCAAAATATAAATGTATAGGACACCTTCAAGTTTAAGAGGGCGACTAGATACAAATAATTTAAGAACAAGTGAAACCAAAATAATGAATCAATCAATGCTAGGCTTTGGGACTATGCACATTAAACTCAGAATGACAACTATGCTCTCTTAGACGGTGCATAAAGGTAGAAGGTGGAGACTCAACATAAAAGTAAAAGAAAGGCCCTTCGCAGAGGGAAGCAGTGATTAAACATGTGCTAGAGCTTTTCATTTGTAAAAACAGAGAGATAAAAATTTGGTTTTGAGAGGTGGTTGTTTTTGTCAACGACTGGCAATGGGGTTCTTACTATCTTCCATACAAAAAATGAAGCAAGTTTTTGAGAGAGAGATTGGCACTTTTGTGCTCTTTTATAAAGCTTGGCACTCCTCCCCACCTTTTTTCCTTTCTCAAACCATGGCTAACCGATTCATCGGGTGCCCACCAACATCCACATACCATGGAGGAGTGCCTTTTTTCTTTTTTTTTCTTTTTTTCTTTTTGGAATAAACAATATGGAATATAGCAAATCCAACCACTACGTCCCCATGAGCTAAAAACAATGTCACAAAACGAGAAGTATTTTAAAGGTTTTGAAAGGTAGCACATGAAAATTTACTTGGAATGGCTTACAAATACCATGCGTAGGAATTTATATTGGACACATTGGAATAACTTGGTTTTTGGGAGTTTGTTGCATGAGTAGAGCTCATACTCAGTACAAAATGAGGGCTAGCAAGAGACTGGGAGTGACCAACTAAGAGAGCAATAATGGCCATAATCATGCATACGATGAAACATAATTAAGAGAAGCATAAAATGGCATCAAAAGTCAAAAACTAAATGATCATAGAGGCTTATGGCGACTTTGTATGAGTCAAACATGTTGTGAGCATGCGCTAAGTCAACCCAAATAAAGCATCAAGAAGAAAACCAAAATAATGCTTCCAAATAATAAAAACAACGCATGATTTTTTCAAAGGCTCATTAAGCAATCTCAGTCATTTAAGACAAGTCATGCTACAGCAAAACCACTAAGCATACTATCAAAACGATATCAAGCATGGCACGCAAAAGTCTAAGCCACAGTCTAAACAAGCTCCTTTTTGTACCACTTTTTTGCATGAAACTTTCTCTTTTCCAACACCATTCGAACCTTTTTGAAACAACTCTTTTGATAAAAACCAACATGGACCAGTGGTAAAAATACACCTTGATGCAAAGATAAAAGAAGATCTGAACAAAAATCAAGGCAAAAAACAAAAGCTAAACGCAGTAGCAGAAAAAGAGAACACTCGTTGAACAATAAGAGTGAAAACTAGAGTGTTCTTGGCAATGAAAAACGAAGTATGTCTCCCTCCAAACCAACATGATGTGATCCAACCATTTACTGCAGCAAGCAAAGCAAAAAAGAAAAACTGAAAGCAAAACAACTGACACTCCGAGAAAAACGCATAATGCATGAAGCAATAAAAATATAGTGTCTTCAAAGGTGACCTGATTTTTGCTGATGAAGAAGGGGTGCCTCGGGGGCATCCCCAAGCTTTGACGCTTGTACCTCTTCGATATTTCCTTGGGGTGTGTGGACATCCCCAAGCTTGAGCTTTTGTCCATTCTTTATCTTATCTCATCATTCTCCAATCCCTACACTTCAAAACTTCCTTCATACAAAACTTCACACAATTCTATTAGCAACGTTAGCATAAACATAATAGTGAATCAACCTTTTTGCTTCAGATTAAAACTCAAAACCACCACATATAAAGCATATACTACTGTAGCAACTTCCCCAAAAGTTCTGTGATCAAAAGAACTAAAAAAGAAAGCAATCGAGAGGCAAACACGAATAGTGGCAGAAATCTGTCAAAACAGAACAGCTGACAAAGGTCAATTTTTTAGAGGGTTTTCTGTTGCTCAAATCAAAAAGTGTAAAACTAATGAAAGTTTGGATATAACCTGGGGCATATGCACAAGAAATGGCAGGTCAAAAAGATATTTTGAGAATTTTCACGAATTTTTACGGTGCAGTACTGAAATCTGTTTCAGGACAGCAACTTCCCCAAATCTTACCTCACTCAAATTAGAGGTTTCTCTTGGCACAAAAACGAAATAAAAATGATAAGGAGCAGTTATTACAGTAGTAATAACTTCCAAGACTAAAATAAAAGAGAAAGTACTAAAAAAAACAATGGGTTATCTCCCAAGAGTGCTTTTCTTTAACGCCTTTGAGCAATGTTGGAATTCGCCCACGAATCAATTACATGAAGCTAAACGAACACACACAGAGACTACTTTTATCGCCAAGCGTGCGTATCGCACGCTCTAAACTTTTCTCTTTATTGCTTCAATCGCGGTGTTCTCACGTTACAAGCTTTCGGTTACAACGTGTTGTTGTGTTTATATACACAAACGAAGCCTGCTAATCCAACCTAGTCCAAACCGGACACTGACTTGACAAACCAACCTAGCTTAAACTCCTACTCTTACTCGTGTAGGAACTCCAAGCTAAACACGATAGTACCAAACCGACTAGTACACAGCTACCTCTACTCACTTCAATTGTTGAAGCAAACAATCCTAATTCCTAATTAGACTCGGTAACTATCACATATTTGGATTAGTTCCAACAATCTCTCCCTAATCCAAATTTGTTAAATCTTGTCTTCTATGCTCCTTCGATCTTAATTTCTTGCAGCTCTGCATCTTGTCTAGGTCTCGCTCCACGACAAGTTTACTTGGCTCTCCCCAATTTTGACTTAGCAAATTTACGGAACAAATCAAGCATGATCCGGACTACCCAGCCACGCTAGCAACCGTGGAACGCACCGTCCACCCTAGCACAATACATGCCGACTACCTCGTGGACTACACCATCCACTCCAGCCTCATGTAGAGACAGGTCCTCATTGAAGAGACTCCCCTTCACTGGTTTACCACCCCCTCATACTTGAACTTGATCCTTTCATCGAGACACATAGACGACCTGATCGAGGCACGCTTACAGCATCTTCGTCCATGGTGATATCTCCATGGATAGTCCCTCAACCTTCACTTGCTTCAGCTGCAACGGATCCTCACAAAGACAAGCACTTGGCCACAATGACGACTGACGAACTCGATGCCGACTCGACGTGCCAACTTGCACACCCATGACTCCTTGACACATATTCTCCCGGACAACGATCTTCTTGAGACTCCCGGCACCGCACCTCGGCACCACCTCTCCCATCAATAATCATCCTTGTCCACCGCCTTCACGACGACAACGCCATGTCGCCCCTCCGCGTTGCTCCGCCGAGCACGATCACCCGTCGCCTTGCGGGCGCTGGCGTACTCGCTATCTTCACCCGGTCGCTCCGCCGACCGACAATCGCCCGCCCCGAGGCGCTAGTAGGGTCGCCTCCCCGGGGCAAGCGTAGCTTCAGATCTTCGACCTCGCTCTGATACCAACTATTGGAATTCGCCCACGAATCAATTATATGAAGCTAAACGAACACACACAGAGACTACTTTTATCGCCAAGCGTGCGTATCGCACGCTCTAAACTTTTCTCTTTATTGCTTCAATCGCGGTGTTCTCACGTTACAAGCTTTCGGTTACAACGTGTTGTTGTGTATATATACACAAACGAAGCCTGCTAATCCAACCTAGTCCAAACCGGACACTAACTTGACAAACCGACCTAGCTTAAACTCCTACTCTTACTCGTGTAGGAACTCCAAGCTAAACACGATAGTACCAAACCGACTAGTACACAGCTACCTCTACTCACTTCAATTGTTGAAGCAAACAATCCTAATTCCTAATTAGACTCGGTAACTATCGCATATTTGGATTAGTTCCAACAATCTCTCCCTAATCCAAATTTGTTAAATCTTGTCTTCTATGCTCCTTCGATCTTGATTTCTTACAGCTCTAAATCTTGTCTAGGTCTCGCTCCACAACAAGTTTACTTGGCTCTCCCCAATTTTGACTTGGCGAATTTACGGAACAAATCAAGCATGATCCGGACTACCCAGCCACGCTAGCAACTGTGGAATGCACCGTCCACCCTAGCGCAATACATGCCGACTACCTCGTGGACTACACCATCCACTCTAGCCTCATGTAGAGACAGGTCCTCATTGAAGAGACTCCCCTTCACTGGTTTACCGCCCCCTCATACTTGAACTTGATCCTCTCATCGAGACACATAGATGACCTGATCGAGGCACGCTTACAGCATCTTCGTCCATGGTGATATCTCCATGGACAGTCCCTCAACCTTCACTTGCTTCAGCTGCAACGGATCCTCACAAAGACAAGCACTTGGCCACAACGACGACTCACGAACTCGATGCCGACTCGACGTGCCAACTTGCACACCCATGACTCCTTGAGACATACTCTCCCGGACAACGATCTTCATGAGACTCCTGGCACCGCACCTCGGCACCACCTCTCCCATCAATAATCATCCTCGTCCACCGCCTTCACGACAACAATGCCATGTCGCCCCTCCGCGTTGCTCCGCCGAGCACGATCACCCGTCGCCTTGCGGATGCCGGCGTACTTGCTATCTTCACCCGGTCGCTCCGCCGACCGACAATCGCCCGCCGCGAGGCGCTAGTAGGGTCGCCTCCCCGGGGCAAGCGTAGCTTCAGATCTTTGACCTCGCTCTGATACCAATTGTTGGAATTCGCCCACGAATCAATTACATTAAGCTAAATGAACACACACAGAGACTACTTTTATCGCCAAGCGTGCGTATCGCACGCTCTAAACTTTTCTCTTTATTGCTTCAATCGCGGTGTTCTCACGTTACAAGCTTTCGGTTACAACATGTTGTTGTGTATATATACACAAACGAAGCCTGCTAATCCAACCTAGTCGAAACCGGACACTAACTTGACAAACCGGCCTAGCTTAAACTCCTACTCTTACTCGTGTAGGAACTCCAAGCTAAACACGATAGTACCAAACCGACTAGTACACAACTACCTCTACTCACTTCAATTGTTGAAGCAAACAATCCTAATTCTTAATTAGACTCGGTAACTATCGCATATTTGGATTAGTTCCAACAAGCTAGGCGCAGGGATTTGAAAAGATGCTCATGTAGGCACCATAAAAGATCTTAAGGCAAAGGCGCTATATAAGAACTTGAAGCAAGAGAGACCATCAAAAAGCAAATATGAAACACATTTAAATCTAAACCACTTCCTATAAAAAATAGTCTTGTAAAAAGACAAGTCATGAAAGCGCAAAGCGAAAAGCATAGGAAGGCAAAACAAGTACAACTTCAAGAATTCTAAAAAAAGAGGGGAAACTCAATATTGTTGAGATCCATCAAACCATGTTTACCTCTCTCATAATAACTTTCAGTAGCATCATGAATAGAACTAACATAACTATCACATAAAGCATCCCTATCATGAGCCACAGGCATAAAAGAATTAATACTCCCCACATGAACAATAGTAGTAGGAGCAGATTCAACAGAATACTTATTCTCATCACCATAATCATCAAAAATAGGAGGCATATTGTAATCATAACTAATTTTCCCTCAAAAGTAGGTGAACTAAAAATATTATACTCATCATTGTAACCATCATAAACAAGAGGTTTAGTATCATCATAAGCTATAGAATAGCTATCTCGCAAAGCATATTCATCAAACATATCATCATAGGAAGGAACATGGATAGTACTAATGGTGCAACAATTTAGAATTGGTACCAGAAAGATTTTCAATATCAAAAGTAGAGTGCTTTTCCCAATCATGATCACTAATATAGGTAACAGGCATGGGAACGTCATCAAGATCAGAATTATCATAATCTATAATAGGAGCAACATGCTTAGGGGAAGATACCGTTTCCTCTCGCCTTTTACTCCTCTTCTTCTTCTTACTCTTGTTACTCTCTCCTTCAGGAGGGAGAGACTTGAAAGGCATTTTCTCCACATAATCTGGTTTGCTGACAGGAACAACAGAAGAAACTTTGGAGGATTTCTCCTCTTTGTTAATAAGATCAAAACAAAAATCATCCCTGTGAAATTTGGGTAAAGCATCCTCTTTTATAACATTTTGTATGTAAGTATTTGCGAGGCAATCTTTAACACAATAGAGACGACAACCACGAAGGGTGCTATTAATATCAAGAGCACTCATATCTACCAAAGAAGTTTTTCTAGATAACTCTTCATACCACAAAAACAAAGTAAGCTCATCATGCTGATTGAGAGTAATCTGTCATCACAATACAAACTTGCGGTACTCATTCGATTACTATTAGGGCCTGAGCATTGAAAATTAAAATGACCCTTGTCACCGCAAAGTACACAAATAAAAGGATAAAACTCACAAACCTTTTCACCAAGCTCATCTAGAGCCTTGAGCCACATTCGGGTTTCTTCATTCCTGTGGTGGATACAATAATCTTCTTTGTCGTAACTCTGTTCACAAGGTCTATGTACTCCACAAAAATTAACATGCTTATAAGAAGTAGTAGTTTCAGAAGTTTGAGCATGTTTATTGCAATCATCAATAACAATATCACTATCTATGCAAGTGTCTTTAAAAGGTTCATGATACACATCCCCACTTCCTTTGGGAACATTAATATGGGAAGCAAAGGCTCTAAGGCAATTAACCATAATTTGAGGATCAAGACCAAATTTAGCACTAAGCTCTTGAAAATTAGAAGTTTCAGCGAAAGACTTAATGCAATCATACTCATAATTTATACCTGGTCCTTTACCTTTGTCGCTATCCCAAACACTTCATATCCTAACGTAGGAAAAATACTAAAGAACTCTTTGTTTTCCATTAAGCCTAACTAGTGAAAATAAAAACAAGAAACAAAAAGATATAATTACAGAATCTAAAGGAAATAACTTTGAGCACTCACACAGGAGGATGTGAGTATCTTTTACCTTACCTCCCCGGCAACGGCGTCTGTTCTTGTAGACAGTGTTGGGCCTCCAAGTACAGAGGTTTATAGAGCAGCAGCAAGTTTCCCTTAAGTGGATCACCCAAGGTTTATCGAACTCAGGGAGGAAGAGGTCAAAGCTATCCCTCTCAAACAACCCGGCAATTACGATACAGAAAGTCTCTTGTGTCCCCAACACACCCAATACACTTGTCAGATGTATAGGTGCACTAGTTCAGCGAAGAGATAGTGAAATACAAGTAGTAGTGATGATTATAAGTAGTAAATGTAATCTAAAATAAATATCGCTGCAAGCAAACATGTAACAAAACTGAAAGGAAACAGTGTGCAATGCTTGGAAACAAGGCCTAGGGATCATACTTTCACTAGTGGACACACTCCCAACAAATACAACATAATTGAACCAATAGATACTAACTTCAATATGCAACTCAAAAAAATTCTCCAATGAAAAACGAACACTAATCATGCGTAGGGCTACGAAGCACTCCTCAAAGTCCGTATTCCCCCAAATTATATTGTCCCACACTGTTACCATGAACGCACTAGATGGTTCCAACAAACACCAACAATTCATAGAGACATTAACCAAAAAGACACACATGATGCGCACACTGTCACCGTCACACCATGATACAAGGTATCTCTGGAGTTTACAAATATAAAGCATGGGAGTAGTATAATATCTGAATAATAACATCTACCAATTCAACTAGATACAAAGCTCACGATCACATAAAGATCACATCATGGGAGAGAGAGGTGAACCACATTTCCTACCGGCAGAGCCCTCAGCCCCGGGGGAGAACTACTCCCTCCTCATCATCAGAGGCAGCAACGGCGATGGAGATGGCAGTGAGGTCGATGGAGACGGCGGAGACGGCGATGGAGACCGATGAAGACGGCTCCGGGGGCACTTCCCCGTCCCGGCAGGGTGCCGGAACAGAGACTTCTGTCCCTCGAAATTTGTCTTCGACGGTGGCGGCGCTGCGGAACTGTTCTGGGAAAAACATCGATTGATTTAGGGTTTTCCGTTGGGAGGCTCTTTATAGGCGAAGGGGCGTCGTCAGAGGTGGACCAGGGTGGCCTCACCATGGGTGGGTGCGGCCAGGGGCTGGGCCGCGCCCCCCTGTGGTGTGGCCAGCCTCTGGCCCCCCTCTGGCTCTCGTTCGGTCTTCGTCCTTCGTCCAGGAAAAATTGGAGTTTCAGAACTTGTTTTGTCAAATTCCGAGAATATTTCCTGTATAGCTTTTCTGAAACACAAAAATAGCAGAAAACAGGGAACTGGCACTGTGGCATCTTGTCAATAGGTTAGTTCTGGAAATCGCATAAAAACGCTACGAAGTGTAACGAAACATAAGGCAAATGGTGTAAAAACAAGCATGGAGCATCAAAAATTATAGATACGTTTGAGATGTATCAATCACCAGGCATGACACCATCAGAGCATGCCTTGTTCCTGGTTTTTCTTTATCATCCTTAACATAGAAGATAACAAAATCTTAGCTAGAGTCCTATTAATTCCCCTTTAAGTCATAACCCATCCACCCAAATTTGCAACTGATTTTGGCAGGTCACGATCACCATAAGAGCACTGAAAAAATATCCACATAAACCTAGACATATGGCATACAAAGAAAAGATGATCTATGGAACACATTACAAATCAGAAGAATACCCCACGCGATGCAGCGGGAATATTTAAAAAACTTTCCTACATATAAAACACATGAAATGAGAAATTGTATATTGAAATCTGAATATTCAGTTGGTCAGAATATCTAAGGGTATAAATGTAATCAACATTATATTGTTGTGTATTTTCCAACAAAAAATAGTGAAGTGGTCAATTATATTACTTAAAATAATTGATGAGCTGGATATGAATCATGCAAAGGTATACTTATTTAATCAATGTTAGTGGGATGACATGGATAATTAGTTGGCTATTATAGTGGATGATACGGATAGTTTACTTGGTGAGATAGATAACTTTAATGACCTTTTAGTGGGATTTTATGTTATAGTTAGTATAGATAAGTTTTTCACATTAAAACCTTTCAGCCCAATTTCCTAGCCCAAGTTATCTTCTCCTTTCCTCAGTTATGAGATACCAGAGTTCTATCACAAAAGCATTGAAAATATTTTTTATGTTCATCAAGCTAGACCAAAATTCGGAAGTTCCCAATTCATCCTTATCCTGGATAAGATTTTATTTTTTTAGATATTTTTCTTTAAAATTTGTTGCTAAGGTCCCTATTCATTCTCCAAGTTCCACAACAATTTAGAAAATAAATGTATATTCATGTAATGTATATAAATTTAATACTCATAATCCTCTGAAATCTATAGGAGAACAAATAGTTTCATAATTTATTAGATGATACTCTCTAAAACCCTAGTCATCTTGCCAAAGTAATTTAAGCCTATATCCATCCAAGTTTTTCCCCAAGCCCACTGTCACTCTTTAAAATGAGAGAATAAAGAAAATAATGGTGGACAACCAAGATTTAAACAGTATGGTCCTTGCCCCAGTATCCCACCACTTTCCATGATAAGACCCTGATATTTTTGCCATTTCATTCTCAACATGTTTGCAATGATTATTGAGAAGTCTAGACTTATCGGTAGGTAAACAAAGATCTCTAAGGGGCAGAATCCCACATTTGCAGGTCAAATTTTTTATATGCATTAACATGTTCCACATAATTTCCAAAGCAAAAAACTCACTCCTTACAAAGTTAATTTTAAGCCCTGGCATCTATTCAAAAAGACACAAAAGGAATTTAAGGTTCCTTGCATTTTCAAAACCTCCTTTAACAAAAATATGGTGTCATCAACATATTGGAGAGAACGACAATGCCATTCTCCAATAGATGTGGAATCATCCTAGTAATTAGTTTCTCCTCCTAGGCACTTTTAACCATTGAACTCATTGAATCTACCGCCAAATTGAAAAAGGAGACATGGATCTCCTATCTCACACTTTGTGAGTACTAACATAATGTTCAATTTTCCTCAAACTGATCATTTAATTTAATGCTCAATTTTCCTCTTGTTATTGTACTGAGGACCAAATCATTCCATTGGTCCGAAAAACATTTCCTTACCAAAATATTGTATAAAAATCCCAAATAACATTGTCTTACGTATTAAATCCTCCTTGAACAATACACTAGACATTTTTCCTTTTTACTTCATGTAAAACAACAATCCCTTCCATGATAAATTTGTTCTTCATTAAAGTTGTTTATGTTTAATCTATCAATTCTTCAGCTGTATCAGAACCTATTGTTGACCCCTTTTGTGATAATTTTTAAATTGTCATTCATAAGGCTGATAAGTCCGATCTTAGTCATAATAGCTACATCATCACATTTTGGGACTAAAGTTGATTACCATAACTTAGTCTACCAATATCAAGTTTTTCACTAGTAAAGCTGTCAAAAGTTCTAAAAAAGGGAATCTAATGGAATTCCGAGAGAATACATAATATTGTCCTAAGAATCATTAGGTCCCGAAGCCTTATTATGTTCTAGGGAGTAAACAATTCCCTTAATCTCTTCAAAAGAAATGTCAGTTTCTAGTTGCTCATTTTCCTTAAAAATCAAAACCAATTCTAAAAGTTGTTCTATATGACTGATCATTATTTCTTGTAAACATACATTGCATGAGATACAAATTCTTAGCCCCTTCAATCACACCATCTCCATTTTTTATTATAAAATTTTATTTTATTTTCCTTTTCCTGCCACGGGCTTTGTTCATGAATACTCATGCATCTATATTCTGCAATTAGAGGTCTACATATAACTATTTCTTAATCACCTATATATTTTCTTATACTTATCAATCACCTAGCTATTTTCTTATACTTCTCATTCACTAGTTATTTTCTTATACTTCTCATTCACATAAACAATAGATTCAATCAGATAGGGTACTGTAAGAGAACACGTAATACTTCATTGAGTTACACCTTAAATGAAACCTTGAGTCCACAAGATAGTTGTTACTTACCACGACAAACATGGATTAATCAAAATGGGTCCAACAAAGATGAAAATGAAGGGTTTCGCAGCATAGAAAACAAAAAATTTCCTACGGAAGCGAACAAGAAAGCCAAGATCTAATCTAGGAGATGTAATCAACGAGAGAGGTAGATGAGATCTTCATACCCTTGAAGATTCGCACAGCGGAAATGTTCAATGGAACGTGGTTGACGTAGTCGTACTCACCGTCTCCTCCTCGCGATCCGATCCGATCCTACGCCGCAAGTGGCGGCGCCTCCGAGAGTTGCACACGTGCGGTGCAGCGATGTCTCCTCCTTCCTTGGTCCAGCAAGTATGGTGGAGAGATAGATTGGATCGGCAGCACGACGGCGTGGTGCTTATGGTGGAGAGTTTCTGTGGCAGGGCTTCGCCTACGCGCAGTCGCGAGAGAGAGAGAGGGAGGGCAGCAGTTGGCGGCTAGGGTTTGGGTTAGGGGTGTGAGAGGGCTGCGCCCTTGCCCCCTATATATAGAGGGGTGGCCGGCCAGCTTGGCCTCTCCCCAAACCCTAGGGCGCCGACTTGGAGTAGGAAGAGTGGGGGGCAAGTTTCCCCCCCTTCCTTCTTTGAAGACTACCTTAGGGTTTCCCCTTGGGCTGGCCGGCTGGGCCTTAGGGGCCTTGTGCACCTGGCCCAAGGCGGCCAGGGCACTTCCCCTTAGGCCCACGCAGGCCTCCATCAAGTGGGCCCACGTTGGTCCCACTCCAGAACCTTCTAGAACCTTTCGGTACAATACCGATAAACTCCGAAACCTTTCCGGAATCCAAAAACTGCTTTCCTTTATATGAATCTTATTCTCCAGACCATTCCGGAACCTCTCGTGATGTCCTGGATCTCATCCGAGACTCCGAACTAAAACTCATAAACCAATTATCCATTCTATCCTAGCATCGATACACGTTAAGTGTGTGACCCTATGGGTTCGAGAATATGTAGACATGATCTTCTATCAATAATCAACAGCGGGATCTGGAAACCCATATTGACTCCCACATATTCATCGATGATCATATCAGATGAACCACGATGTCAGGATTCAATTAATCCCGTATATGTATTCCCTTCGTCACACGATATTTTACTTGCCCGAGATTTGATCGTCGGTATCACCATACCTAGTTCAATCTCGTTCACAGCAAGTACTTTACTCGTTCCATAATCCGATATCACTTTGTGATTAACTCCTTAACCACATGCTTGCAAGCGGTGTTGATATCGATTACCGAGTGGGCCCGAAGTATATCTCTCCGACTTGGGAGGGACAAATTCCATCTCGATACATACAACCCAACAAGTACTTTCTGCTCACCTGAGAGACACCTTTATTATCACCCTCACATAGGATGACGTTTGATGACTTCAAAGCTTTCTTCCGATACTAGGGAGTTGTATTATCTCATGGTCTAAGGAATACAATACATGACATAGAAAAGCTTTGCAAAGATGAACACAATGACACGATCTAATTGCTCTGCTTTATTTGGGTCTGTCCATCACACCATTCTCCTAATGATATGATCTCATTATTAATTGACAACTCATGTCTATGGTTAGGAAACCTTAACCATCATTAATCAATGAGCTAGTCCATAGAGGCGTACTAGGGACACGGTGTTGTTCATAAACCACACAAGTATTAAAGTTTCCGCTTAATACAATTCTAGCATGGAATATAAACATTATCATGAACAAGAATTATAATAATAACATCTTTATTATTGCCTCTAGGGCATAATTCCAACAGTCTCCCACTTGCACTAGAGTCAATAATCTAGTTTACATCTGGCAACAATCTAACACCCATGGCATTAAGGTGCTGATCATGTTTTGCTCGTGGAAGAGGTTTAGTCAACGGGTCTGCGACATTCAGATCCGTATGTACTTTGCTAATCTTCAGATCTCCATCTGATATATAATCTCGAATTATATGGAACCGGCGGTTGATGTGCTTGGTCTTTGGATGATATCTTGGTTCCTTAGCCAGTGCTATGGCGCCAGTGTTGTCGCACAATATCTCCAGTGGGTCCAAGGCATTTGGAACCACACCAAGCTCAGTGATGAAGTTTCTGATCCAAACTCCTTCACTTGATGCTTCCGAAGCAGCCATGTATTCCGCTTCTGTTGTAGATCCCGCGATCACGCTTTGCTTGCAGCTTCTCCAGCTCACAGCTCCACCATTCAAAATATAAACGTATCCTGTCTGAGATTTAGAATCATCCGGGTCGGTGTCGAAGCTAGCGTCGACGTAACCTTTTACGACGAGCTCCTCATCACCTCCATAGACCAAGAACATTTCTTTAGTCCTATTTAAATACTTTAGGATGTTCTTTACGGCTGTCCAGTGTTCCACTCCTGGATCACTCTGGTATCTGCTCGTCAAACTAAGAGCATTGGACACATCCGGTCTAGTACACAGCATGGCATACATGATAGAACCTATGGCCGAGGCATATGGCACTTTGCTCATAGTTTCTCTATCTTTTACCGTAGCTGGACACTGAGCCTTGCTCAATATCTTACCTGACAACATGGGCAATGAACCTTTCTTTGCTTTATCCATTCTGAACCTCTTCAGAACTTTGTCCAGATATGTACTTTGGCTTAAAGCTATTAGGCGTCTTTCTCTATCTCTATAGATTTTGATGCCTAATATATAAGCAGCTTCCCCTAGGTCTTTCATTGAAAAACATTTATTCAAATAACTCTTCACATCGTTAAGCATACCGATGTCATTTCCAATAATCAATATGTCATCCACATATAGTACTAAAAATGTCACCGAGCTCCCACTCACTTTCTTGTAGATACAAGCTTCGTAGCAATTTGGAACAAATCCAAAACTTTTGATCACTTGATCAAAACGAAGGTTCCAACTCCGAGATGCTTGCTTCAGTCCATAAATGGAACGCTGAAGTTTGCACACCTTATTAGCATCCTTAGGATTGACAAAACCTTCGGGCTGCATCATATACAACTCTTCATCAATGTTGCCATTGAGGAACGCAGTCTTGACATCCATCTGCCATATTTCATAATCATGAAACGCAGCAATTGCTAATAAAATCCGAATGGACTTAAACATCGCTACGGGAGAGAAAGTCTCATCGCAGTCAACACCTTGAACTTGCCGAAAACCTTTTGCGACAAGCCGAGCTTTATAGACAGTAACATTACCATCCGCGTCCGTTTTCTTCTTGAAAATCCATTTGCACTCAACGGCCTTACGGTCGCTAGGAGGGTCCACCAAAGTCCACACTTGGTTTTCGCTCATGGATCCCAATTCGGATTTCATGGCCTCTAGCCATTTCTCAGAGTCTGGGCTCATCATCGCTTCCTCATAGTTCGCAGGTTCACTGTTGTCTAACAACAAGACGGTTAAGACAGGGTTGCCGTACCATTCAGGAGTGGCACGTGACCTTGTCGACCTGCGAAGTTCAGTAGTAGCATCGTTCAAAGTTTCATGATCTTTATCATTAGCTTCATCTCTTGTTGGTGCAGGCGGCGCCGGAACAATTTCGGGTGCTGCGCTACCCTCCAATTCAAGAGAAGGTTCAATAACCTCGTCTAGCTCTACCTTCCTCCCACTCACTTCTTTCGAGAGAAACTCCTTCTCAAGAAAGGATCCATTCTTTGCAACAAACACTTTGCCTTTGGATCTGTGGTAGAAGGTATACCCAATCGTTTCCTTAGGGTATCCTATGAAGACGCATTTCTCCGCTTTGGGTTCGAGCTTGTCCGGCATCAACTTCTTGACGTAAGCTTCGCATCCCCAAACTTTAAGAAACGACAACTTAGGTTTAGCACCAAACCATAGTTCATACGGTGTCGTCTCAACGGATTTAGATGGTGCCCTATTTAAAGTGAATACAGCGGTTTCTAATGCATAACCCCAAAATGATAACGGCAAATCTGTTAGAGACATCATTGATCGCACCATATCTAATAGAGTTCGATTCCGGCGTTCAGATACACCATTGCGCTGTGGTGTTCCGGGTGGCGTGAGTTGCGAAACGATTCCGCTTGCTTTAAGATACGTGAGAAAATCATAACTCAAATACTCACCTCCACGATCGGATCGCAGAAATTTAATTTTCCTGTTACGATGGTTTTCCACTTCATTCTGAAATTCTTTGAACTTTTCAAACGTTTCAGATTTATGTTTCATTAAATAGATATACCCATATCTACTTAAGTCATCAGTAAAAGTGAGAAAATAGCGATATCCACCGCGCGTCGAAATACTCATTGGTCCGCACACATCGGTATGTATGATTTCCAATAAGTCCGTTGCTCGCTCCATTATTCCGGAGAACGGGGTTTTGATCATCTTGCCCATGAGGCATGGTTCGCACGTGTCAAATGATTCAAAATCAAGAGACTCTAAAAGTCCATCAGAATGGAGTTTCTTCATGCGTTTTACACCAATATGACCTAGACGGCAGTGCCACAAATAAGTTGGATTATCACTATCTACTTTGCATCTTTTAGCCTCAATGTTATGGATGTGTGTTTCATTGCTTTCGAGATTCAGAAGAAATAAACCATTCACAACAGGTGCATGACCATAAAAGATGTTATTCATATAAATAGAACAACCATTATTCTCAGATTTAAATGAATAACCGTCTTGCAATAAACACGATCCAGATATAATGTTCATGCTCAACGCAGGCACATAATAACACTTATTAAGGTTTAAAACTAATCCCGAAGGTAAAACTAAGGAGAGCGTGCCGACGGCCATCACATCAACTTTTGATCCATTGCCAACGCGCATCGTCACCTCATCCCTTGCTAGCCGCCGTCTATTCCGTAGCTCCTGTTTCGAGTTACAAATATTAGCAACTGAACCAGTATCATATACCCAGGCACTACAACGAGCGCTAGTAAGGTAGACATCAATAACATGTATATCAAATATACCTTTGATGGTGCCAGCCTTCTTGTCCGCTAAGTACTTCGGACAGTTGCGCTTCCAGTGACCCTTGACCTTGCAATAGAAGCACTCAGTGTCCGGCTTAGGTCCAGACTTGAGCTTCTTCTCAGCAGGGGCAACGCGCTTGCCGCTGCCTTTCTTGAAGGATCCCTTTGCTCCCTTAGCTTTCTTAAAGCTAGTGGTCTTGTTGACCATCAACACATGATTGTCTTTCTTGATATCCACCTCCGCAGCTTTCAGCTTAGCGAAGAGCTCAGTGATCGTATCAGTGGAACCAATTTGATTATGAGTAACTACAAAACCTTTGTAGCTAGGAGGGAGTGATTGCAGAACTCTGTTAATCTTGAGTTCCTCTGGAATCTTGCAGTCCAGTTGCTCAAGGCGTTGAGTGTAGCCCGACATCTTAATGGCGTGCTCACTAACGGAACTCCCTTCCTCCATCTTGCAGTTAAAAAACTTCTCAGAGATCTCATATCTCTCAGAACGGGCTTGAGTCTGAAACATGGTTTTCAGTTCCTCAAGTATCTCATAAGGCCCGCGGTACTTCTCAAAACGATTTTGAAGTTCCGGTTCCATAGAAAACAGCATGGTACTCATAATCACATCACAATCATCTCTACGAGCATTGAAGTCAGCAAGTTCTTCAGTTTTCGCAGTTGCAGCAGGGGTGTCACCTAGCGCTTTGTCAAGTACATAGGCTTTTTGTCCGCCAGCGAGAATGATTCTCAGATTGCGGAACCAGTTGGTGAAGTTAGACCCATTGTTCTTAAGCTTTTCTTTCTCAGCAAACACGTTGAAGTTGAAGTTGGACTTAGCCATTTGATCTACAACATTGCAAGTACAATTTAGACTAAGTTCATGATAACTAGTTCAAATTAATCAAATTACTAGATGAACTCCCACTAAATTCAACATCCCTCAAGTTGTTTAGTGAACACGATCCAAATTCACCACACCTAATCCGATCTTCACGAGAAGAGATGTGGTTTCAATGGTGGACAACTCAGTGTCGATCATATCATTCATATGACTCATGTTTAACCTTTCGGTTCGTGTGTTCCGAGGCCATGTCTGTACATGCTAGGCTCGTCAAGTCAAACCCAAGTATTTTCCGCGTGTGCAAAACTGGCTTGCACCCGTTGTATGTGAACGTAGAGTTTATAGCACCCGATCATCACGAGGTGCTTGAAAACGACGAACTTTCGCAACGGCGCATACGAGGGGAGAACACAATTTTATCTTGATCTTTAAGTGAGGAATCATCTTATAATGCTACCGTCGCGATCTAAGCATAATAAGATACATAAAAGGATAAACATCACATGCATATAATTTTATGTGACATGGTATAGCCAATCTCCGCGCCATGATCTCCATCTTGTGCGCACCGGCATGATCTCCATCACTCCACCATGATTGCCTCCACCACGAATAGCAACTACAACTATTGCTAACTACTTAGCGATAAAGTAAAGCTATTACATGGCGTATAAGAAGTTGACACGCAGGTCATACATAATTATAAAGACAACCATATGGCTCCTGCCGGTTGTGAACTCATCGACATGCAAGTCGTGAAAGATTACAAAACATGATCATTGCATACAACTCAATTCATACTCATCATGTCTTGGGCCATACCATATCACAAAACACTCCCTGCAAAAACAAGTTAGACGCCTCTACTTTGTTGTTGCATGTTTTACGTGGCTTATGGGAGTAGCAAGCTAAGAACGATTCTTACCTACGAAAAGCCACAACGGTGATATTATGGTTGCTAACATCCGATGTAAGTCCCATGACTACTATAGTGAGAGAAACTGGCATCCACCAGCCGCATGTATGGAACAAGCCACACGTCAAGTGCGGAGCCGGTCTCGCAAACGCGGTCGCGTAAAGTTGGCCTGGACCGCTTCGATCTCACTATACCGCGCCATAAGAAATACACAACAAGACGTTTGCAACCGAAAACATCAACGCCCGCAACAAACATGTTGCGTTCTACTCGTGAAACACATCTACGCAAAGATCTAGCTCTGATACCACTGAAGGGTTTCGCAGCATAGAAAACAAAAATTTTCCTACGGAAGCGAACAAGAAAGCCAAGATCTAATCTAGGAGATGTAATCAACGAGAGAGGTAGATGAGATCTTCATACCCTTGAAGATTCGCACAGCGGAAACGTTCAATGGAACGTGGTTGACGTAGTCGTACTCGCCGTCTCCTCCTCGCGATCCGATCCGATCCTACGCCGCAAGTGGCGGCGCCTCCGAGAGTTGCACACGTGCGGTGCAGCGATGTCTCCTCCTTCCTTGGTCCAGCAAGTATGGTGGAGAGATAGATTGGATCGGCAGCACGACGGCGTGGTGCTTATGGTGGAGAGTTTCTGCGGCAGGGCTTCGCCTACGCGCAGTCGCGAGAGAGAGAGAGGGAGGGCAGCAGTTGGCGGCTAGGGTTTGGGTTAGGGGTGTGAGAGGGCTGCGCCCTTGCCCCCTATATATAGAGGGGTGGCCGGCCAGCTTGGCCTCTCCCCAAACCCTAGGGCGCCGACTTGGAGTAGGAAGAGTGGGGGGCAAGTTTCCCCCCCTTCCTTCTTTGAAGACTCCCTTAGGGTTTCCCCTTGGGCTGGCCGGCTGGGCCTTAGGGGCCTTGTGCGCCTGGCCCAAGGCGGCCAGGGCACTTCCCCTTAGGCCCACGCAGGCCTCCGTCAAGTGGGCCCACGTTGGTCCCACTCCGGAACCTTCTAGAACCTTTCAGTACAATACCGATAAACTCCGAAACCTTTCCGGAATCCAAAAACTGCTTTCCTTTATATGAATCTTATTCTCCGGACCATTCCGGAACCTCTCGTGATGTCCTGGATCTCATCCGAGACTCCGAACTAAAACTCATAAACCAATTATCCATTCTATCCTAGCATCGATACACGTTAAGTGTGTGACCCTACGGGTTCGAGAATATGTAGACATGATCTTCTATCAATAATCAACAGCGGGATCTGGAAACCCATATTGACTCCCACATATTCATCGATGATCATATCAGATGAACCACGATGTCAGGATTCAATTAATCCCGTATATGTATTCCCTTCATCACACGATATTTTACTTGCCCGAGATTTGATCGTCGGTATCACCATACCTAGTTCAATCTCGTTCACAGCAAGTACTTTACTCGTTCCATAATCCGATATCACTTTGTGATTAACTCCTTAACCACATGCTTGCAAGCGGTGTTGATATCGATTACCGAGTGGGCCCGAAGTATATCTCTCCGACTTGGGAGGGACAAATTCCATCTCGATACATACAACCCAACAAGTACTTTCTGCTCACCTGAGAGACACCTTTATTATCACCCTCACATAGGATGACGTTTGATGACTTCAAAGCTTTCTTCCGATACTAGGGAGTTGTATTATCTCATGGTCTAAGGAATACAATACATGACATAGAAAAGCTTTGCAAAGATGAACACAATGACACGATCTAATTGCTCTGCTTTATTTGGGTCTGTCCATCACACCATTCTCCTAATGATATGATCTCATTATTAATTGACAACTCATGTCTATGGTTAGGAAACCTTAACCATCATTAATCAATGAGCTAGTCCATAGAGGCGTACTAGGGACACGGTGTTGTTCATAAACCACACAAGTATTAAAGTTTCCGCTTAATACAATTCTAGCATGGAATATAAACATTATCATGAACAAGAATTATAATAATAACATCTTTATTATTGCCTCTAGGGCATAATTCCAACAGAAAATGCATCACACACAAGAAGGAAATAATCTGAGCATAGATGTGATACTAGGCACCAAATGAGAATCCAAGGCCAAGCTCTTCCCAACCAAAAATGAAGCATGCCGAATAAAGCTTATAGCTGACAATGCTTGTGATAGCACTTGCACGCACCATCCTATGATATGCCTTGATATTCTCTATGACAAGAAACCTCACAACCCAAATACCATTGTGCATTCGTATGCTTGCGAGATTAACATACTTCCTTTGTAAAAAATACCGTCTTGCAATTTGACTTGATCTTCTCTTTGTATAAGAATTCACACCACCCAAATGAGCCAAAATAAAATGGCAAAGCCTGATCCCTAAGAATTTAATGAGTGTTATAACAAATCAAACATCAAATTAAGCATTCAGGCCATTTGGGAAACCACGGCAACAAAGATTATTCCAACCTTATTATTGACATCTCCCACGTCCAGGTTTCTGGGACAGGAGGACGAGTTGCATATCACAGAGAGTGAGTTGGTAGCATAAAACCACCACTTTAGTAGGAAAATTTACCAGTTGGTACCACTTCATATTTTGTGGAATGAAGTCGGCCTCATTTTTTCCAAGTTTTCTAATAAAACACTAATCTAGCTCTCACCATTCAGGCCCACCTATAGGACTAATGTGGCACACCAGGGACAGTTGCCGACTAGGTCATTTGTGTTCATTAATGGCGCTTGGGCCCACATTTACGTGATGAGTAGATAACATTTTCATCCTCCCCATGTTGTTGGCCTCAGTCACTCCACTCGTCCCCCTCACTCGTTCTTGCTCCTTTTCGCTAGTTGCCCCCAGTGCTATGATGCTACCTTCCTCGGTGTCGAGCTGGAATGAAGGCTTGTCTACTAGTGGTAAGCTCCACCATCCAGGGTTTTAGATTTGGGAATTGTCAAATTTTGCTTGATTACATCAATTTAGGTCTATTAACCTTGTGTCCTTAGCCATATGTGGTGTACTATGACCACATGCACATGTATCATTATCCAGGTACCTACGAAAATCCCAGATTAAGGGGTCTAGCGGTGGGTTGTGAATAAGTTTGCCGCGTCCACAAGAAAGAGCCTCTCAAATGTGTGGCATTTGAAGGAACAAACAAAGGACGCCACCTCTACATGTGTTTAATGGAAATGGTGAGTTTGTTTCTCGATTTGTTCAATGCTAGGTAGTGTTAAGTTCAATGAAGTGTTAATCTCAATGTAGTGCTTAAATAAGTGCATAATGCAATATTAGATATGTGCATGACTGATATTAGTTTAGTGAAGGATTAGGTGAACTTCTTCTTGTTTTAGATAAGTATAATTCAGAATACCTTTTAGTTGCAGATAAGTGTATAGTTGTAGAATATTATTATTTTACTATGATTGTATGATAGAATGAGCTGGGTTGATTCATTATGAAGAGAAATATTCTGATATAAGGCAATTAGATATAATTAATATCATGTTTACGGTTTATATTACACTTTTAAGATCATTCATTTTTCTAATATATGTTTTATAGCAAGTCAAAAACTGTGGCTTTGTGTATTGGTTAGATGATGACTGATCTAAAACACTGAAAAATGCATTAGATAAACTATAGGAATGTACCATTAAATAAACTATACAAGAATTTATGAGATAATTCATAATCCTAGGCTAGTGCATGAGTTAGTTGAAGAAAAGAACAAGTTGTAGAAGTACTCAAGTCTGTTAGATGATGTGAAGAAATTCACAAATGAAACTGAGAAGAGGATGGTGGAGCTAAACTACCACATGATGAAGGTGCGGGACGGGATGAAGTGGGAATGCTGAAGAATTAAGTGTGCATGCTCAAGCGAGTGCAGAAAAGCCAAGCTGATATATTGAAGGTGTGGAAGAAGGACTGGGATGATGAAAGGGAGGCTCTCGAGGAGGAAAAGAAAAGGTTGGAATACATGTTGTATGATCTGACGAAAGAAATTGATGCACACAAGGAGGAGGTTGAGTATGAAGGCTATCTGTGATGAGTGATATGTAACTTTGGCATGTAGTAATGTTAGTGAAATTTGTCTATTTATCTTGATGGCATGTATGTATGTGGTAACGGTGAATTTGAACCTTATTTAGGCTTGTAGTGGAACCCTAATTTTGTCTTGTTATGGTATGTGTTGAATCATGTTGGTCTAATGGTAATGGTAGTGTTGAATCATGTTGGTCTAATGGTGATGGTAGAGTTGTGCTAATTATCCAACTGTGAGAATGGTAATGGTAGTGTCGTGTTAATTGTGATACAGTGAAAATGATCATGGTAATATTGTAAACAAAAGCTATTGTAAAAAGGGTATAGGGTTTAGGTTATCCTTGATGATGAACCTCAAGGGTTCTCAATGAAGACCTCATGGGGTTTCAACAATGACCCTCGAGTTTCTCGACGATGACACTTGAGAGTTTTGGACTGTCATCTCTCGAGGGTTCTCGACGATGACTCTCGAGGGTTTTAGAGTGTCATATATGGAGGGTTGTTAATGCTGACCTCGAGGGTTCTCGACGATGACCCTCGAGGGGCCTTGATGATGACCCTCGAGGGGCCTTGACGATGACTCTTTTAGGATCAACCAAATAATAAGGGAAAATAGCCAGCATTGTTTAAACTATTTTTTAGATCCTTCTATAAATAAGAGAAAATATCAAGCATATTTTAAACTATTTTTAGATCCTTCAAAAAACAATGGAAAGCATTTTTAAACTATTTTTAGGAAAGATAAGGGGAAATGTCAGGAGTTTTTAAAATGTTTTTAGATCCTTCTGAAAATAAGTGAAAATGGCAAGAATTTTGAAACTATTTTTAAATCCTTTCAAAAATAAGGGAAACTAGCAAGCATTTTTTTAACATTTTTTAGATCCTTCTAACAGTAAGGGGGAAAAGCAATCATTTTTAATACTATTTTTAGTGCCTTACAGAAATAGGAGCAAAATGGTAAGCAGTTCTTAAACCATCTTTAGATCCATCTAAAATAAGGGGAAGATGGCAAAGATTGTTGAAAATGTTATTAGATCCACCTAAAAATAAGGAAAAATGGCATGAATTTTTGTAACTAGTTTCGATCCATCTAAAAGTAAGAAATATTTGTCAAGAATTTTGGAAAATATATTTAGATCCTTATAAAAATAACAAAAAAAATGCAAGCATTTTTTAAACTTTCTTTGGGTCCTTCTAAAAATAAGGGAAAATGGCAAGCATCTTTAAAACTATTTTAAGATATTTCAAGAAAATATAGAAAAATAGCATGTATTTTTAAATTATTTTAAGATCCTTCTAAAAATAAAGGGAAAACGGAATTCATTTCTAAATTTCTGCAACCTTCTAAAATAAAGGAAAAATAGCAAGCATTTTAAATTATTTTCAAATCCCTTTAAAAGGGAAAACATAGTCGATACTTTTAAATATTATTCTCTATCCTACTAAAAATAAGAAAAAATGCAAGCATTTCTTAAGCTATTTTCATAGCTTTCTAAAAATACGAGGAAAATGGCAAACTTTTTTTAAACTTTCTTTTGATCTTTCTAAAAAGGTAATAGAGGATCTTTCTAAAAAATGTGGGAGAATAGCAAGCGCTTTTGAAACTATTTTTAGATCATTCTAGAAATAAAGGGAAAATAGCAATCATTTATAAAAATATTTTCACATCATTCTAAAAAATAAAGCAAAAATATAAAGAATTTTTAACTCTTTTTAAATACATTAAAAAATAATGGAAAATAGTCAACATTATTTAAACTACTATTTGATCCTTGTAAAAATAAGAGAAACTGACAAGCATCTTTAAATTATTTTTTGATCCTTCTAAAAATTAGTGAAAAATTGAAAGCATTTTAATACTAATTTTAGATCCTTCTAGAAGTAAGGGAAAATAGAAAGTATTTTGAAACTATTTTTAGAGCATTCAAACATAAGAAGAAAATAACAAGTGTTTGTTAAACTACTTTTGTAACTTATGAATATAAGGGAAAATGGCAACTATGTTCTGAACTACGTGAAACTATTTGGCGAACATTTGTGAAACCACTTTTAGATCCTATAAAAATAACGGAAATGGAAAAGAATTTTTAAACTATTTTAGATCCTTCTAAAAATAAAGGCAAGCATAAAGAGTTTTTTAATCAGTTCTTAGTTCCTTGAAAAAATAAATAAATAATGGCAAGAACTTTTTAAACTATTTTTTCATCCTTCTAAAAATAAGGGAGAAATAGAAAGCATTTTCTAAACTATTTTTAGATCCTTCTAAAAATAAGGGAGAAATAGCCTACATTTTTTAAACTATGTTTAGATCCTTCTATATATAAGGGGAAGTAGCAAGAATTTTTAAAAAATATTTTTAGATCCTTTTAAAAATATGGTAAAAAGGAAATAAATTTTAAACTATTTTTTAACTTTCTAAAAAAAGGGGGAAATGGCAACCATTTTCTATACTATGGTTACATCCTTGCAAAAATAAGGAAAAACAAAAATAATTTCAAAAACTATTTTTGTATCCTTCTAAAATAAGGAGAAAATGGCCAACATATTTGAAACTATATTTATATCCTTCTAAAATAAGGGAAAATCACAAGCACATGTATATATAGTCCACATAATTATAAGGATTGAAATTTTATCCATATATCAGGGTATCCACGGGTCAGGCACGAGTATGGAGGGCCGATCACACTCACGGATTTTATAGGACGGATATCCAATAACTCATGGGGCACACGTACACGGTCTCTGTCTCATGGATATCCAATAGATATCCGGCTCACATGTAGGACCCACATATCAGTGCGACATGGGAGTTTTAAATAGGCCTAGGCCGCATCTCCACGAGGCCCAATTTTTCTATGGCCCACTAAATCTAACTTGTACTAGCTCTAAACACTATTTAGGCCAGGCATTGGCAGTCGGAGCAACCGTGTTTTGTATTCCCATGTATTTTTTGGGTGATTGTATGATATTTGATATATTTTAAATACTTTTTGGTTAAAATATTGATTTTTAATAATCATGCATATTATCCATATGTTTATTGTTGATATTGCCAAAATGCTACCAAAATGCTACGAAAATATTATTATATTCTAATGACAATTATTATGATGTTGTACATAGTGTGTAAATCCATGAATATGCGGATATCTGACGGATTTGGATTTGGAGTGCTATCCATGCTTATAGATACTTTCGTTGGGGGGCACGATAAGGCTGATGGATCTGGAGTAGCATCTGATTTTACAATATCTGTCCAAACCTGCATTGCCATCCTTACATAACTAATAGTCACGGGTTAAGAAGCATAGTCTTACATTTATTAAAAACATAGTCTTACACAATCTTATATCAAACAAGGTCTTGTTGTACACATACTGTATTACACAATGTGACATCAAAATAGACAATCCAAATGATTTTAACACATAGTCTTAGCTCCTTCCTAAAATAAGGGAAAAGTAGCAAGCATTTATGAAATTAGCTTTAGATCCTTATAAGAATAAGAGTATAATAAAAAAACATTTTCAAACTAAAAGTAAGGGGAAATGGCAAGCAATTGCGGAACTATATTTAGAACCTTACAAAAATAAAGGAAAATGGCAAGCATTATTAAAAATATTTTTAGATCCATCTAAGAATATGGGAAATTGGCAAGCATATTTTAAATATTTTTTAGATCCTCCTAAAAATAATATAAAAATGGCAAGCATTTATTACTATTTTTAGATCCTTCTAAATAAGGGAAATATAGAAAGCATTTTAAACCATTTTTTAGATCCTTCTAAAAATAAGGGGAAAACATCAATAATATTTAAACTATTTTTGAAACTTATAAAAATAAGGGGAATATGGCAAGCATTTTTTAAACTATTCTATTTATAGATCCTTTTAAAAAAGGGGAAAATGGCAAGCATTTTTTAAGTTGTTTTTAGTTCCTTATGAAATAAGGATAAAATGTTGAGAATTTTATACTATTTTTAGATCCTTCTAAAATAAGGGAAAAATGTTGAGAAAATTTTAAAATTATTTTTAGATCCCTCCAAAAATAAGGGGAAAATGGCAAGCACATATAGACCACATAACCAACACTCACAGGTTTAGAAACACATTATTACACATATAGAACACATAGTCTTAGACAATCTCACACCAAACATGGTCTTAGTGTGCACATATTAGACAATCTGCCATCTGACATGAAGATAGACAACCCCAATGATGTCCACACACATAGTCTTAGGCAACAGATTTTGAAACAACAGATAGTCTTGCGCAACACAAAGTCTGACAAACTTACATTTCACGTGTGGCTATTATGCTTACCTACATTGAAGTATCCTTTCATCCCTGGTGTGATTTTAGAAACTCTTTTGCTAACCCTAGTAGTAGTAGTAGTGCCAGAATGTGATGCATCAGCATTCCTTCGTGCAGTGAATGGTCTTGAGCCTATTGGTGCTGGAGCCGTTGGTGCTGATCCTGCTGGTGCACTTGGAGGAGCCCTAGGTGTTGGTGTACTTGTAGGATCCCTAGGTGCTAGTGCACTTGGAGGTGCCCTATGTGTTAGTGCAGTTGGAAGGGTCATAGGTGTTGATGCTATTGTACTGGTTGTACCATAAGTAGAGGAACATTCACTTAATTGTGTTGTTAGGCTGGACAAAACAACAGTTGTTAGTTAGTAGCAATGGAACATGACAACTAAAAGGTGCTTGAAAACTAGTTACCTTGTGATTATGTTTCCTTATTCTAGGAGCTCTGGCCTCAATGGAGTATGATACAACGAGCATAACCCCATCCTAGAAGTATCTTTGGTGCTGGTACCTCAAATTGTCATTTCCTTCTGACTGTCTGCTTTCTTCTAGGCTTATATCTAAAAAAGGAGGATCAATGTATGGTGTATCCATATTTTTTCAATCATCAGACCTAGGAATAGGGTACACTTTGTACTTGAAAGCTTCCTTGTATGTTCTCTTTTTCGAAAAAAATCATATACATAGTCCTATGGATGTTGTTGCAATTTCATGATTGCAGGCATTGCATGCTTGCAAGGAATACCTGTATGGTCCCATTTTCTACAACCACATGATCTTGCTATCAGGTCCACTGCAACTACTCTCCCTTCCACTGGTAACTTGCGAGAGACCTATCTCACAAATCTTAGCAGTGCAATTTCTGCCACCATGCTACTTGTCTATCCTCTCCATCTTACCCATAGATGCCAAATGAAGATCATCACCTCCCCCTGTGTCAAGTCTTGGAGCCCACTAAGGGATCGGGCATGTGTGGAGCGTTAAACGGATGTGCCAGTAACATACCATGGCATCCCAATCGCCTTTGCCGCCACTGACGGCGAGGTCTGTGCCAGACGCTGGACGTTGTGGTCGGTCCAGAGGATGATGGTGGTAGGCACGGGGGAGCAAGGCTGGCGGCTTACCGATGATATAGGGCCTCATCACTAACGGGAAAAGTGGTCGTCGCGCTGGGGAGCTTGACTTGTTGTTCTGGATCTAGTTGGACGGCGATATCAAAGGGAAGCTGGTGACATGTGTCATGCGTGGTGAAGGTATTCTTGGAAAAGTGGGGAATTTACCGAACATTATACGTCTAGGGCTTGAACCTATAGAAATCTCTGTCTCTAGTGTGATATCATTCCGATATCCAAGCGTGACCCCTCCGAACAAAATAGAATGTCATAAAATATGCCAACATCAAGATTGGCGAAATGAGACTACGGCGAAGAGATAATATCTACTGTAGTAAGGCGACCCATTCTCCTCAAAGGGGCTCAAGCAAGTCTCAATCGATATCGTGGCGGCCTCCTCCTAGCCATGCTCCTAGCTATGCATGTGATGGAAAAAAATACCCATTCCTGTCGATCGAGCTAGGTAATGTTTTAGGGTGATACTAGAAGGTGGGAAAAACCAAAGAAACCATGACTCTTATGACTATTGTACCGGCCTAACAAAAGAGGACGAAAATACTTTTTTTTCATCAAGATCTAGTTCTTTTGCAATATTATCAGCCCGGCCGCTTCAGTGTGGCTGCAAATTGTCTAACGACTAATCTAATGTATTTTGCACCGTAAAACAAGTCTATGGGTTTTACACACTATTTTACAAATATCTCGGGGTATTTGCACATCTGAACAAGTTTTGGACTACTACACCCCCTTATACAAATTAGTGCGGGTATTTGCACATTTATGACAGGTCTGTGGGTGCCCCATATTTTATAACTCGCTAAAAAATTGCCGTCTTAACGAAGAAAAAAAGGGAAGGCATACTTCTATTTGTTCCATCATAGGAGCGACGACCGACCTATACAGTTTCCTTGTAATTGTATGCGTTGGCTTCTACCGTAGAAGCATTGGTTTCAGCTTGCAAGGAAAGGAATTTTTTTGAAGCATCGGTTTCAGTTACGTTTTTTAAAACTGGAAAGTAATACTTGCCGACTAATTGGAAACTGGAAGATACTATATTTACTTGGCGAGCAATTGGAAACTGAATACTAATACGGAGTATGGTAGTATATATTTGCCTAAAGGAGACAAAAAATCTTAACGCAAAAAAGGGAATGCATGTTTATATTTGCTTCCAACTCAGGAGCGGCAACCGACCTATACAGTGTCCTCGTGCGCATTGGTTTCAGCGTGCGAAGGAAGGGAAGAGCGTAGAAGCATTGGTCTCACCATATAAAAGGAAAATGAAGAGGATAGAAGCAAGTAATCGTGCCTAAAGCAGGAGACAAGCAAAAATCTCAGCATTACTGGAACCTGGACTAGTATATTTACCGGATCTGCTAGAAATACAGTTCCTCTCCGAGTAATTGTGCGTGCCTAAAGGAACAAAGGAGACAAAATAATCTGATTTTCCAATTGCAGTTTCCTTAGCTAGACAGAGGGAGACTTTGGAAAGTGTACCCCCATCGATTCATATATATATATGGCTCGATCCCTGACTCCCTGTTCCATCGTTCTATTCTTGCAGCAAAGCCGATCACCACACGGAATAACCAACCCTCGACCAGCAGTCCGGAGATCAGCCGTCAATGGCGGCGCCATGCATCCGGTGGGTCCTGCTGGCCGTGGCAGCCGTAGCTCTCGTCCTCCTAGCCGCCGTGCTCAAGTTCGAATCCAAGAACCCGACGCCGCCGCGCTACTACGCCTCCGTCCTCTCCGTCTCCCGCTCCCGCGTGGACTCCAACGACCTCGACATCGGCATCTCCCTCGGCGTCGAGCAGCGGAGCCCGCTCTGGGGCCGGGCGTGTCTCGACCGTGGCACGCAAGTGGCCGTGGCATACCAGGGCGTCCCGCTCGCCTCTAACGCCACCGGCGACGAGCTCTGCACAAGCTGGTGGGACCTCTGGTCGGTGCGGGGGACGACGGTGGTGGCGCGGGGGAGCAAGGTGGGCGGCTTCGCAGACTCAACGCATCGCGCTGGGGCGCTCGATGTCACGTTCCGGATCCGGTCCGACTGCCACCACGACGGGAAGCTGGTGACATGCGTGGCGTGGAACTCTTTGTTCCCGGCCACTGCCTGCGACGTGCACTACTAGCCTATAGCTCATAATAAATCTGAATACGCATGAAGAATACATGCATCCTGCTTCGTGGTTTCTTTTAGTACTACTAGATCCAACCTATACTTTACTTCAGAATTTTCCAAATTTTAGCTCTTTCTTGATTACCATCTCATGTCAGGCGGGGACAAATTTTGTACTACCAGTTTATTAGTAATATATATTTTGCTTCGCTTAATTGCATAGTTTTGAATTGATCATCCATGTCCTATTTTCATGAGCTCGATTAACTGTTGTGTCGTCGATCATACAAAGTACAAGCACTCACAACAAGACGCTGTAATTTCGTAACACGATTGAGCGATCCATGAGGCATTAACGTGCGTTCTTCCCCATATCTAATCCAACATGGTACGGCCGAGGTTAATAGACACATCGGATCTCAAACGCCGCGCTGGTTCCGTAGTCCCACCATGGGTGTCAATTGGACTGCCCACAATCCAATCTTGCGAATTATAAGTTAAGTCCTAGCAAAAAACACACACATATTCAACACAAATCTCAAAATTAAATATTTTCTTATATTTCTCATTCACATATCAATAGCTATTAGTGGGAACGAATTCTTTCCCAATCACCTATCAACAACGATTGATTCAATCATGGATGGTACTGCAAGAGAGACATGTAAAAATTACATCTCAGTTGAATCTTTGGAGTCTGTTATCTCCACATGACAATAGTTACCACAATAGCCGGTCCTCCCCGACAAACCTCACAATCACACGGACATAAACACCCCGAGAAAAGAAAAAAAGGGAGAACTCGGTAGCTCTACCTAAAACATATGTTGTCTTAATAGGACCACGACACACATGGATGAAACAAACCGAGTTAAATAAAGCTAAGAACATCGTGATAACAAAATCTATCCTGCACGACACAGAACAATCTTGGTCCATAGAAGCTAGGCACCGAATGAGAGTCCAAGACCACCCCAACATGTATCATGTATGAAGCTCTCACCAGCATGAAGCACGCCTTGAAACACTTTTTTTTTAGATAGCCGAAACTCAGGTCTTGCAAATTCGCTCCTCAACTTGTAGCTGACAAAGGTTGGGGCAGAACTAGCACGCACCGTCCTACAATATGCCTTGACCTCTAAAAACATGCATTGATATTTGCTTGATCTCTAAAAATATAATGAAGCAAATCAAACATCCAATTAAGCAATAACATTCAGGAAGCCTCGACAACAGATATCTTTCCCAGATTTCCTGTGTATACAGGCAGAGGAGGAAAGAGCTGCCTAAGAAAGAGCCAATAACACACAAAATACCCCGCATGTACTTGATAAGTGATATTCAGACGGAGGGAGTAAACTTGCTACTCAAAGCTCAGGAAGATGAGAAGCGTATGGTGATGACGGTTACATACATCAGTTCCACTGTAAAGGCAGAGTACATACGTTACATATATGCTCTTGGACTATGTCTGTATATCTCACTAGGTTCCAAGTTCGTGCATGGCACACATTCTTTTCCAGGTTTATGTTGTGAGCATCTTCTTGTAATCCTTGAACGTGCCTTTGAACGGAGCGACCTTGCCATCCGTCACCGCCCAGAGCTCATCCACGCTTCCCGTGATCAGATGCTCGTCGTGACTCACCTGCAAAAGTACCATCTGGTTAGAACGATCCTACACCTTAACACGAAAAGAACACATGCGGCCCAGAGGCAATGTGTACCATCAGCACTCCTCCCTGGAATATGAGTAGACCCTGGATCAGTGCCTCCACCGCGTCAAGATCCTGCAACAGACAGAAGTTTACACCATGTCAGAAATTGCCGGTTACCATGGCTTCTCATCCTTGCTTGTACAAATGGTCAAAGTGAGAGAGGGAGCAAGCAAGGGTTACAAGATGGTTAGAAGGCTCGTCAAGGAGAATAATGTGCGGCTTCTTGAAGGTGATTTTCGCAAACGCAACCCTACTTTTCTGACCACCTGCAATTGGACATGCTTGAATTAGGATCAACAAAATTAAAACTATACAAGTGATGATCGCTTGGACGAATTGCACAACATAACTCGAATCTGAGTAAAGCTTAGAATAATTGCAACTGCAAATTCATATTCACTATCAGCTAAAGCAATCTTACCATCCTATGAACTACTGTGTTATATTACCTGATAAAGTGTACATAGATTGGAGGGCAAGGTTTCCTGAGACACCAAAGGAACCCAAATGTGACCTCAGTTTCTGTTCAGGTACACCCTGCAGAGCATAGTACATTTTTTCCACATAAGAGCTCAAATTTATGTTTAAGTTAAACAAATAGAGCAACAGACAATTTTTTCTATTAGAGATGAAATTTATATTGAAGTTGAATACCAAATAGAGCATAATACAATTTCCTACTCACTCCCTTCACTAATACAAGACGTTTTGGCAAGCGAAATTAGCTTGCCAAAACATTTTATAGTAGTTAACACAGAAAATATATTAGAGCTCGCATTTACAACATAGTAAGAAAATTCTATACTAGTGCTGAAACTTATACTTAAGTTACATACCGAAGAGACTTTATACATTTTTTCTACATTAAATCTGAAATTTATATTTAAGTTGAATAGTAAACAGAGCATGATATACATATGTCTACCATCCAGGTGAACTTCATGTTCTACTAAACCTAGCATTATATCCCTCAGCAAATAGAATGATGTTTGAGCTTACCGGAAAGCATCTCATCATGTACAAAAGGGGATTCATTGTTAAATCAAGTCCATCAACATGATGTTGACTGAATACAGCCATCCGGACCTGCAGAAATAACAACAACAAAAAATCAACAAGCAAAATACAGGACGCTGCATATTTATCCTTGCAGGAATCAATAATGATACGTATGAAATGATTGTATCACTTAGGTTGCATTCTAGAAGTAAAGTTTAGATGCACAAGGTTCAGACTGTTCTGTTTGGTTCCACAATGGCATGGACACAAGCATCACAACACCTTGACAAATGACAAGGGAAACAAGAGATGCACGAGAAAGCAGTACAACCGTGCAGAACAAGTTAACACTCTGAACATCAAGATGGTTACTGTAAGAGGCTAAAGCACCTTTGGCGAGCGAAAGACTGTTCCAGAAGTTGGCTGCAGGTCCCCAGAAATTAATTTAAGTATAGTGGACTTGCCAATACCATTTGAACCAACCACTGAAACAGGAAATAAAACATGAGAGAAAATGGGAAACCCACTACCATAGAAGCTATATACTACTGTTTAGTTAACAAAAGATGAGCGGAACAAAGATATCATACTTGCTATACGGCTGTCGAGGTCAATACCAAAATTTAAGTTTTTAAACAAAATAGGACCTCCAGGATAACCAAATGATGCATCACTGCACAAATTAAAAGTATTAGATTTCAACTGAGAAGAATGAGTAACACAAACGCATCACTACATGACATAACTATCTCAAAGAGAATGTATACAACTAACTGTTATAACCAAATGATGCGTCACTGCACAAATTAAATGGTAGAGTGCATTACAAATAAAAGGGACAAACAGAATGTGCTTCCATACATGGTGAAGTACAAAGAGGTCAGAAATGAAACCTGAAGCTAATGATTGGTGGTCCAGGGCGGTCTTCTGGAGTTGGAAATTCGAATTTATAGCTGCAAAAGGATTATGCAGGCAATTGCTAAGTGAACTGTAGACAAATAAGAAATAACCAAATAAAAAGGACTTCAGGAGGCGGCATTACTCTGGGTCACTAACAACTGCATCAACATGTTCCATTCTCTCCAATGCCTGAGATAATGCACATAAAAAAATTATGTCACAAACATTAGATTTCTCATGTAACAAGAAAACAAAGTATCAGTTCAAATCATCTGTTATCTGGAATCAAAGATAAAGTTATGTGTTGAAATTCAAAGATATCTAGAATTCTAGGTTTAAGTCACAGAAACAGGAGCATAAAATATACCTTAATTCTCGACTGAACAAGTGATGCTCTCTTTGCATTGTACCTGAACTTGTCAATAAATTCCTACATACGAAACAGATAAACAAACATCATTCTTGTTCTCCCCAAAAATATCTAGCTGAACAGAAAATGTAGATATTTTCGAGATACTGCAATTTTGCTTCAGGCTCAAGCTTAAACAATCCAAACCCGGACAGACTTGCAGAAGCTCTACTGGTATAACCATTTCAAGCTAGTTAATTTACAGTACTGTATTATTAAATAGCATTTTCTATGCAGGAAAGATATGACATATTCAGCATCAGATAGGCTTCTATTCTAAACAGCTTAGTATAGTAGATTAAAGAGCCATATTGCACTAGAAAATTAGAGGGCCAGTGAGGGAATTGCTTCATGCTCATGCTGTAGAGCACTGGTGCATACCACCTTTCAGCTCATCCTTTTTTCTAGTGTCACAAGTTTCTATAAAAATGGTTATTCACATTCTTCGGGGGGTAACGATGCCCACTAAATGCAGAGACCAACCTGCATGTGCCCTCTGGCCTTCTCATTTGTTTCAAAGGCTTTCATCTGATTCTTGAGATGCTCCTCCCTTGTCCTCTCAAATGTGTCGTAGTCACCTTTGTAAGCATGCAGCTTTTTGCCATGTAGATGAAGAATGTCGGTGACAACCTACGAATTGTTTCCTTCAGTTATTCAGTTATAACATGAAAAGATAAGAAAAGAAAAAAGGTGCACATGCAAGTATAATAAATGTGAGTTGGCAAATTATGACAATATTAGATCCAGCATAACAATACTATGTGTTCATACCGTGTTCAGGAACTCTCTAGCATGTGAAACAACAATGAATGTCTTTGGCCACTTCAGGAGATAAGTTTCTAACCATAACACAGCATGGAGATCAAGATGGTTCTGCGAAGTAATAGGTTGTTAGCATGTGGCAGCAAGAGAAGAGAAGCAATGATATATCCTGAACTCACTGTTGGTTCATCAAGCAGCAGTAAATCTGGCTCAATGAATAGAGCACGTGCTAGCGCTATTCTCATGCGCCATCCACCAGAAAATGCTTTTGTATTTTTAAGTTGCATTTCTGGAGTGAAACTAAGACCCTGTAAAGAATTCAACCAATCAGAACAGTTCAATGTTAGTATTTGAGAACAATACCAGTATAAATTAAGGTAACTACTAGCTACTGCCAGAGAAATGACAGCAACCGCATACGAACATACTACGTTGTGTAAATGAGACAAACAAGGATAAATCACCACGAACTGGATGTCAACAAAGAAACATACCGCCAGAATTGATGCCGCACGAGCCTCTGCTGCATCTGCGTCAATGTACTCAAGTCGCTTATATATCTCCTCAAGCCTCTTGCTGATAGCATCTTTTTCAAGACTATCCTTGCTCTTGTCTAGACTCTGGTTGGACTCTGTCTCATACTCTAGATCTTTCTGCATAGAAGTAGCTGAGTATAAGCAAATAAAAAATACACGAAATGAAGGGGAAAGTTACCAATAGAAAAGAACACTTTAACCAAGAAACCATGTAGAAAGCTAATTCAGCAGAACTTCACCAGTTGTTGACCCAAACGGGCCTCTTCTTGCATAAGTTGAACCCGTTCAACATCGGCATTCAACACACACTGCAAAGCTGTTGTGTCATCACCCGTGACCTCTTGCTCAACATGCAATATCTGGCAGTTCTTAGGAATTCCATCAATTGCATGTTGCGCCATAGCTCTGAGAAGAGATGTCTTTCCAGTACCATTTCTTCCAATAAGACCTGAAATGGTATGCAAATGAACTTAATCGTTGAAGGAGAAAAGGAATAGGAGCCGATACAGTAAATTTCAAGGGGTGTAGGTGCTTGGATGCTCTCCCAAGAAGTGATACTTCAAAATTTATGTTCCCTTGTTCAAAGGCTATTCCAAGCGAGCTACTACACACCACATAGCTTTTCATCAAAAGAAGACGTAATGAGATCATCCTGAGCAGGTGGGGCCATCTTGGTCATCCACAATCTCTACCCCTAGAGAGCCTCCTCACAAGGTAGAAGCTTTAGACAGATGTAGTGATCTAAGTGACTCACCATAGTGCCTTCCAAAAGCAAGGGTTAGAGTCTGATCTTGGATAAGATCACGACCACCAACAGTAACACTGAAATTCTGCATATGGATATCCCTAATGGTTGACCCACCAACATTACTGTGATTCACATAAACTGGAGGCATTCCAGCCCTGAGTGCCTCCATTTCGGCAACATGCAGTTCATACTGGGCCTGCACCAACAAGGAACATGTTATAACTTATGTGTAGTATAATGAGGAGGGGAGGCATTATTTTTTACTGTGTATAAAGTTGTGTCGAAGGGGAAAAATATGATAAGCACTAGAATTCAACCGCCAGAAACGTATTCATGGAAGACAAGAATATTGTCATCTGGCAATCTAGGAGTGAACAGCTTACCTCTCTTTGCCTATCTTCTTTCCTCTTGTTCCGTTCAATCTTGGCTTTGTCGCGTGCGGATAGCGGGGGCGCGTCGAAAATATATTCCGTCTTCTTGGGAGCTTTCACCTCCTCCATCCCCGCATTCATGCGCAAAGGCGCAGCAAGGCTCCGCACAGCCTGCTTAGGCTTCACGATGCCATGACTTCCCAGTTTCTCACAAAGCTTAGCGCAGACCTATATCGAAAAGGAAACAAAGGGTAATCAGAGCCATGTGGAATCCAAATCGAGCAATTCCAACTCTGAAGTCTGAACCCAGAATGGTCCTCATGCCTCTGTTATTACTGTTTAGTGGGGAAAGTTGGATGGCACAATCATCATACAGGTTAGGTTATAGTGACTAACAGCTAAAGCACCGCAGAACACATCAGGAACTGGTCGAGCTAGACTACCGGTAAAATAATTGGATGATAAGTAGATCATGTTACCGTGACTGCAAGCGCTAAACTAGGTTTTCCAGGCGTTCGAGACTTAAAATGGGTGGCGTGGCCAGCATAGCAATCGCACAAATGAAACAACGAGGAGTAATCCGCATACATCACAGCCGCCCGAATCTTCTAGCCTAGCACCGTAGCACAGCACCATCAAATCGAAGCTCTAATTAGCGCTAATTATAGCCCAGTTTATCGGGAGGGGACGAAATGGCGATGAGATTCGGGGCGTGGGGAAGGGGAGAGTACCTCGAGGCAGTGCTCCTGGTCGTAGACGCAGCGTGCGTCGATGAGGAGTTCGCCGAGGGCGTCGTAGATGCCGTGGCCATCGGGGGGGCCGAAGTCGAAGTCCTGGTCGGCGAGGACGTTGGCGATGTAGTCGACGATGGGTTCGTCGACCTCGTCGACCACGGAGTCCCCCAGCACCTCCCGCACCACCCCCATGCTCGTCGCTACCAGCGCCGCCATCGCGTAACACGCGGGGAGCAGCAGCGGTGGCGGCGGCGAAGCGGCGCGGACAGAGAACCCTACCTGCTCGCTCGCGTCGGAGCGGATGGTGGCGGTGGTGGTCTGCGGCTCGCCGGTGGGCTTGCGGGGGCCTTTACCGATGGCGTGATGGGCCGTCGGATTCGTTGAAGGAGAGAATGTGGGCTCTCGTCCAAATAGTAGTAGAAGGCCCGGATATCTGTCCTCGTAGCAAAAGGCCCATTCTAAAATGTGCATTTAGAGGGTACCACGAGGCGAATCCTTCACCCCCGCCCAATGCGGGAATTCCTGCCCACGCCGCACAATCGTCCTAGGCGTGCATCCGTGGTGGTCTGTGCCCGTTAGTGAGAGGGTGCGCGGCGTCTTCCTCATGATGTCGGTGATGGAGGTGGGGGTGGAGGTGCAGTGTGCATCGTCGAAGACGGAGGTGAGGATAGTCCTCATTGGAGACAGGGACAACACGACTCTTCGCGCTATTGCTGGCGGAGGTGAGGAAGAAAACTTAGGTTTTAGGGTGCCGGTGGGGTGCAGGGGCTCGTCGGCGATGGGAACGTAGGGTTTGAGGGTTCGCTAGAGTTGGAGGGAGGGCCTAGAGGGAGGTCAGGGCGGCGGTGGACCGGCGGTGGGGGCAGATAGGGGACGGAAGGGCAGCAAAGCGGCGCTCGCTCCCTAGACACCAGTGGTGATGGTAGACGGTCTGGCCAGCGGCTGAGGCAGCAGTGTGAGGGAGAAGGGAAGCGACACTCGATTTAGAAGAAGAATAAGAGAAACGAGGGAGATGATGCTCTAGGAAGAAGAAGAGAAGGTGGATGGGCCTGGTCCATCCATGTTTTCTCGATGCGGCGGTTGTGGGACGTGCCGTTTTGAGCAGTGTCCAGTAGAGCGAATCTTATACCCCGCTCAATGTAGGACTTCCTACTTGCGTCGCACACCCATCCTAGGTGTGTGTCGTGGTGCGTTGGGCCCTTTAGCAAGAGGATCTAGGTCATCTTCCCCATGACACGGGGCGATGCGGGTTGGGCGTGGAGGTGCAGGGTGCACCGGCGGAGAGCCGAAGACGGTGGTGAGGACAATCCTCACCAGAGAAGGGGACGACGCAGGTCATCACAGTGTCGTCGGTGGAGGTGAGGAAGCAAACTTAGGGTTTAGGGTGGGTGGGGGTGGGGGGGCTCGCTGGCAATGAGATCTTAGGGTTTGGGGTATGGAGGGTTCGCTAGAGTTGGAGGTTTGAGGGCTTAGTGGGAGGTCGGGGGGCGACCGTGGGGCAGAACATGGAGGGCGGGGCAGCGAGGCTGCTCTCTCGGCTCAGGCCGTGGGTGGTGGCGGTATGCCGTCCGACCGGCGGGGGTGAAAGGAAGAAGGGAGGAGGCACTCGGGAGTCCTCGATCGGGCGGTTGTGGGAAACGCTGCTTTGAGTGGTGTCCAGGAGCCCCGTACCACCACGTAGAGACCACCTGACGAAGGAATGACAAACGGGCCCCCGATATTCGCCTACCTGGTTTTCGGTCCGGGAAGGGTGTCTCACGAAAGGCTTTCGAGGCCTATCAAGGCAGTGGCCTGGCGCGGCCCAGGAGCAATACTTGATGCACAAGCAAGATTTCGAGGAGTCCAAGTTAGACTAGTCCTCGGTTGATCCGATCTGTACTTGGCTTGAGAGACACTCCTGAGACCTAGCCTTGACTTATAAAAGGCTGGGAGGGAGGTCTCGAAACCCTAGACGCTTTTCCACCCACCTCACGCCGGAGCGCTCGACAACTTAGAGCTCTCTGTTTTGGCTAGATCCAATCTACGCCGCCATTGTAACACCATCCTCACAACCACACCATCAATACAAAGTCAGACAAGCAGGACGTAGGCCTTTTACCTTTCGAGGGGGCTGAACCTGGGTAAATCCTCGTGTTCCTTTGCTTTCGTCTGATCGCCGTCGAGTTCGCCAGGTCCCAAATACGCTTCCTAGATCGAAAGCCCTTCGACATGGGCATTGCCGGGGATAAACCTCGTCAATTGGCGCCGACCGTGGGGACGACGGGATCTGGATCTACGGATTCGCCGGCTCCATCACCCACCACCTCCAAGATCGACATCGACACCATTGTCGGCATCGCTGCGCCGACCGACGTCGACACCACCTCCAAGATCGACATCGACACCATCGTCGGCATCGCTGCGCCGATCGACGTCGACACCACCTCCAAGATCGACATCGACACCATCGCCGGCATCGCTGTGCCGACCATCGTCCACGCCAGCCCGATGGAGCCAGAGACCGACGCCGTTGATTCGACTGTCGTCGATAGCGTTTCGCCAAGCACCATCAACTTCACCCCGACGGCGGACGTCATCGACCCCGTCTTAGGCACTACAGGGATAGCGCTCGGAGGCTATGACATGGCCTTCGGACTGTTCAACTTCCACGTGGACAGTAACGGGGCGATAGAGCTACTTTCCATCGCCGAATCGGCCCCGCTCATGGTCAAAACGACGAAACCACCAACCATCGGGGGCAAACCCTCGACAGGCGCGTCGCAAGCATCATCGGAGGAGAGATCGAAGCCAAAAACTTCGACCCCATCAGTCGGGTCGAACGATTTCGAAGATCCACCTCCATCCCCAACCACCGCCTATTGTGTCGACTGCGACGCATACCACTACGTGGGCGCCGGAGATTTTTCATCCCATGAAATCGCCGGCTGTGAAGATCCTCGGGGGGGCACAGCAGCTGTCTACCCGACGATATCAGAGTGCGATCGGGCTCTCAACGCCCTCACACTCCGCACTGCACCGTATGACCCTGACTACGTCGAAGGGTTGTACTCGGACTACACATGCTCAGATGACGACGACGACGTCTACCCCGAAGCTAAGCGGAAAATCGGCAATTCGGCAAGCTCTGCCTCACTATGCGAATCTAACGCATCCAGTGACGGCTATGTGGCTGATTACGACTCTGACTTCATGATTGAAGTCGGGCCCTACGTCGAAAGCGACGACGTCTATCCTCCAGCGCTGGGCGAAATCAGCGACGATTCGACCCCGTGGCCCGGGGGCCACTGCATGATGGCATCGCACAACGACGGAAACGAGAATGACGGCCGAAACCGGGCAGACAGCGGCCGCCAGGTGGTCACGCATGACCAGATCCGGTTCGCAAGAAGGGTTTATGCGGGCGAAGTAAATTTTGGTCCCAACCCAAGTCCAAGCGATCTGGCTGCACTCCGATTTGTCGTCCAGGAGCAAAAAGATCAGATCAGCGCTGATAGGCGAGTGCTGGAACGGCGCAGAGAGGAGGCCGACGCGTCCAGCAAGAGGCGGGCCGAAAGGTCATCCCACTATTCATCGAGCGTTCAACGAAGATCGAGATCGCGCACTCAGCCTGGGGCCGATATGCACAATATCACCCGAAACCTGGAGGCAGAGTTCAATGAAGCCGAATTGATGCCCAAGACCAAGGAAGCAGCAATCATGGCCGCGGCAGCATACATTGCCGCGAACGCATCTAACGGTGACGAACATATGCGACACCTGCGAAATTTAGCGCTCGAAGGAGTAAGGGTGCTGCAAGGCACGCCTGGCTCAGTACATGGCGCGACAACAACAAAAATCGCTCCACCACCGGAGCAAGCCAGGCATCCAGCACCGGCGCCAGCTGTAGCGCCTCGAACGCAAGTGGTCGAACCTCTCAACGGACAGCTTCGGCACGGTCTGGCCCAGCATAGAGTCGACCAGGGGCGAGCACGGCGCGAGGCTGAAACGTTCGGCGGTCCCAGCGATGGACTCTGCGGGGCAGAATGCTTTAGCCTCCTGATCCGTTCCGCACCGTTGCTGAAAGGAATCAAACTCAGCGACGGCATAGTCAAATTCAACGGGCAGCAGGATCCCCGAATTTGGCTAGATGACTTCATAACCGCTGTCAAAATCAGCGGCGGATCTAGGGACAACGCCCTTCAGTTGTTATCGCTGCACCTAAAGGATAATGCAAGGGCATGGTTGAACAATCTCGCCCCAGATAGCATCCGCTCCTGGGAAGAGTTTCGGCAAGCGTTTATCGCAAATTTCCGAGGCACTTCACGATGACCCACATCATTCGAAGAACTCCGCTTATGCGTGCAGAGAACTGGAGAAAACTTGAGATCATACATCTCACGGTGGATCAGTCTCCGGAACACGACGGAAAACATCTCGCCCGAAAGGGCCATCGACGCCTTTCGGGATGGTCTCTTTCGACGCGACTTCAAGGAAGAGCTGGGACGCTGCAAGCCTAGGACCATCGACCACCTCATGAGCCTGGCAAACGAATGGGCTGATGGCGAAGACTCCATCTCGGCTCCCAGAAGCCGCCGTCGGTCAGCAGAACGCGACGTCGACGCGAAGGACCAGTTCCATCCCGGATCCCGAAAGAAAGGTCGTCGAAGCCGCTACGACAACGCGGAGAACACAGACATGGTAGCAGCAGGCTACGTGCACGAGGACCGCGACGACAATCGCGACTTACCGCGCCGAGGAAACAATTACCAAGGTAGTAGCAGTCGTGATTCGAAACCCAGCAAGGAGTGGCGTCGACGACAGCCACAGCTGTCGGCAGAGGAGATGCTTGATAGCGGATGCCCAAGGCATACGTACCTCGACAAGGACGGGGTACGAAAACCTGCACACCTCCTCATCGAGTGCAGGGAATTCCTTCGTCTCAACCGGGCACTTCAGGAGAGGATGAGCACCGAGCAACCAGTGGCAGGGGCGATAGCCTACAACGCTCCACCGCCACCGCCGAACCCACCAGCAAACGTCGTACAGCAAAGCCATCAGGCCGCTACGATCCAGCAAGTCGAGCAGCGACAGCCGGCCAACGAGGAAGAAGAATTCCCGCCGCCAAGAGGTTTTGTGCCGATGATCCAGAGGGGGCGTCCGACGAATAAAGTGCAGCGAAAACGCGCAAGGGAAGTGTTTCACGCTGAACACGCACCACCGGCCACTCCCGAATACCTGAATTGGTCCGAACATCCGATCGGTTTTGACCGGTCAGATCATCCACCGAAGATCCCACACCCAGGACACCATGCTTTGGTTCTCGAGGCGCAAATAGGGGGTTTCACCTCGAAAAAGGTGTTTATGGACGGAGGCAGCAGCTTGAACCTCATCTACGCAGATACACTACGAAAGATCAAGATCCCGCTAAATAATCTCCTGCCAACGGAGACTTCCTTCCACGGAATCGTCCCAGGGAAGCCAACGTACCCATTGGGAGCAATACATCTCGACGTCATCTTCGGCACTCCAGCAAACTTCAGAAAGGAGAAGATCGAATTCGAGGTGGTCGACTGGCCCTCGCAGTACCATGCTATCCTCGGGCGACCAGCGTTCGCTCGATTCATGGCGGTACCCCACTACGCCTACCTCAAGCTGCGGATGCCCGCAAACAGTGGACCACTGACGATCAGCGGCAGTTTCGCACATTCAGAAAACTGCGACAAGGACTTCAACAGCATGTCCCAGACCTTCGGGGTGCATGAAGAACTGCACCACATTCGGGAGGCCACCGTCATGGACATCGATCCACCGGCGCAGCAGAACGCCCCAGAGCTGTCTTTCGATGCCACCAAAGACACCCGAGAGCACCAGATCCACCCGACGGACTCAACCAAGACGGCGCGGGTGTCGAACTCTCTTTCTCCCGCATAGGAAAGTGCGCTCGTCGAGTTCCTCCGTGAGCACTGGAGGATGTTCGCCTGGTGCCCAGCTGACATGCCAGGCATCCCCAGGGAACTCGCCGAGCACGAGCTTAAGATATTTCCAAACGCGAAACCGGTCAAGCAGTCTATGCGACGGTACAATCCAGAGAAGGCCAAGTCGATGGGCGAAGAAATCAATCGCCTCCTCGAAGCCAAGTTCATCAGAGAGATCAAGGAAGCCACGTGGCTCTCGCCACCGGTCATGGTGGAGAAGAAGGACACCAAGATCTACAGGATGTGCATTGATTTCACAGCCTTAAACAAACACTGCCCGAAGGATTACTTCCCCCTGCCCCGAATCGACCAGCCTTAAACAAACACGCTCGGGGGCTCGGTCTTTCGACCCACGCTCGGGGGCTCAGCCCTTCGACCCACGCTCGGGGACTCGGTCTTTCGACCCACGCTCGGGGGCTCAGCCCTTCGACCCACGCTCGGGGGCTTCGCCCACGCTCGGGGGCTCAGCCCTTCGACCCACGCTCGGGGGCTTTGCCCATGCTCGGGGGCTCGGCCTTTCGACCCACGCTCGGGGGCTTCGCCCACACTCGGGGGATCAGCCCTTCGACCCACGCTCGGGGACTTCGCCCACGCTCGGGGGCTACGCTCTTTCGACCTACGTTCGAGAGCCGCGTTCTCTCGACCTATGTTTGGGGACTTTTCGCCCTCATAATCTACACTCGAGATCTTCGCCTTTTTGCTACAGACGAATGAGACAATATACACAATGCATACACAGGGTAAAGATACAAGCACAACCACAAGGCTAATTCATGGTGCCGCGGCACCCTGGTTCGCTCTCTGCCGATCACTCTCAACGACAATCTGTCGAGCAATACAGTCGCCTGTACCTCTACAAGCAGCGTAGTGGTGCTCCATATTGTAGCGACCACTGGGCGACAGAGGAAGCGTCTTCAGAAGCTCCAGGTCGATCTCAGGGTAGTGAGCACGCACGAAAGCAAGTGCGACCACAGCCCCGCAGCGCAAGTGCTCCCGGACAAAGGAGTACACAGCATTCCCATTCTCGAATCGATCGAGTAGCGCCGGCAGACCTTCGGGTTGATTGTTCAAGGGGAACATCACCTGGTGCACCAGCGCGAGGGCGCTTCGGCTCGTCTCAAACAGCGCACCAGCTTGAGCAATCCTATCTTGAAGAAGCGTCAGCTTCATTGCTTTCGACCGATCAACCCAGAAGTTGTCAGCAACAGAGTTGGCATGTGTCTGAGCAGCAACAAGATGTGCGTTCACGTGCCGGGCTTCAGCTGCACTATCGAGGCACACATCTGCGAAAAGGGCCCGAAGATCAAATCTTGCACACCCAAGTCACAATGCACAGCAAAAGAGGTCTAGAAACTCACACTTCAGAGACTTTCCAAGATTTTCGACCTCGTCAAGAAGAAATTTTTCGCAGTCCACAGCACGCGACGCCTTCGACAGAGCGACGTCGACCTTGGCAGTGACCACCTTCAGTTGACGCTGCGTATTTTGGAGTTGGTCGCGCAACGATCGAATTAGCGACAATTCGCCTAAGGAAGGAGTTTTTCGCTCAACGGCACCAGAAGTACTGCTAACCGTTTCGTACGAAACAGGCCAAGTACCAGAAATCAGCGAAGGATCCTGCACGAGGAGTCGAGCATCACATACAAGCATTCGGCAGCCAAATGACAAGCAGATAAACATAACAAAGGAGCAATTTTTACACCAGAAAGAAGTCCTAGTCAGGATCATTGCCCTCGGCATAAGACCACGAAAGCTAATTACAAGTGGGCGAGAAGCATTGCTCGCACTACGCCGAACTACCAGCCTTGCTAGACGGCGCGCCGGATGCGCCACTCCTCCGAGCCCTCGCCGCTGCACGCTTCTCGTTCCTCTCGGCCAGAAAACTCGTCATTCGGGCAGCCAGTTCACGAGCACGGGCAACATAAGTCTTGGCGGACTTGTCGCGTCCGTCCTTGTCTTTCGGGTACGTGCTCGTGACCTTGTCAGCATCGAACTCCACATCGTGCATCATCATCATGGAGAAGACAGACTCGGAGCCGATAGTTACCTGTCGGCGGACCGCGGCAAGTAACGGGTCTTCGCCGTCCGCCTTCACCGCCAGAGCTTCGAGGATCCCCACCATGGTGTCGCTGGTCGAGTCGGATACAGACGTATCCCGAACACGAACAAGTGTCGACCGCACCCGCGCTAGGAGGTTAACAACCTCTCGACTCAGGCGTTCGACGACGCCGACACTGGATTCGATTCCAGCGGGCTCCTTCATAGCTCCGGCGTCCAATTCGGCAGCAGCTACAAGCGAGAGCAAACCGCCAGGTCAACAATGGGACTGTTCGGCAGGAAAAATAATCCAGATAAAGCTCGAGAACTCACCACGCAAGGCATCAAGCGAAGTTTGCAGGCGCTGGTGTAGTTCTCCTTCTCTCGTTTCGGCGTCCAGGCGGCTTTTCTTCGCGTGCTCTTGAGCTTCGGACGATTCGACCTTCAGTCGGGCGATTTCGTCATTCAGCTCAGTGACTTTAGCCTTCAAACCCGAATTTTCAGTGGCAAGGTTGTCCAGCTGAGATTTCAGGGAAGTCTTGTCAGCAGCAGCCTGAGCTCCAATCCCTAACCATTAAAAGGGTGTCGTCAGAGAAAGAAGCGTCATAGCATACACAGAGCAAATTTCTACAAGTAAGTTGGCAGTGCTCACGTCGAGTTTCGTCGAGCTGCTCAGACAGCTTTCGGTTCTCCTCCTCCAAGGCGAAGAAGCTCCTACAAACCTTCGACAGGTCCCTAACAACAGGCTAAAGAAGGCAAGGCAGAAGATTAACCTTCGAGTCATGGTTTGGAGGGCAAGCCTAAGTGTAAACACTTAGACTCACCCTCGGGGGCTACTGAGGGTCAAACACTCGAAACGCAAGTTGAGAATTTTCGGACTTACATGGTTGTTAGGACCGGAAGGACCGCCAGACGAGGAGACAAGGACGAATTCCTGTTCCATCGTCTTCTTCTTGGAAGAGGTCGAGGGCCTTGTGAGAACGGCTTCGGGGGCAGCAACATCGGCAACCTTCTCCTGCGAGTCGGCAGTTTGTTCAAGGGCGTCATCATGGGGTCGGACCAGGTATCGGTCTTGATCCCCAGGACAGGTCGATGTCTCCTCGGTGGAAGACCTGAAGCAAGCATCAATGTCAAAACCAGTCAGTTAATTCGAAATAAGACCACAAGATATACAAGTTCAATAAGAAAAACTTACGACGCGTCGATCCCGAACTTCGGAAGGACCTTCTTTTCTGTTCGAGGGGGAGGACGGCGGCTCAAAGGCGAGGCGGGGATCGCGCTGTTGCCATCATCACCCGAAGTAAAATGGGTGTCTTCGAGGTCTTCCGAATCTTCGACAACGTCCGCAATTCGTTGTCTCTTCGGGGCCCTCGGAGGCGATGGAGCGACGGAGGTCGATCCTTCCGGCACTTCGGCAAAGTCACGCCCCGGATATTCGCCCATCTCGGGCTGGGGCGGATAGCATCGAGCTATGTCAATCACCTGCACAGGGATGTGGACGACATTCGACACTGGTCGATTCGGCTGAGAAACAAGGAAGGCATTTGATTAAGATCAGAATCATACCTCGGTGCGGGGAAAGGCCTTGCTGAAGGCTACTGCGCCGAAGATCTTCGGCACGGGATCCTTCTTCTTGATGTTCGTGACGGTGCGTACGCACTCGTCGATCTTGGCCTCGTGCAGCTCGTCTTGGGAGATGCGGGTCGAATCCCGGCGATCGCTGTAATCCCACATGCAGTGGGCTCGAGCAGCGAGCGGTTGGATTCGACGCTCGATGAAGGTCCGGATGAGCCGGATCCCCGAAAGCTCCTTCTTCGGAGTCGCTCGGAGCTGTTGGATCTTCTCCATCAGCGGCTCCGTAATCTTCAGCCGGTGGGATGGAATTCCTCGAGTCCGAAGTTTTCGCCGTCGGAGGATTTGTCCTTGGCGTAGTACCACTTCGTCCTCCACCCGGGATTGTTTTCGGGCGTTTGGAGGTTGAAATATTCGACGTCTGGGCGCACTTGAACGCCGAAACCGCCGGTTTGATATGGCAGAGGGTGCCGAATAACAAAGATTCGGCGCCACAGCGCCCAGTGGGGTTCGATCCCCAGGAAACACTCGCAGAGCGTGATAAAGCACGCAATGTGAAGTATGGAGTTGGGATTCAGGTCGTGGAGCTGAATCCCGTAAGCAAAAAGAAGACCGCGGAGGAAAGGATGCGGGGGAAAAGACAAACCCCGCAGCAGGAAAGCGATGAAGATTACCCGGAATCCGAGAGGAGGCCGGGGAACGATCTCCGGGCCGGCGACGAGCGATTCCGCCGGCGTGTTCTTCAGCAGGCCCATCTTCTCGGCCTGGGACAACTCCTTGTTCCCGACCTTGGTCTGGACCCAACGGCCAACGGCGGAGCCTTCGGCGTCGGCCGTCTTGGCCTTCTTGGCGGCAGCAGCGGCGCCGGCGGCGGTGGAGCTCCTCTTACCCATGGCCTCAGGGCGCAGCAAGGGTTGCGGAAATGGAGGTGAGAAAGTAGAGCTATAGGAGCAATGCGCGAGGAAGAAGACGGTGGCGGCAGAGTAGGACGGACTGTTTATCCTGCCACCGTTATTTATTCCACCTCTGGGAATCTGCGTCAGATCTCAACCATCCACGGCGAAGTGGAAACGACTGAGCTGATCCAGCCATCCACGTGTCAGCACGAGGGCACCGCGGCGTCCACTACGCACGGTAATCAAGGAAACCACGCCGGTTATTTCTCACCCACGCGCGGGACATGCGGTCAAACTCTGTCAACGGCCGAGACGCGCGGCCGGGGGGCCCACCATACGTCTAGTCCTGGCAGGGTCAGGTCATTCCTGCAGAAGATGATGTGACAACTCGACGAAGCATATCGTCAGCGATGACGCGTTTCTTTGGGTAGGTTGATTCTTTTCGACTCAAAGGGCAAAGATTGGCGAAAGTTCTTTCGAGTCTCGAAGGTACGTACCTCTTTCACTCAGACGGCCTTTCGACTGGGTTTCCTTCGAGGTCTTTTGTGCTCCTCTCTTTTGTGCCACCCGAATATTCACAGAGTTTCTCGACGACTCTGTCTTTCGCTGAACATTTGCTCCCTCGAGGGAATTTTTGATCGAAATTGTATTCGAATTATCTCTTTCGGGCCAACAGCGCCTTCAAGATATTCGAGGCAGGGCTTCGGCCCCCCGAGTTATCTCTTTCGGGCCAACAGCGCCTTCAAGATATTCGAGGCAGGGCTTCGGCCCCCCGAGTTATCTCTTTCGGGCCAACAGCGCCTTCAAGATATTCGAGGCAGGGCTTCGGCCCCTCGAGTTATCTCTTTCGGGCCAACAGCGCCTTCAAGATATTCGAGGCAGGGCTTCGGCCCCTCGAGTTATCTCTTTTGGGCCAACAGCGCCTTCAAGATATTCGAGGCAGGGCTTCGGCCCCTCGAGTTATCTCTTTCGGGCCAACAGCGCCTTCAAGATATTCGAGGCAGGGCTTCGGCCCCTCGAGTTATCTCGTTCGGGCCAACAGCGCCTTCTAGATATTCGAGGCAGGGCTTCGGTCCCTCGAATTATCTCTTTCGGGCCAGCAGCGCCTTCGAGATATTCGAAGCCATGCTTCGGTCCTTCGAATTGCCTTTTCGGCCCAGTGGTGACTTCAAAGAATTCGAGCTCAAGTTATAGACCGTCGAATCATCCTTTTTTGAACCTTTCTTTCGAGCTATCAACGCTCCTCAATCAACATGCCCGAATCTTGGTGGCAAAATGCCAGTTCGGATGCCGTATGTCAAATACGAAGGTAAGTCCACGGTTTGCAACACCGGATGGCCCGGTATTCGTATCAAACGCGCTCTGCCGGAAATTTTCCATACCTACGGTATGAAGCTTGCACCGATGGACGCATCAGGTGCCTTACAAATGAACTGGGCTCCGACTTGTTAAGTCCAACACGGCTCAGGTCGGGGTAGCACCAGCCCACGCGGGTCTGAGTCGGGGGACTCGAATCTGAGTAAGCTAACCGAATGTCTTTGCAGCAATGCAATTAACTGAGACCTGGCGTGAGTCTTAGGCCGGTTATGCGCATCCCTCTGCAAACCCAACTTAGCACTTTCGAGGCTCTAAATGAGAGTGGCTCGAAAATCTCGTACCAAAACAAGCATACTACTCAAATGACCTCTGTACATTTGCAGCTCTACAGGCCAAGTGCTCATATCGGGTGCGGCTGGGAAGACTTTCGGGAGGAGTCCCTGCCATAGTCTTCGGCTATCCCAGGCACTCGGGGGCTACTGACGAAGGAATGACAAACGGGCCCCCGATATTCGCCTACCTGGTTTTTGGTCTGGGAAGGGTGACTCACGAAAGGCTTTCGAGGCCTATCAAGGCAGTGGCCTGGCGCGGCCCAGGAGCAATACTTGATGCACAAGCAAGATTTCGAGGAGTCCAAGTTAGACTAGTCCTCGGTTGATCCGATCTGTACTTGGCTTGAGAGACACTCCTGAGACCTAGCCTTGACTTATAAAAGGCTGGGAGGGAGGTCTCGAAACCCTAGACGCTTTTCCACCCACCTCACGCCGGAGCGCTCGACAACTTAGAGCTCTCTGTTTTGGCTAGATCCAATCTACGCCGCCATTGTAACACCATCATCACAACCACACCATCAATACAAAGTCAGACAAGCAGGACGTAGGCCTTTTACCTTTCGAGGGGGCTGAACCTGGGTAAATCCTCGTGTTCCTTTGCTTTTGTCTGATCGCCGTCGAGTTCGCCAGGTCCCAAATACGCTTCCTAGATCGAAAGCCCTTCGACATGGGCATTGCCGGGGATAAACCTCGTCACCACCCTTCCAAAAGGGAAGTTCATCTTGTTCCGCAGCCTTTTCCGACGAGCCCGGTCCAAGGGCATGGAGCAAGAGGGTAGTCGAAGTAGTCCAACAAGAAAGACATTCACATTTACAGAAAGTTAGTAGAGATGGGTCTCACCTTTCATTTAGGGCACGTAAAATGGGGACGGTTAACGTTTCCTTATGATTGCTATATTAGATTTTCATTTAGTTGGAAGAAACAATATACCGCCCTGAAAAGATAGGGGGCAGACAAATGGCTATAACACAAGCTCGCACCAAGACAGGAGTGCGGCAAGGTCTACTCGGCGTGGCGCACAAAAAACCCACATGCGCAGGTGCTCCAAAATGAGCGAGGTAATCGGGACAGTGAAGAGCATTTCCTAATTGAAAAACATGCTATTCTGAGACATAGACATCCAAATAGACCACAGGATCGCAAAAACTAATATCCCTCATAACAGCAGCTGTTGCACCCTTTCTTTGCTCCTGGAAAATGGCGCGTCTACATTCAGTTAAAACAAAAAATTACCTAGCCTTTGATTTTACATCTCGTGTTTATACCGGATACCGGACAACGACGGCCATCATGATGTCTCTTCCTCGCCATGGTGTACATGGTGTCCGGCGCATGTGTCAGGGTCGCCTGCCCAGGCAGGCGGTTCAGCGCCCCGTTGTAACTCATCTCCCGTGTCATGGCGTACACTAGTAGAAAACGGGCCTTTGGCCTGGACCCTTTAGTCCCGGCCTCCATCTGGGCCGGGACTAAAGGCCCGGCCACGTCGCCCCAAAATGGCCTAGCCGCCCGGGAGGCTTTGGTCCCGGCCCGTAACGAGCCTTTAGTCCCGGTTTGAGACACAAACCGGGACTAAAGGGCTATGCGCTGAGCGGCCCGCATGTGCGCCCCCTTTAGTCCCGGTTTGTGTCTCAAACCGGGACTAAAGTCCTCTGCCTATATATATGGCCGCAGCCCCTCTCTCCCCTCTTCCTTGCATTTTTTTGGATGAAAGAGTGTGGGTGTGTGCTAGCTCTCCTTTTTTCTTGGATGCACTAGAGGTGTTTGTTGAAATGTGTGTTAGAGCGATGCCGCTTCAGTTCACCGAACACAACTACGATATGAGATGCCCGAGCCACGCTTAAACCTCTTCCTCTTTATTTCCACTTATTCTAAAAGGTTAGCAACTATATTTTCTCGTTTAGACCGTGCGGTACTAATTTTTAGGATCGTGATTGTGTTTGATATACTGTCGTATGACGCAGATGAGCCATCTATGGATGTACGGTGATCGACGCACAACCGCTTACAGAGAAGGCGTGCATTCTTTTCGAGATGCGGCCGATGCGAACAAGCATGGTGGTGGCTATATGTTTTGTCCATGTGTTGAATGTCGGAATGAGAAGGATTACACTTCCTCAAGAGTCATTCAGAGCCACCTGCTTCGGTCCGGTTTTATGTCGGGCTATAATGTTTGGACCAAGCACGGAGAAAGAGGGGTTATGATGGAAGACGACGATGAAGAAGAAGAGAACGATGATGACAACTACCGATCTATGTTCCCTGAGTATGCTGATACCGCAATGGAAGACAATGAAGAAGAAGATCAGGGTGCAGAACGGGAACCAGATGAGCCCGCTGATGATCTTGGCCGGGTCATTTCTGAAGCACGGCGAGGCTGCGACACAGATAAGGAGAGGTTGCAGTTCGAGCAGATGTTACAGGACCACAACAAATTGTTGTACCCAACTTGTGAAGATGGCCAGAAGAAGCTGGGTAGCACACTGGAATTGTTGAAGTGGAAGGCAGAGACTGGTGTGACTGACTCGTCATTCGAAAAGTTGCTGGTACTGATGAAGAAGATGCTTCCAAGAAAGAACAAATTGCCCGCCAGCACGTACGAAGCAAGAAGCTTGTATGCCCTCTAGGATTAGACGTGCAGAAGATACATGCATGCCCTAATGACTGCATCCTCTACCGCGGTGAGAAGTATGAGAATATGGATAAATGCCCGGTATGCACTGCATTGCGGTATAAGATCAGAAAAGATGACCCTGGTGAGATTGAGGGCGAGCCACCCAGGAAGAGGGTTCCTGCCAAGGTGATGTGGTATGCTCCTATAATACCACGGTTGAAACGTCTATTCAGAAATAAAGATCATGCGAAGTTGTTGCGATGGCACATGGAAGATCGTATGAAAGACGATAAGTTGAGGCACCCCACTGATGGTCGGTAGTGGAGAAAAATCGAGAGAGAGTTCCCGAGATTTGCAGGTGACGCAAGGAACTTATGGTTTGGTCTGAGTACAGATGGCATGAATCCTTTTGGGGAGCAGAGTTGCAGTCACAGCACCTGGCCCGTTACTCTATGTATCTACAACCTTCCTCCTTGGTTGTGCATGAAGCGGAAGTTCATTATGATGCCAGTGCTTATCCAAGGTCCAAAGCAACCCGGCAACGACATTGATGTGTACCTAAGGCCATTAGTTGATGAACTTTTACAGCTGTGGGCCGAACCAGGTGTACGTGTGTGGGACGAGCACAAACAAGAGGAATTTGACCTTCGAGCGTTGCTTTTCGTAACCATCAATGATTGGCCTGCTCTTATTAACATTTCAGGACAGTCAAACAAGGGATACAATGCATGCACGCACTGTTTAGATCAGACAGAAAGTATATATCTGGACAAATGTAGGAAGAATGTGTACCCGTACAATCGTCGTTTTCTTCCGCCCAAGCATCCCTTAAAGAAAAAAGGCAAGCATTTCAATGGCAAGGCAGAACCCCGGGGGAAGCCTGTCATCCGTACTGGTGCTGAAGTATTTGATATGGTCAAAGATTTAAAAGTAATCTTTGGAAAGGGTCCTGGCAGCCAACCTGTTCCTAACGGCCCTGATAAGCGCGTACCCATGTGGAAGAAGAAATCTATATTTTGGGAGCTACCCTATTGGGAAGTCCATGAGGTCCGCTCCGCAATCGACGTGATGCACCTGACGAAGAATCTCTGCGTGAATATTCTAGGCTTCCTGGGCTTGTATGGGAAGTCAAAAGATACACCGGAAGCACGGGAGGACCAGGAACGTCATAAAGGAAGAGATGGCATGCATCCAGGGCAGTTTCAAGGGCGTGCCAGCTACGCTCTTACTAAGGAAGAGAAGGAAATCTTCTTTGAAGTCCTTTTTAGTATCAAGGTCCCGACTGGCTTCTCGTCAAATATAAAGGGAATCGTAAATATGAAAGACAAAAAATTCCAAAACCTAAAGTCTCATGACTGCCACGTGCTTATGACGCAATTGCTTCCGGTTGCATTGAGGGGAATTCTACCGGAAAATGTTCGCCTGGCAATTGTGAAGGTATGTGCATTCCTCAATGCAATTTCTCAGAAGGTAATCGATCGAGAAAGTCTATCAGGGTTACAGATTGATGTGGTCCAATGTCTGGTCAGCTTCGAGTTGTTGTTCCCGCCATCCTTTTTCAATATAATGACACACCTCCTAGTTCACCTAGTCGAAGAGATTAGAATTCTCGGTCCTGTGTTTTTACATAATATGTTCCCCTTCGAGAGGTTCATGGGAGTCTTAAAGAAATATGTTCGTAACCGTGCTAGGCCAGAAGGAAGCATCTCCAAGGGCTATGGAACAGAGGAGGTCATTGAGTTTTGTGTGGACTTTCTTCCTGACCTTAAGCCGATTGGTGTTTCTGAATCTCGGTATGAGGGTAGGCTGACAGGAAAAGGCACACTAGGACGGAAAGAAAAAGTATGTATGGACGGGCATTCTTTCTCTCAAGCACACTACACAGTTCTACACAATTCCACCGTGGTGGCTCCGTATATCGTGAGACACAAGAATATTCTACGCTCCGAAAACCCGGGGAAGACTGACTCTTGGATTAAAGGGGAACACGAGAAGACTTTCGGCAGTTGGTTGCAGACACATCTCATGAATGATGACACCGTTGGAGATCAGCTGTACTGCTTGGCCAGGCCACCATCTTCTACTATATGTACTTTCCAAGGGTACGAGATAAATGGGAATACATTTTACACGGTTGCCCAAGATAAAAAGAGCACCAACCAAAACAGTGGTGTCCGCTTTGATGCAACAGACGAGAATGGGCACTGTTTGGAAACATATTACGGGTACATAGAGGAGATATGGGAACTTGACTATGGACCTACTTTTAAGATCCCTTTGTTTCGGTGCAAATGGGTGAAGCTGACAGGAGGCGGGGTAGTTGTAGACCAGAAGTACGGTATGACAACAGTGGATCTCAACAATCTTGCGTACATGGATGAACCATTCGTCCTAGCCAACGATGTCGCTCAGGTTTTCTATGTGAAGGACATGTCTACAAAAACGAGAAAAAGAAATCAGCAAAAGAAGACATCGTCCGATGAGCCAAAGCGCCACATAGTTCTTTCAGGGAAAAGAAACATCGTGGGAGTAGATGACAAGACAGACATGTCAGTAGATTATAATAAGTTTCATGAAATTCTGCCCTTCAAAGTGAAAACTGACCCAAGCATCCTACGGAATGATGAAGATTCTCCATGGCTACGACCCAGAAGAAAACAGAAATAATAGATAGGAATGTTGGTGCAATAATGTAATAATGTATTAAACCTTTTATGTAATGCATGATGAAGATTCTCCATGGCTACGACAGACACGGTTACACCGCTCTTTAGAAAAAAAGCCTTCGTAAACAAATTTTGTAGAAGAAAAAAACCTCCTGAGTGTTTCATCGTAAAATTATTATCTCTTGTGTTCTCGCATGAAGTCAATAGGTATTCATCGCATCTTCTAGAAGTTTGATTGGTCTAAACGCATTCAAACGGGCTTTTCAGAATACTAGACGAAACAACAAAGATTGAATTTTGGTGCAACTATGCCATCCACCAAAATTAGAAATGTTCATGTAGTTCATCTAGCACAACACATTTCATTTTAGACTACCTCTTTCGTTAGAGTGTGACTGAAACATTTTACTCCAAGTACTGTAGTACTAGTAGAATAGAAACAACGGTACAATTAAATGTCAGTTCATCTTGACCAGTGGGTAAATTGCCAAAGAAACAAACAGAGATATCACAAGCACCACGAATAGAACATTTCATACCGAACGCCACAACACTGGATCCTAGACTTCTAGATTTAACTCAGGCCGCCACCGCATAAAACTCACGCATAGTTCAAACTAAACTAAAGAACTGGGACATACATTGAACAAGGAGACACATGCAAATGACAAATTAAGCCAGCCTCTACTGAATCTTATCTCCCGTTCTATCCAGCCATAGTTTTGAATTATTTATTCAATTTCAAACACTTTTCATTTTTATAGTTTTGTTAAATTCTCAAATATGCAAAAAGAATATTAATAAACATAGTTTTTAATTAAAAATGGCAAAATAGTTAATACTTAGGATAGTTAAAATAATTAATTTTTAAAATAGAAAATAGTTTTGAATTATCTATTCAATTTCAAACACTTTTCATTTTTATAGTTTTGTCAAATTCTCAAATATGCAAAAAGAATATTAATAAACATAGTTTTTAATTAAAAATGGCAAAATAGTTTATACTTAGGATAGTTAAAATAATTAATTTTTAAAATAGAAAATAGTTTTTAATTATTTATTCAATTTCAAACACTTTTTATTTTCATAGTTTTGTCAAATTCTCAAATATGCAAAAAGAATATTAATAAACATAGTTTTTAATTGAAAATAGCAAAATAGTTAATACTTAGGATAGTTAAAATAATTAATTTTTAAAATAGAAAATAGTTTTGAATTATTTATTCAATTTCAAACACTTTTCATTTTTATAGTTTTGTTAAATTCTCAAATATGCAAACAGATAACTATTTACAAAACAAATAAAACAAAAAACAGAAAATAGGCCTTTAGTCCCGGTCCGTGCCACGGACCGGGACTAAAGGCCCTTGTGCTGAAACCCCCCAGCCGAGGCCTTTAGTCCCGGGCGGTGGTTCAAACCGGGACTAAAGGCCCCCCTTTAGTCCCGGCCTGAGCCACCGCCCGGGACTAAAGGTCCCGGGGTATAAAACCCGCGCCTTCTTCCCCGCCGCTTCACACTTTGCAGTTTCGCGCGCGAGGAGTCTCCGAGGACGCCGCCAGGCTGCCGCGCTCGCCAGCCCACCGCGCCGCCGTCTGCCCACCGCGCGCTGCCAGCCCACCGCGCCGCCGCGCCGCTAGCCCACCGCGCCGCCGCGCCGCCGCATTGCCCGCGCCGCCCGCCGTCCAGCCGCCGCCGCCGCGCAGTGCCCGCCGCCGTCCAGCCGCCGCGCAGTGCCCACCGTCCAGCCCGCCGTCCAGCCGCCGCCGCCGCAGTGCCGCCGTCCAGCCAGCCGCGCCGCCCGCCATATACCTGCAAGGTTATTTTTGTTAGGGTTAGGTTGTTAATTAGTTAATGTGTTAATTAGTTAGTGTTAGGGTATTTTAGAGATAGAATTATTTTAGAGATAGGATTATTTTAGAGATAGAATTATTTTATAGTTAGATATAGAAATATTTTAGAGATAGAAATATTTTAGAGATAGAATTATTTTAGAGATAGAATTATCTTAGAGATAGAATTATTTTAGATATAGTTATAGTTAGATATAGAAATATTTTAGAGATAGAAATATTTTAGAGATAGAATTATTTTAGAGATAGAATTATTTTAGAGATAGAATTATTTTAGATATAGTTATAGTTATAGAATTATTTTAGAGATAGAATTATTTTAGATATAGTTATAGTTAGATATAGAATTATTTTAGAGATAGAATTATTTTAGATATAGTTATAGTTAGTTATAGTTAGAATTATTTAGTTAGAATTTATTTGCAAATAGAAATAGAATTATTTTAGTTAGAATTATTTAGTTAGAATTTATTTGCAAATAGAAATAGAATTATTTAGTTAGAATTTATTTGCAAATAGAAATAGAATTATTTAGTTAGAATTTATTTGCAAATAGAAATAGAATTATTTAGTTAGAATTTATTTGCAAATAGAAATAGAATTATTTTGCAAATAGAAATAGAATTATTTTGCATCATATATAGTTTGTTAGTTTATTAGTTAATCAAATGTTCGTTTTTTTGCAGAACTATGGATCCACATAGCAGGAACCTCGAAGAGGAAGAACTTCTCGAAGATATAATCAAAGACGCCCCCGACGTTGAACCAGCTGAATCTCCGTCGTCATATCTAAACCCCTCCGGAGATGGAATGGAGGTTGATCGACACGAAGATGAAGCCGATGGGGCCGGAGATAGCTCCAATGACGGAGAAGGTGATAGCTCCACTGATGGAGAAGCCGGTGGAGAAATAATAAAGTCCGGCGAGGTATACATATGAAGTTCGACAATCACTTGTAATATGTGAAAAATATTGGAGATAGCTCTATATTGTATACATATACATTCATTTGACGAATGTTTCTCCCTCTTAGGCCTCCACATCGAGAAAAGCTACGAAACGAGGCCCGACTAAAAAGTTGGACGCACGGACGCATTACACCTTTGAGGTGATATTGCCTACGGGCGAACCAAAGCTTCCTAAGAATGCTGCTGACACATTCAAGAAGCAATGCAGAGTTCTCGTTAGGGATCACGTCCCGATCAACGTTCGGGAGTGGAACAAGCGCAAAGGGGCAGCCGATAGTGACTATGTCGCCGAAAGGTACAAAGATAATCTTTGGAATGATATCATGTCACATTTCAACCTGCCAGAATGTGAGAATGAAGACGCCGCAAAAAAACTGAGGGCCAAAGTCAAGCAGTGGACTCTAAAGAAGATGGCCGAACTGTTCCGTAGCTGGAAGAAGAAGCTATGGAAAGAATATCGGAAGACAAAGAAAGTGCCAGTATTCGAGGGGTATCTAGCCAAGCAGGCGAATCACTGGAAGGCATTTCAGGAGTACAAGCAGTCAGAAGATGCCAAGGCATTATCAGAAAAGAACAAGAAAAATGCCGACAAGAAGAAATATCACCACACGCTGGGGCCAGGGGGCTATGAGACTGCCATCCCAAAGTGGGATAAGAAAGAGCAAGATTTGGTAGCTAAAGGCATCGTACCTGAACCCATCCGTGATGAGTGGGAATTGAGAGCAAGGAATTGGTTCCTTGCGCATGGTGGTTCGTACGACGAAGAAACAGGGGACCTTATCTGCAGTGACGGTCTTAAGATACCCAGGGAGAATTGGAAAAAGATAGTGAAAGAAATTAAAGAGGGAAAAAGACAGTTCACTGCAGATAGAGAGAAAGATTTGCTCACACTGGTCCTCGGCAATGACGAACATGGAGGACGAACGCGAGGCTTCGGTCCTTCTTACCCGTGGTGGCTTGGGTTTGCCAGAGACCAAGACACTTACAGAAGCCGAGCGAGAGCAAAGAAGCGACAGCAGGATGAGGAGAATGACAAGTTCAACCAGTTGCTTGCCAGGCTTAACGAGCAACAGAAGCAGATTGACGAGCTTAGAGGAGTAGCGCGCCAGGAAGATCCTGCACTCGATATTACCGGTGCCCCATCTAAGCGGAAAAGCAGCGTGGCTGAATCTGAGGCCCCGCCCGACGATGCACGAAGAATGATAGAGGGCGGTCCCGGCTACCCCGTGGATGGAATCAAGGAGTCAACATCATGTGAACTCCATCAGAAATTCAAGAACATATCCATGAAGGTGGCCGTCGGACAAGCTTTACCTTCTGGCCCTGATGCACGCTGGCATGGCCGTGAGATTCCAGCTGGCTTTGCTAAAGTCGGGGTGGATGAAATCATGGCGGGGTTTCATGATATGGAGCTCGACATAGCTGGACCCGAAGATGAGAGGACACTCGGAGAAGTACTGGGTGGAGTCATCCTATGGGACAAGAACTACATCAAGCTTCCAGGCTCGGCCCCCCGGACAACACCGCCTCCGAGTCGTCGCAGGTCACCTACACCTCCATCACCTCCAAGCCCTCCACATGATGATGGCCACCACAACACGAGTCCATCTCGATCACCGCCGCCGGACTTGGGTCGGCCGTCTCCGCCGCCGCCCGCTAAGGATACTAAGCGGAAGCGTGCCAGCAAGAATGCTCCATCGATGAGTTCTAAGCGACGGAGCTCCCCAAAGCGCAAACTGTCGCCCCTCCCAAAGGTACCTCATGCTAATCTTCCTATCAGACCTTATGATCGTACCGACGAGGAAAATGCCAGGATAGCAAAGGAACATTATGATGCGCAGATGAAAAAGAAGGAACCCGAGCCCCGCCCGGAATACACCGAGAAGCAAATAGCATATGCAAAATACTTACTGACCCTTCCATCACAGTATGACTTACACCATAAGCCTGACGACTATACACGCACATTGCAGAAGGAAGGGAAAAAGAGCAAGTCACGTGCAAGTGCAAGTGGGAGCAAATCAAGTTCAACTACAAGCAAAAAAAGATCCGACGTTCCTCAGCTTGGACAACAGGCCAAACAGTCGATCCCACCCCTCAGGGTGTTACCCGAGAATGTTCCCTCTCTGGTGCAGGGGCAAGATTTGGAATTAGCAAAGAAGTGGGCTGCTGAATGGGGTATCCCGGTTGAAGACGTTTTGGCTTCCCAAGACGACAGGTTACCCAAGGCTGTGGTAGCCCCTAAGCCACAGTTTGTCATGGGAGCGCCTTTGGTCAGCAAAGATAAGTTTGATGATCTCCCAACAAATATGCGTTACTTGCATACATGGTACTTAAGTGAATCAAAGAATGGGAGAACGATGATCGTGGCGCGTGTCCCACGGGAGTACTACGGCCGTCCCGAAGACATCCATATCGACTTTGATGAACTCTTCCAGATGTACAATGCCGACGCCCTCGACAAATCGCTTATGAGTTGCTATTGTCTGTAAGTTTTTCAATTCGTTGTCTACATATAACTTGTTCAGTTATTTCAATTCATTGTCTACATATAACTTGTTCCGTTCTGACTTGTACTCTATTATGCAGAATGAAGATTCTGGAATGTAAAAGTAGGAACATCCTAAATATTGGGTTTATTGACCCAGATAAAATACATATAAAGACGCTAACTGATAACCCCAAGGAGACAGAGGAAAACCTTCTAAGGTTTCTAACAGATCAAAATTTCTGTGACCACATACTATTTCCATACAACTTCAGGTGAGGGTCTTACTCTGTTGTGTCCATTCACTTATAAGTGTAATTGATAAGTTACTGACACACACACACATATATATATATATATATATATATATATATATATATATATATGTGCAGCTACCACTGGATTCTGTTGGACATTCAAATTGATAAGGGAAGAGTTGATGCCTTCGACCCATTATCGAGACCCTTGGAACAGTTCCAAAGCCTGCAGGACATGCTCCAAGGGTAATTTCAATCATTCTTGCGCTCTATCGGTCTCTTTCGATGATTTTCTGATATATCAATTAATGAAAAACTTAGCAAATCATTTTCCTTGTCGGGCAGGGTTTGGAAGCGGTTCAAGTGCGTGACTGACGGTATCGAGCATGAGAAGCTGACCTTTAGAGCGGCTCAGGTAAGTAGTAGTATGATATACTTCTATTTTCAATACATTTATGATGCTAGATTATTATTTTGATTATATATATTCTATTCTCGTAAAGTGCGACCAGCAGCCACGGGGGACGCATCTATGCGGATACTATGTTTGCGAGACCATTCGCACGTTTACCTCTGAGCACAAGGATTACAGATACGACGTAAGCAATGAACATTCACACCTCTATTTTTACCCGTCATTCTTTGTTATCATGATTGATATTCATATTCATCTCCTCTTCTTATATAGTACACGGCCATGAGGGAGAAGTACCTACCAGAGCAACGCGCGATTGCTGTTGCAGAGGAGCTAGCGACCTTTCTGAGGACGGAAGCTATAGATGACAAAGGACGATTTAGTGTAGCTAGGGGCCATTACTGATGTTGGTCCATGTAATCGAATAGACGGGCTCTAGTCCCGATAATTCTGATCTCCATATAATTGTATATATATGCTCGCTTGTAAGATAAGTTAATCTTATATATATGCATAAACTAATTCCCAACACCAAACAAGGCACCAAACGAGGCATCACGTTAATCCCCCGAACACCTAAAACCCTAAAACCCCTAAACCCTAAAACCCTAAAGCAAAAAACAAAATCTGTAGATGCCTTTAGTCCCGGTCTGTCTTACAAACCGGGACTAAAGGTCCTGGCCCTGGATTCACTCGAAGCCGCCCACGTGGACGCCCTCCAGTCTCGGCTGGTAACCGGGCCGGGACTAAGGGTTTAGCCTTTAGTCCCGCGGCTGGGGTCCCGGTTTGCAAACCGGGACTAAAGGCCCTTACGGGTCGGGACTGGAGGCCCTGTCCCCACTAGTGGTAGACGACTCCAGAATGGAGGAGGGATCCCCGGTCGGTGGTCCACTCTTGCCAGAGGGCGTCGTCGTCAGGAGCGACCGCCGGGCCGCCCATGTTGATGCGGCGCGCCAACTGCAGCGGAACCGCGCTAGCTTTGGTGAGGAGGTCGTGGAGACAAAGACGACCTCGATGGCGTTCATGAAGGCAACGCCCCCGTCAGCCAGAGGCACGAACGTGACGATCAGCCTGTCGTGCGCCACGTCCAGCAGGAACTCCACGACCACCGGCAACGACGCGTCATCGGGCGAAGCTGTGGTCGAGCAGGATGGCATCCTGCGTGGACACCTTGAACCCCAGGATGGTAAGCTGCAAAAAGAGGATTCCGCTGAGCCAAAGAACAAAGAATAGTTCAGCTCCTCGTTCATAATGTTCCGATCGGTTGTAGATTTTTCTTTGGTCTGTGTTTCTGTTGCACATAACTGAGAGGAACCATTTGTACAGTTGATGACAAGAACAAAATTTGATTTGTCCTATGCTTGCTAGATCGCTAAATGCACCATGTAAAAAAAAGATTGCTAAAAGAACGATATCATAGTTGGAGTCAGTTTAGTGGCTATTCTCTGTACAATGTCAATCCATGAGTTCCCAGAAAATATGAGTATGGCCTCACCTATTTTGGAATTATGCCTATACTTTCAGCATGCTTTCAAAATTTCTAATTGCGTAAAATCAATTTCTAGGATGGACGGACTTATAATAATTAATCATAGTCAGAACAGTCGTTGGGTTTAGGGACTCACGAGAACGGCAACATGGCCAACCGCGGCGACCACCAGAGCGAGGCACATCCGCAGGAGATAGCAAGAACTGGAAGGGGTCCCGATGGTGAGGTGGGAAGGAGTCGGCTAGAGCCTAGAGGCGACCGAGAAGATCGAGGGGGGACACCCTCCTTTCTTGAACTCTTGCCTCTCTCTCTCGAAGTGGCAGCGTCTCACCAGATCAAATAAACGACGGCACGCTCAAGTTCAGTAACAAGGTATAGCCTGAATCTTTTATATCTTATGGGCTCTGATGCCATAGTTTATATGAATAGACTGAAATTCTGATATCCGAGTACGTGTTACTATATGAAATAATCTCGTCAATCTCGCATTTGTGTGTAACGCTGCAAACACTGCAAATTTAGGGCTGATTAGAGTAATGCAGGGCAGAATAATGGTGTGTTAAATTTTAATTTTTGGTTAACTACGGTTAATTCCAGTTCTCTCCATAATTATATTTTTGTTAGACATGGGAGGTAGATGTTAACAAGCATCACTAGACATTAGCGAGAAAGATAGTTTTTATAATATTCCACTTTTGTAGATATCTGAATCACAAGATAAATAATTCATACACTTGATATAAAACTATAGTCACGCCTAAGAATAAATAGGAAATAAGAGGAAAATTTTGTGACTTCACACGAGTTGCCTCCCCTCCATCGGGAGGGGAGTAGTAACTGTTTTATTAGAAATTTTGATCAGGTTTAGTATTTAAAATAAGGAAAATCTATGTGTAATTATTGTAGTACACTTCTAAACTCTACAGGACGACTAGGGAGGTTTGACGAAGTTGTAAAAAACATTGGCGCACAATAGCAAGTGATAAATTGTTGGAGTACGGAGAACACAAAGTATAATGACGTTATTGATGACATAACTACAAGGCACACTGATAACAAGAAAGAAAAACTATAAGGTGGTAGCAAAGCATGAGTATCGAACTAGAGAAACGGGAAATATTAAGAAGAAAGAGTTGAAGGCAGAACAAAAGAGAGATGGAAATCCGCTGCAACACGCGCGGACATTTAGCTAGTACTCCAAAACGATAAAAAGAGATTGGATACCATACTACTACCTACCGACCGTTGCATCACGTTTTCCATGAATCCAGCGATCAGTTATGGTTCCAAAACGGAAACTACTCGTGTACGTTATCCATCGGCCATGAGGTGATATACATCATCGACCTTTGTTCTGCAGGAACGAGAAACTAATCTAAGCCCTCGACAACGCTTAGAAAAAAATCGATCGAAGCCCTAGAAACATGGGCAGGCGGCCGATGACGACCGGGAGGGACGACATTGAGAGGCAGGCAATCCATGGAGATCCGGAGATCCTAGAGAAGAAGAAGGCCAAGTGCACCGATTGCATCGCCTTGACCTGTATCTTCGCCTTGTCCTTGTGCGTGGCCGTCCTGATCTTGATCTACCATCTGGACGCGCATTACTATGTCACGATATACTCCGTCTCCGGCGTCGACGACCCGGCGAGGGGCCTCTCGTTCAATCTCACCCTCGGCGTCGGCTCATGGAGCTACGGCTACGAGGCTTGCATCATACGTGGAGGTCTCCTACCATGGTTTCCAGCTCGCCGCAAGTGAGCCCGAGACGGGGCAGCTCTGCGCCAGGCCAATGAAGACGGCCGACCAGCGCGTTGTCACGAAGGTCACCGGGATGCCCGCGGGCGAAGTGCTCGACAGCCTCGTAGCAGACATGAAGCTAGGGGCTCCGGTGTATGACGTCACGCTGCACCTCCCGGCAGGGTCCTACGGCGTGCTAGACGGGAAGAATTGGGTGACGGAGAGCGGTGGCAAGCTGGTCGGCGCCGCCGCAGATTGGTGCGATGCCCCCACCCAGATGCCAATAATACACGTACGGACCACATTAACTGAAGTCGGTGAAATCTTGTGGTAGAGTTAATCGTCAAGTAATATACACTTACCGCCAGATGAAGAAGATTTCCACTCGTCGATCTATTGGAAAAGAAGTTATAGCATGTTGCGTTGTCAATGAACGCAGGCTTACCAAGCATCGGCACTTTGTTGTTTCTTTGAATTCTTCCTTACAATTTTTGCGCTTGGAGTTTGTTCACCTAGGTCTAGTAGTAGTTTATTTTGCTAGTGTGACTCTTTGTATCGCACATTAACGTGTTCCTATCTTTCCTCTAGCTTATGATCGCAATGCTTCTGTTTAAGTATATTAAATTTGGCCTCATAATATATTGCCTTTTAAATATGTTAAATCGATCTACCAAGAATCAAGCAATCATAATACGATGATAATACCAAGATTTAATCAAGAGGGTCGACGAACTCACCTACTTTCGGCGCCAGATTTCGAGCATTCGTCCCTGCAACACAATAGGCCGATCGATATTATTCGGCTTTTTACGATATCATGTAACCTAGCGGAGCGCCAATTGGATCAATCTTCTCATGAATTAGGTTTTCTGCTTTTAGCACCCCAGTGTCGAAAAATCAGATAAAAGAAGGGCGAGCTAGTTCTATCTATGGTCAATTGGTTAGTGAAATAAAAACCCTTCTTCGAGGTTTTGAAGAATTCTGTGTGCGACGATCAGCAAAAGAAGCTGCCCATAGAACAGTGAAGGATATTGGATTGATGCTCTAGCCAACTATTCCAAAAGTCCAAACTGATGGAAAATGCTAGGTTTTATATTATAAAACTCCCCCTCACGTCTAGGTTGGACAAACAGAAAGACCAAGGCGTGAGATAAACGGGAGGATGCAAATATTTTTAGATTAAATAGTGCGTTAGCCGGGGCTTGAACTTGAGACCACCTGGCTCTGATATCATATTGGATTGACGCTCTAGCCAACTATTCCAAAAGTATAAACTGATGGAAAGGGTTAGGTTTTATATTATAACAAAGGAAGGCTGCTTGGTGTGGCGCTACGCCTAATAATTAATTATATTATGGACCGGATTGTGTTGGACTCTCGTTTGAATTAATAAAATCGCAGCGCTTAATATGAAGGAAAAACAGGGGAAAGGAGAGCGCTGCTCGCAGTAATAAAATTACCTAGCAAGTATCCTCGAAACAGGCTTTCGCCTCGCTTTATAAATAAAGCCATGCGGCCAAACCGATACAAAATGATGAGGAGAACCTCTTATAAAGCAGATTAAAGATAAAAAAGATCAAGTACAGGAAGAACCATGGCTTGGCACCAATGACACTCAACCGAACCAAGAAAGATCGAAGCTCCGCGACGACGCCCCAAAAAGGTCACGACGCATGCGCCGCCACCGTCGAGACCGCAACGTCAAGGGTTTTCACCTGGAGCCCTAGCACAATAAAGGTAGCCGTCGAGTTCCGGTACGGTAGCTAGGGTTGTAAGCGACATGCTCTCTCACTCGCCCTGTGTCGCCCCCGCGCAACCAAGGCAAAACCCTAGCTTTCATACCCCCTCCCCCCTTTCTCCCCCCCCAACGTCGCTGGCGTGAGCCACCGGGCAAAGCCCGTGCGGTGCCGGCGGCAAGGGGCTGTCTTCTACCCAGCACGTGGAGGACTGTGCGGGGATGGTGCCCTCCCTGGCGGCGGTGCGGCTTGGCAGAGGTCAACGAGGCCTGGCATGGCGGCGCCGGCGGGCTGCGCCAAGGGTGTCCTCTCGCAGTGGAGGCGGCGGCAGGCGGTGGTGCTCGCGGTACCCGTTCCGCCACGAGTGCATGGACGCCGACACGTACGTGCAGGTGTCCTACCGCTGTGTCCCGCTTGCCGCAAGCGCCGCCGTGCCACATCAGCTCTGCGTGGGGCCGAAGAAGTCGACAGACGTACAATTTGCTGCGAAAGGTACCGGCGTTCGCCTCCTGGGCTTCCTCATGGACAGCCTCGCGGCGGATATGCGGGGCGGGGTGGCGGCGTTCGACGTCGGGATCAGGATGTCCGGCAGCGATTGGGTGGCGTCCTGCGGGGCTAGGCGGATCGGGGATAGCGGCGATGGGTGCGACGACGATTGGCACATGTGCCAACACCAGGATGCAACGGCCACTGATCCGGCGATGTTTACTCCTCCGATCATCATACCGCCAAAAGAATAACCCTCAGGTGAAACATAGACATGGATGAAGATGCACTCCGCTGAAGACCACCCATCAACACGTGTTACAGACTTAAGTAGTAGTTCTCGCTATTTTTGTTGTTGTACTTCTGTTTCAGATCATCTTTACTAATAATTTCGTTTCGGATCATGCATCTTTGATGTGTTCTAGTTATACTATATCCTATCGTGCTTCTCTCCAAACCACAAGAAGATGGGTATTGCTGTGTCACAAATGAGTTTTTTGTTTTTACCATCCTGCCATCCCGTCGCTATTGTTGAATAAACCAACCAACATGACTTAATAATAGAAGCAGCCCATGAAGCGTGGCAACATGAGTTTTTTGTTTTTACCGGTCTCAGTTTTTCCACAAGGAAAAAGATTTGGAGATGGGAGGTATCGATCCCCCTTCCTCTTTGAAGCATACAAAGTGCTCTACCATTTGAGCTACATACCCATATGCATACCCATATGAGTTTTTTTGTTTTTACCATCCTGCCATCCCGGTGCTATTGTTGAATAGATCAAGCATATGTTCGACCCGCGGGTAAACCTCATGCTCGACCCGCGGGTAAACCTCATGCTCGACCCGCGGTTCAACCTCACCTTTCTCTTGGCCTCATCCAGCCCCGGGCGCCGCGCTTGCATGGACGCCGGCACATATGTTGTCATGTCGTACCACTGAGTTCCACTGGCCACCAGCGCTGCCGCACCGTGCTGGCTCTGGTTAGGGCGAAGAAGTCGGTGAGCATGCCCGTGGTCGCCGAGGGCACCGGCGTACGCATGCCGGGTACATGATGGACAGCCTCATGGTGGACCTACGAAGCGGCGTGGAGGAGTTTGAAGTCACCTTCAAGGTGTCCAGCGATAATGTCGTGGGGATGACTTAGGGGGCGCACCACGGGCCGGGCAATATGCCGGTTGGCGTCCCAGGAGTCCCCACGGCTTCAGCACGAGAAGACCGGCTCTACCCGAAGGGCCGGCTGCGCCAGCGGCCGGCTAACGACTCCACCGAGGAGGACTGGAGCCGGGCGATGGAGACAAAACTCCCCAACGGCTGTCTAGCCAAAAGCGGAACGGCCCCGACAAGATCGTCAGGGGCGCAGGACAGGAGTGACGAGCGCCACGACCGCGTCCAACCAATGAGAGACCGAAGACCCTTCCCCACGACGGGATCCGAGGCAGAGGAGAGGGGATATGCCCCCCAGATGCCGGTCCAGGGGAAAGACACTTTATAAAGTGTCTTTGCCAGAGCAGGGTCAGAAGGTCACGCCAAGGACGCCGCCGCCGAGGAGCCGGCAGCCGGCCGAATCGCCACCTAAACCTGTAACCATGCCCCCGTCTATATAAGGGGGCCTGGACCCTTAGCATAGGGGGGATCCGATCTTCTTCTTCCTCCTCTAACCGAGCAGCTCGAGGAGCACTGTAATCGTTACAACCCAATCAATACGAAGCAGGCAGGAAGTAGGGGTTTACCTCCACCCGGGAGGGCCCTGAACCTGGGTAAACCGAGGTGTCTCTGTTGGCACAATCCCGAGCCGGACCCATCGTCACCAACGTCGAGCCCCTCCGATAAGCCACCCCATGGCTACTGTCTCTAAATTCCCACGACAGATAACTCGAACAACGTCGCGTCATGCAGCCCCAGGCGAGTCGGGGATGCTGCCGTGGAGTTCGGCCAGCGGAATACATGCCCGGACACCCGGGACAACACGGCTGCGAGTTTTGCGCTGATAGTATGATGAAGTGTCCCAGTGGTCATCGGCTGATTAGTACTTCCCAAGTTTTTTCTACTGCGATTAACGCTTCTCATGTTTATACTTTATACTAGTACTAGACGTGATCGGGATTAACTGTTCCCTTCTAGTACAAGATTTAATTATTTAAATATGAATTGTTTCCTATATATTTTGTAATGGTTATGATATTTTTATTCATAGTTGTTCCGTAGGACGAAGCCGCGCTAGATCTAAAATATATAAAAAAAATCTCAAATTAAATAAAAAGTGTGTTATTTTTTTTAAAAATTGCCTTACATACTACTCCAACTTGCCAAACTTTACATGCCTGCGTATAATTTTTGTTGAAGTGAACCGGGCCACGTGAAGCTCTCTACACGTTTCTCAGGAGCTGTCGTTTTTCTAGACTAGAATCGAGCTTGTCCCGCGACTTGCTCGATGCCCCAATTCCAAACCTGAAAGCCTGAAACCTCTCCGGACTCCTGCTCCTCCCGCTAGACGGCAGGAAAATCATGCCTTCCAATAAGGAAAATCATTTGCCGAAGATTGCCACACATACCATTTTAAGGCCTATACCATCTATATAATCATCAATGACTCCCCAGCCAAGGAACACGCAAATCTGAAGACCGATCTTGGAGGGAGCTGGAAGACAATGGACAACGGCGCCGCTCGAGACCACTTGCCCCATCAGGCGGAAGGAGGGCGACTGTGGGTCTTGTTCTCGTGCATGGTGGTACTGGTGCCTATCCTGCTGCTCCTAGCCGCCCTGTGCTTCGTCCTGTTCCAAACCTTACTCCAGGATCCCCACTATTCTGTGGCGATCGACTCTGTCTCCGGCCTCGACCCGGTGCTTGGCAGCAGGCCGGCGCTCGATCCGGAGTTCAACCTCACCTTTCGCGTCGCCTCACATGGGTTCTGGGTCCGCGAGTGCTCCGGCCATGGCGGGCAGGTTGATGTGTCCTACCGCGGCATCCCCCTGGCCTCTAGCATAAGCATAGAGGAGCAGATCTGCGCCCGGCCAAGGAAGACGGTGGATCATGCTATTGTCGCGAGGGGAGGTGCTATCGTCTTGCCGGGGTCCGTGCTCGATAGCCTCGCCGGAGACATGCGCAACGGAGTGCAGGTGTTCGATGTCGCGCTGCGTGGCTGGGGGGAGGATGCTAACTACACGTGCGGGCCTAGGCGGGTCGGCGACAGCTATGCGTTGCGAAGAGAGTGTGAAGAGATCAGCACCGGCATTTGATATGCATTCCACAACTCCACAAGTGATCGATCTTTGTTATTTCGCTTCGAATTTTTAATCTATTGCATGATTGTGACAAACTTTATTATTTTTAATTTTTACTTGTTATCTAAGAATTGTATACGAACTATTTTACTTGCTCGAGACGTGTTCTCCCGCTTGTATGAGTGTGTGGCGTTTGAGCTGGTCTGGTAGGTGAAGTGTTGCTTGGGATGCCAGCTCGCGTAAATATTCGCGACTAGATTTATTACTTTACATCATTCATAGCTAGCTCCATATTTTTACAGGCAAACTACAATTATGTCGCGATTTTCTTGCCAGATCTACTTTGAGGTTAGGTCTCCCTAGAGATACGAGAATGTAGTGCTAAAAAAAACAATATCTATGTCATCACGAAAATGCATCGGATAAACTTTATATGATTCATCAATTTTCTTTTTGGTACAATGGGGCCCACTTTAAATTTTGGCATGGCCCCCGAATTATGTCGACTCGGTTACTGTCTAGCATCACCAAAATCCCACATTACGGCGCTCCATATCTCTATCGCAATCTTGATATGCACCAATTCAGAGCGGTGTACTCGAGATAGAGGTCGTTGGTGCCTGGCGGCTAGGGTTTGGTTTTGTCCAAGTCCACCGTGTTTGGTGTTTTGGGAGTACTGTTAATTGCTCATAAGATATTTCAGTCAATAGTGAGAAAATCAGAATCGTGCAGAAGTTCCTGCGTAAGAAAAACTACACGATACTAGACTAATGTTTGGTCAGATTAAAAATTAGTAGTAATATTAAAAATAAGTCTTACAATTTGAGATGAATGTAGTATATCGAGTAGCTAAACTCCCTCTTGTATATAATGTGCAATTAGCACTTATCGCAATGACTCAAACAACGAACAATATTGTCATTCAAAATAAGTACTACTAGAAGAGAGGTATAAACGTGCAAGTTTCGAAACAATATTCTGCTAGAGATAATGCGAACCAGTCGAAAAGCAAAACCAACAAGTCTATGAAAACAGTACTTTAACGGCTACTTGAACGTCAGCTATTGATCTGCTAGAAAACTAACTCCAAAATCATTCTTAAAAAAAAAAACTACAAGATCGACCCATCCGTACGTACGTGACATTGCACATGAACTAGCAGGAGTACTACGAACTCGAGTTGTGCACAACACACGCGGTCTTGTCGTCCTCGCCGACCCGCCGCGCCCCGCACCACGCCACCGTCTTCCCGTCCGCCGTCGAGATGGATACATCGAACACTCTATTCCTGCGCTGCTCGTCGGCGGCCAGGCCGTCCGCCACGAACCCCGGCGACGTGGTGATGTTGTTATTTCCGCGAGCGAACCGCGCGCCGGGGTTCGGAACAGGGGAAAAAAAGAAAGAGGGAACGGATGGATCATCGATCGGTACCTTGTCGCCATCGTCGCCGGAACCGCCGATCCACGCACGCATAGCCTGGTATACTTCTCTCGCCGCCGGCTACAACGGTGGGCATCTCGGCTGCAGCTAAAACAATTAGTACTAGATATGCGTCCCCATGTCTCCACCGATCGATTTGTTTAAACAAAAACAAAAACAGAGGAAACGGATGGATCATAGATTGGTTACCTTCTCGCCTAGCCTGGTATTTCTCTCGCCGCCGGCCACTCACCATCCCTCTCCGGCTGGCGGGGGCACCGGCTGCCGCGGTCGCCACTCGCAAGTCACACGCGCAACTCGCACGCGGCTCTCGTGACCATGTGCTAGTATATATAGAGAGAGGGAGGTTGGCGGGGAGACTCTTCTATCCTCGCTTAATGGAGAGAACGGACGGCTGATATGCATTGTGCCACGGATCGGTGACGTGGAGACAGTCTCATAAAGCTAATCAAGATTGTGCGGGATTCAGGCATGAGATCCGCTGTGTGATTGTATAGAATTCAATTAATTACTGCTCCCGTTTTAGACGTGCGCGGACTTGTTCTCCTGGTCGTTGCATGCAAAGGCAAAGGCAGTGCCCAAATCACGGCCATGCAGTCCGGCATATTAAATCCAATTAATTACTCTTTATGTTTTTGATGCGCGCAACCTTCTTCCTCTCTGTTTTTGCATCTCCTTTAGCCAAGCTACTAGAGTGGACGATGATGGAGAGCTTTTCATATATTTCGGAGAGAAGGGTGCAATATTTTGGGACACAAATATGCAACAAAGTTTCATATATTTCAGAGAGAATTCAACATCATCCATTATTAGCGAGATGCAGTACGCGGTGGTGACGACGGCTTAGCATATACTCTTAGGGACTATGCTAGGTGGACACGATGGACGGTCCAGATAAATACTGGTGCGGGTCACTGACTTTTGCACTTGGATTTCCCTAGCGGACTCTGGCCTATAGCTAGTCCACGGCATGGCATCGGTGGGGCACGAGCGTCACCGTAGACGGCAAACCCCGCATGTCTCGCTTGCTCGGTTATTTATATGAAGGTTTTAGAGGTTTGGGTGATGGTAGGATTTTCACCCAATCCCCACTAATTCCCTGGAAACCTAAGGTACCAAACAGGTTCTAAGTTATTTAGTAGAGTGAAAGGACGGAGATGTCCCAGATGCGGTAAGCATACATGTTTACAGCAGTTCAGATGAGGAAGGCAGGTAAAGGCTTCGATGCGTGCAATTACATGCATAACTAATCAATGTTCTCTCCGAGAAATTAATCGCACTCGACTCGATTTACTATTGTTGCCTTTTCACTCCTAAAAGTTGACGGAGCAACTCAAACAAAGAAACAAAAATGGATATGCAACAGTTCTGGGTCACACCAGTAATCAACTCGACATATGATAAAATCTTAGATTCCAACAATATTATACTCACATTTTGTACACAAGTTGATCTACATTTCTGTATATGTGCATGCAGCTTTAAAAACAAAGAAATACACGCAGTAACAATTGGCACAAAACGAGCGGTGAAGTACACTGATTTTAACTCAGTTTCCAAGCAATCAATTAAACATGAACGCCAACCACACATGGCTTCCAGTAACAACCCTACCCAACTGCTCGAGTTTCTATCCTTTTTTCGAGAATAACTCAACTTCCTTGCGCACCCCTCAACGCAATCACCAAGGAGGTGAGTAATCTTGTATTCTTTTGTCACGGGATGAAAAGCAAAGCTATAGAAAGAGAAGTGATCACCTCTCATATTCTTGGCAGGTTTCTGAAGATTCATACATTCACCAGTTGTAAAGTTAGCTATCTTGATCGTTGATGTCTTTGTGTATAAGGCAAGAAGGCCATTGCACGAACCAAAAAAAGCAGATCGTCAGGCCCAATCACTGGCTGAAACCACACCTTGTGGAAAGAACAGAAGGGTGTAACGCTGTGCATTCTGGAGGTGTGATGTAGCAAACAGGGGATCCCGGATGAAGTCGTGCCAGTGCTGGCAAACACCGACACACCTCAACAGAGTGGTCAATGGCAGCCTCAAAAAAATCCGCTCAATGACGTCCCCTGGGAGGCGGCTTATGATGCTTTCCTCATTGATTTTCCTCTTTGAGTTGGTTTCCCCAGTGGCCATAGTGAGCACCCAATTCCGAGGCAGCCAGATCCGTCTGCAAACACACATTTGAATAAATTAGATAGAGCATACTTCTTATAGTTTGACCCAGAGAATTCTAGATAGAAACAGACCAATTAAATAAACTTGTGGGCAAAGAAACAAGAAATGTATGCATGTATGTGTCACTTCCAAGATCTATTTACCAGACCATGTTCAAGGAATAAACTGATGGCATCTCAAATTTTATACGGCGTAATCAAATACTGACTTAGAAACTAACTCGCTCTAATTATCAAATACAGACCAATTAAATAAACTTGTGGGTAAAAAAAACGCTACTGGTATCTATAATCCCCTCTCATGTACCAGAAATTTCAATTTATGGCCACCTGTTTATTAGTGCGCGCCCTCCCTCCAAGCTCCGGTGCAGCACGCGCTCAAGTTCTCAACTAAGGACAAGTAACTAGAAACCCCAGACGTAATTACAAATAGAGGAGCACATACGAGAAGGCCATCGGGGGAGGAAGCATCCCGCAAGCAAAAGAGAATATCAAAGGAGAGGAGGACTCACCAGCACGATTAGGATCAGGCAAGCTCCGCCGTCACCGCCAAGCAGGCGCACTCCGCTCGATGGTGGATGGATTTCCCGCCGCCTGTCAGGCAGTGAAATGATGTTACGTCGCTTCCCCACCTACAAGAAAATACACCGAACAAAAGATTCATTCATTGGACCCAGATAAAAATGTGGAGAACATCTCAGCAACAAGATGAATACACTTATCAGCTAGGGACAACTTGCATCTCACTAACAAAATGCACTTGCAACAACCACAAGCAGCTATCGGAAACATCACTATCTAGTATAGCTCCATGTCAGTTAAACTCCAGTTTGCACATACTTATGGTGAGTTGGGACATACAGGCCTACGCTCTGCAACAGCAGCAAATCTGCTAAAATAGGAGTATCAAATGTCATGTGCTTCTTCGACAGCAAGAATAAGTACTTCCAAATATCTCAACATCTAATGGGTTAACCTAAACTAGCACAATAAGTACTTCCTAGAACGCAGCATCTAATGGGTTTAACTTAAACTAATACAATAGCATATCTTGGGCATCAGATTTGTTCCTGGGTAATGCACCAAAAGAAGTGGCATGAAATTGACGGAATTTATAATTTGTCCACTGATTAATAGTTAACACTATCAATACATATATATGGTTGAATTAGCATGGTTAAACAATGTAGATACAATACACATTGCTCAATCCTGACAAAATGCTTGACAAGAACCACTGACCTTTGATATCAAAATGTACTAATCTTCACAGCCATGAATTGTTTGAAGATCTGAAAAAAAGATCATTTCTCAAGCACAAACCATATATATTGATAGAACTATTGAGGATTCCATGAGAATCCTTAACATAATAGAAAAAAGGTGCACCTCAGCAAGCATGGTTTACACTAGTTTTCTATATAGTTATCAGGGAAATTGAACAAAACAACCAGTTAATAAAAACGCCATTCACAGGTCAATGATTAGACCATTTTCCCCGCGGTAATGGAAAACTTATTAGCCTATTCAATCTGAAACATATACATCTAAACTGAAGATATGTGTAGATACAACATGGACCAATACCACATGGAGTCTTACGTGTGGCTTCCACGTAGATACAACATGGACCAATACCACTAGAATCTCGGAGAGCTGGAGAGGAGGGGAAGAAAGTGGAGGAGGGTGATCTTACCGGAGATGTGGAGTTGCAGCACTTAAGGGGAGACAGATGCCTGACTTTTTAAGTTGCACCGCCAAAACATATGCATCGGGCAGCTTTGTACGACAAAGATTAGCTTTAGATTCCCATGCATACATAGTTTAAACATAAAATAGTTGAGAATCTGTACACCAACAACACTCACAGCTTCCCGATGTTTCCTTATGCAGCATTAGTTGAAGAAATAAACAAGAAAAGCATATCCGTCGGCCAGATCCAGCGGCCATGCCCAGCTCCAGCTCCACTGGTTCAAGATCACCTACATGACATCGGACCAATAAATGTACTATAAGCAGAATACACTATTACGTGGCTAGGCCAACCATCAACACTGGCACCGAGCACATTTAATAAGTGATTTAATAAGTGATAATAATGAGTGTTCATAACTTCATATACTACGATGTCATGACTGAAAGTGGAATAAGAGTTCCACTCCTGAAAGTGATGACTGGATGATGAACAACTCACAAAATATAAGAAACTTGTACAATAACAAAGTCAGTCACTGATGGTGCAAAATCAAGGTGCCAAGGCATTTTCATGAAAGTTCTATTACATTAGCACTATATACAGATCAACTAAACTACAAAGTGGTCCGGAAGATACAAAGGCATGTAACAAGAAAAACTTGTCATAGCAGTATAGCACACTAGTAATACAGCAAAAAGGCTTTATAGATAAAACAGAACTTTTCATCTAGCACATGAACAAAGATATAAAGATAGGATGCATTTAGAAGTGTTCACCACCAAAACGAACCAAAGCTTAATATGCAGCAGCCAAACAAGAGACAAACCGAGACTGCATTCTTATGAACTACTAAAAAATATGATTTGCTTCTCATAAAAATAGGAGATCTTGAGCAACATACGGAGCACAACACGCTCAATGCTTCGAGATTTTGGCACTATGTATACTACGAATTATTTTTCAGGAAAGAATTACCATCACAAAAGCTGGATGCTTGTGCTCGCCCTCCAGCATCTTTTCCCAAAGTAAATCTCAGAGGAGGAGAATGATCAGCATTTGCAAACAAGTTCTTGTTCAATAGACTCAATTGTCTAGAGAAGAAAAATGAAGCACATAGGTTCCTCCTACAATGCTCCATCTGCAACAGCAATAGATCACTCACATCAGAGAACCAAATTTCGAAAGGGCAACGCTTGCAAGCTGCCACTATCAAATATCCAATTTTTGAAACCCAAAATTACCTCATCGGTAGCAATCAAGCGCTGCTGGAGCTTCACACCCTCTCCTTTCATATGCCTACACTGTCATACACAAACTGAAGGGCTGCAAGTAAAATGGAAAGAAAAGACTCATTAGCCTGCCATATAAATCTGAATAACATGGAGTTAAAGGCCTTTGTTACATAAAGAGATTGGTACTCAGTTATCCAGGCACACAACTATCATAAAGTGGTACTTCAGCACCACCACCTGTGGATTGCTTAATGTCAAGAGTTGATTGACAACTTAACAGAAAATGATATTGTACGAAGATACAATATTTTTTCCTTAATACTTATATAACTTTAACAAGTGATGAGATGAAACGTCCTAGGCGACATGACACAAAGCTGTTAATGTCCCATAGTTTACCTAATTATAAGAGTAGAGTTCTATCAAATGTATACACGGATAATCATCTAAACATTCATCAAAATTCAACTGAACCAATGTAGTAATGGACATGCTAAACAAGATGTACACAATTGAGGGAACATCACCCTTTATCACTCGTTAATTCAAAACGAGACTGAAAAACATTATGGGGTTTACTCTACCCTTTAACACGGATATGCATATGTAGCCAAAAAAAAGACAAAAAAGAGACCATGCGCCACTATCAGTAAGAGGAAAATGACAATGACCGGATAGCAGCATGCCCAGGAGGAAAGAGAAATTTCGGATGAGATTGAAATGAGTCTGCTAGCTCTTTTGCAAATAATATGTTAAAAAAACATACATCAAAGTGAAATGCCTATGCATGATGCATCCCATCCATTCCTAGAACCATGATTTATCAACCAGATACATTGTCCATGTCTATCAACAGTTACTACTAAACACCAAACAGCCAACAATTCTAGTCATGCCCACAAGACATAACCATAACTCCAAACCAAATAAATCAGTAGAAACGTTCCCCCTGAAAATCCCTCTCCGATTCAGGAAAAGGAGTTTTCTATCATGCAACAAACTGATGTATCTCAGCGACAATATTAACATATCACACCTCAGGAAAAAATCTAAAAAAACCTAGAAACATCACCTCGCCTCACGGCTCGTCTTGTTTCTTGGTGGCTTGGGGACCTCGACGTTGGCGCCTCGGTCCGTGCAGACCTCGACCTCGTCTCCAATCCTTGGACAGCATTGCTGCTCCTCCTCAAACTAGTCATCTTGAAGAAAACAGGCAGTGATGGAGCAAAAGAAGTTGCCCCTATCTCTGAACAAACCTCACCATTTGATAAATCAGATCGCGCTGTTGGTAATTCCTTCATCAATTCCTCAACCTAAATAAACAGAATGAACCTTTAGTTTTCCCAATTAACAAAATATGGGCTAAAGTACTACCTACAAACGAAATAATGAAAGGTACAAATCGGTAAACATATCAGGCTTGCTTTAAAAAAAATTGACATAATAATTCACGTGTTCAACCTTTCACAACATTTAGCAGTTTTTCCAAAAATTGGGAAAAAATCTCAGCATTATGATATGTTGAGAATTTCTATAAGTATGTTCATGCTAACCACCTCTCTGGACCTAGGCGAAGAAGGAATACAGTCGAAAGCCCATGGTGACAAAGTAGGCTTTACCATGAGGTCAGCAAACAAGAGACAAGTGGATCATGATGGTAGAAGATTCAAGTATTAATCACCACAGGAAGTTAAACAACAAATAAGTTACAACACTAACACAGCAAGCTCAAAATATAGGTTGGCTGTCAATACCATGGAATGCAAAACAGAGACTAGTGGAATAATAACGATAGAAGATTCGGGTTTTGATCATTACGGGAAGCTTCAACATAAAATTGGTCAAAAATCAACATCTAAATCATTGAGAATGTTGCAACTTGCAACTAAAAATCCAAGCAAAAAGGGATTGTTTTTCATGCAAAACTAGGCCTTGTAGATAATTATCCTGGTACATAAATTAGAAACACTACTAAATAAACACACATGAGTGATAAGCGTTAACCTAATAGATCACACGATGGCAAGCAGAACAAAACCTACTTTATAATCAAAATTAGACCCTGGTACACCAAGTTCAAAATAGGGTCATCTAAAATTCAAAAAAAGGGTCGTCTATGAACACCGTCAAATTATTACACATACGTCAAAAAGGTAATCCATATAAATACAGAAAACAGGGATTTCAGAACAAGTACTGGTTCATATACTACTTGGCTAAAAAGAAGAGATACGAGTTAAAATACCACATATAGCATTTTCCATACAAACAAAAGCTTGGCACACATTGAGAAACAAACAAATGCATGGACATAATTTGCATGATTTAAACTTAAAGATGGTAGTACTAAGACAGAAATTTTGGCATACACTAGGTCATTTATATCCCATAGAACTTAGATTTCATAACATGGACCTGTGCCATCAGGTACTGTTTACGGTAATATGTCAAACAGTACCATAAAAAAATATTCCAGCAGAAACAGTACTACATTAGAAACATTCTCAATGGAAGCATTAACCTGATTGCTTTACAAGTGTTCATACGATTGTAATGATCTGTTATTGGACTAAATTCTGAAAAGGAAACATTCATAATTTGAAAACATCGTTAGCACGAATGGTATTAAATTCAAGCTACGTCGACAACAAAGTCACCAAGCAGATGGCTCGTCATCTTAATGAACAAAGAAGCTGCATGAAAGCAGATAGCTCGTCATCTTAATGAACAAAGAAGCTGCATGAACAAAGTCACCACAACTCAGCTACTGCTGCGAGCCACAACGTTTCTATACAGTAGCAAATTTGTGACCAAATCGATCATGCGAAACTAGGTTGTACCACCACAGAACAGGGAAAAAAGAACCTTTTGATGGGTGTCGTCGTCGACTACATCTCCCTCAAGCTCGAAATGGGACTGGACTAGCTCCTCGCCGAGCATGTCCAGGCCATACACTTCAGCATCGTTGTTCGCGTCCACGGCCAGGCTCCATCCGCTCAAAGCATGGCGTCGCAGTCTTGGAGCAAGACCCGGGCCAAGACGCTTGGAGGCGTGGCGGGATGCGGCGCTGTCTTCGATCTGCCAATATGAAAGTCGCTACAATTATGAGCACATTCAATTCACCGTGACCCAGAGATGGAAGAGAAAATCTAGATAAAAAAGTAGCTATCGTGTCAGCTAGCTAGGTTACTAGTACTAGGCAATATACGCAACCCCAGGAAAGAATCTAGAATAGGGAACCTACCGACCTACATGGGCTAAAGTACTACCTACAAACAAAATGGTGACAAGTACAAATTGGTAAACACCTCTCTGGAACATATAGAAGATTCAGGTTTTGATCATTACAGGAAGTTACAAAAGAAAATTGGTCAAAATCTACATCGAAATCACTGAGAATGTTGCAACTTGCAACTATAAATCCAAGCAAAAAGGAACTGTTTTTCATGCAAAAACTAGGCCTTTTAGATAACTATCCTGGAACATATATTAGAAACACTGCAAAATAAGTGCACATGAGTGATAAGCGTTAACCTAATATATCACACAATGGCAAGCAGAAGAAAACCTACTTTACAATCATTGGACACTAGTACTCCAAGTAAAAATAGGGTCGTCTAAAAATTCAAAAAATAGGGTTGTCTATGAAGTATGAACATCAAAAAGGTAATCCATAGAAATACTGAAAACACGGATGTCAGAACAGGTAGTGGTTCATATACTACTTTGCTAAAAAGAAGAGATAGAAGTTAAAATACCACGTATAGCATTTTTCATACAAAAAAAACTTGGTGCGCGTTGAGAAACAAAAAAAATGCTTGTACAAAATTTGCATAATTTAAACTCAAAGATGGTACCACTAAGAGAGAAACTTTGGCATACAGTAGGTCATTGATATCCCATAGAACTTAAATTTCATAACAGGGACTTGTGACATCAGGTACAGGTTGCATATGAGTCAGTTCCTCTGTTTATATAATATTTATGTCATACAGTACAAAAAAGAAGTATTTCATCAGAAACAGTACTACGTTAGAGACATTCTCAACGGAATCATTAACCCAAATGCTTTACAAGTGGTCATACGATTGTATATTGGACAGAATTCTGAGAAGGAAACATTCATAATTTGATAACTTGAATGGTATTAGATCAAGCTACATTGACAACGAGGTCACCAAACAGATGGCTCTTCATCATATTGAACGAAGAAGCTGCATGAAAACACAAAGATTTTTCCACAACTTGGCTAATGCTGCTAGCCACGACGTTTCTATACAGTAGCAAATTTGTGACCAGATCGATCATGGGAAAGCAGGTTGTACCACCACCGCAGAACAAGGGAAAATAGGAACCTTTTGATGGGTGTCGTCGTAGACGACGTCTCCCTTGCGCTCGAGACGGGACTGGACGAGCTCCTCTCCGAGCATGTTGGAGCAAGACCTGGGCCGAGCCGCTTGGAGGCATGGCGGGATGCGGCTGTCTTCGATCTGCCAATGTGAGAGTCACCACAATCATGGGCATATTCAGTTCACCATGATCCAGCGATGGAATAGAAAATATAGATAAAAAAAGTAGCAATCGTGTCAGCTAGCTAGGTTACTAGTACTACTAGGCAATATAAGCAACCCCAGGAAAGAATCAAGAATAGGGAATCTACCCACCTACGCCCCGTGTGTCTCACGATGCATACCGTAGAGCACAACAGATTAGCAGCTGGTTCAATCGTAGAAAATAGGCTACAACAAAACAGAGGAGGGGAAAAAATAGCACTACCTTTTGCACGGCTCGACGTCGAGATCCAGATCGGACTGGACGGTCCGCTCATCGCGGCCAGGCCGTCCCCCCTCCTCCCTTCCCTTGTGCGCCATCCGGACGGCGCTGTCACCGGCTCCTCATGACCAGGCTGTTTTCCCCATACCCCCCGTGGCCATCCTCCTGGTTATCGGAATCAAAGCAAGCACAAGCGTATGACCCGGGCGTGAGCTGAGCAGTGAAAGGAATACGAGGACGCATATGAACGTGGAGGAGGGAGGGACTGACCGAGGAGAGATCGAAGTGGGTGAAGCCCTCCATGGATTGGAGGCGGCCGGTGCCCGGGGATGACCAGGAGCGGCGCTTGATACCGCGTATGAGCAGAATACGGCCGCAGACGGTGCACCGTCCGGCGAGTCCCATCCGGATCGGCGTCATCCTCGACGGCGATCCGGTAGAGGAGGCCTTCCTGGGATCGCAGATGCGGGCGCGGGGAAGTAGCGTCAAGGCAGGATTCGCGTGGAGTGCTCTGGCGAGAGTCGCGCCGGCGAGCGGCGGCCGGCGAGCGGCGGCAAGGATTCGGCGGCCAGCGAGCGGTGGAGGAAAATGGGGAGAAACTGAGAGGCGGTGGATGAGGAGATTTGGTCAAGGGTTAGGTATAGCTGGGCGTGCGCGTCTCTGGTCGTTGGATGTATGCAGTGTGGACGGCTCAGATAGGGTACTCCGAGCGATCAGCGGGAGCCGTTTTCGGTGTTCTCGTTGGCTGGACATGGACTCCATGCCAGACACATCGCTCCGTCAATTAATTAGTCGGTCAACCACGTACTTAGTGTTCCTCAAAGAAGAATCAAAGCAGGCCAATTTCTAGCTACGTACGTACATACATATTAGGCATACAGCTGCTAGTCATAGTTACATAAGTTACTAGTTGGTTTGGCTTCATAACACACAAACTTACATCTCTTTAGAGATCAGCGCCTTATTTTGCAAAAATAAACACTTAACTAGTTTAACACCGGAGCTATGGCGAACCCGATAGTACATGACAAAGGATGGGTGTGCTCTATGTACCATAGCCTAGAGGCAGCGTGAGTCATGCTCCTCGATGATGACAGGTGTCAGTCGTCTACATGCATGAAGGAGAGGAGATGGCGACTAGTTCGAGCTCCCATGTCACATTGTGGTCGACGGCGTGCGACTTGATGTCCCGCCATCGTCGATGGCTTTGATGCCTCGGTTTGCAATGATGGAGGCGGATAGCGGAAGTCACATGCGAGAATATTTATGGAGGCTCCATCAGTTGCCGTGAGGGTGATATTGTTGGCCGAAAGGCCAATGAGAAGATGGCATAGATGTTGGCCTCGTCTCCGCTGGCTAGCAATGACATATTTGTGGCCAACGTTGGCCTCGTCGCACCGCCATTCCTCTCCCCACCAGAGGGCAACGGAATTGATCCGGGAGATCGGGACACATGTACTGAATGGACCTAGCCATCTCTACCCTCCTCCGGTTAATTAGCATGTTTTGTCGAGCAGGGCGGGCTCTTAGGGCATCTCCTGCGGCCCGATGCATATGGACCGCTTCTGTCTGAATTGGTCCGATTATGACCGGGGCCAAGAAAAATCCCACCTAGCAGCACGACGTAAAATGATCGCCATGTCCGCGGCGACGCATTCACGGCCCAAATTTGGGCTCGGTATGCGTCGCCGTGGACAGGGCGCGGTGTCTGTGCGTGTGCTTCCTCTTTGGGCCGAGGCCCACATGGCAGCGATCGTGGTTGCTGCGTCTCCTCCGCACGTTCAATGGCCTACGCAGAAGACTACGCACGGCCGCATCCAACTATGTATCGCTGCACTGTCTTCAATGCACTGGCCTTTGGCCGCTTGACTCCAGCGCCGCCATCAATGGCATGTGCGCCATTAATGAAGCATGCAGTGGGGGGAGTCACCACCTCATTTTTCTCTGGCAAAGCCAGGATAGGGCTATGGACCGCCGCAATAACAGGGTCCGGCAGCAGGCTTGGCCCATGAGGCACCGCAACACCAAGCTCTGGCAGTGGCACCGTCGGCTCCGGGGTCCTGATGGTACCCTAGCTAGCAGAGGACGAGGGCAACGAGTAGGCGTCCACCGCCGCGAAGAAGACCCTAGTTTAGGGTTCCGTTTCATATATATTTTTTCATTGTATTATGTAATATATTTTCAAATCAATACAATGTTCTAAAAAAAGGATGCATCGGCCCACTAGAGCTAATCCCGACTCAAACAGACACTGGCCAAAAAATGACGATTTATGTCCGCGGCCCGATATAAACGGTCAAAATTACATATAATTTAGGTCCAATTTGCATCGGACCGGTGGAGATACCTTACTAATGGTTGTTCCATCTTCCACTGCTCCCGACGACCCTCCCACCAAATCACTTATCTATATCACCTAATCTTATCGTACCGATTCGCTAATAAAGAACCGCATCGTCCTCTACCTCCCGATCCCCTACTCTCCTCGCGCGCCGCGGATTCGCACGCAGTAGGCTTCCTGCGCCGCCAGCTCCACCTGCGGACAGGTCCCCGCATCATCCGCACCGCTCCCTATCTCCCCCCGTATCCCACGCGTGCCACATGGCCGCCAAGCTCAACTGCTGGCGCAACGTCGACTTCCACCGCCCATGCTCCCTTCCGCCAAGCGGCCTCCTCCCCGGCACAAAGTAGGTCTTGCGGGCTAACGGGGTACCCAGCTTCCACCTTGGTGAACCTGGAGATGCCGCACGTCGCCATGGTGTGCACGCCTTCGGGCAGCAGTCCCTGACCCGAGCCGCCTTCGCTCCTAACATATCGGCACAACCGCTGCGAGCTCCCCAGCAAGCGGTTGGACACGGCTCCCTCCGCGGTTGCCCCTGCTTCCTCCGGCTGGCGTGCTCTGGTTGCATTGCTCCCGTTTCTTGTTGGAAAATTTCCCCACGATTTTGGTTTTGGGGGATTGAATGTGATGAAGAAAGGTAGTGATGTTTCTGCTGCAGCGTCCGGTTCTTCTCGGGGTGCGCTCAGTTTGGATCCTTGCTAAGAGATACTACAGGTTGTTGTGTTGACGCGTTGCTTCGGAGCACGTCCTTTAGCTGTTCGATGAAACACCTCAACGAAGTGGCATGTGGTGCCCGTCGCTGTTGTAACTGTCAAACAAGCTAGAGTAGTAGTGATTTAATATCTTAAGTCACTTTGATGAATAAATTTCCTGATGGTGTTATTTTAAGAAACTAAACATTTTGTTTTCAGTTAGATCAACCCTGTCTACTAACTGTTTCCATGGTCGTGGGTGTTTTTCCCATCGATTATATCAGCATATCTGCTACAACAATGGAGAAGATCTCTCCGTTTCATTGCTGGTGTATACTCTATATTTTGTATCATTAAATCTCAAATGATTTAAAGGTTTGTTCATGGATGTTTGATCATGTGGAAGCCTAGAGATGGTACAACTAGCAGCAAGCAATTAACGAGCTCCGCCCATCCTCAGGTGCGGCGTTGGCCCTTCCTGACCCTTCCCAGCCACGGCGTCCGCCCCCTCTGCCCCTCCCCGTCCATGTGCGACGCAGGCGCTGCATGGGAAAGTCGCCTCCACCGTTCGGCGATGGTCATCCAGCGCGAAATCCATGGAAGCTCTGCCGCCGAGGGGATGAATGTAGAGAGGGGGCTCGCCAGCAAGGGGAGAAATCCATACCTGCCTTATTGGCAAAGACTTCTCATGAAGCTGATTAGCAGGAAAGCTAATGGAGAAGCTCACGGTTTAGCAAGTTATGAGAGAGGGTGTTGTGTTCGAGTGTGTTGCATTTTGCTGTGTCGAGCTGTGTATCGAATCTGACTATACAAGGTTGTAACAGTACTTTGATTCATACGCAACTCCTTTTAAGAAATAAATTAATCAAAACCACTTTTCTTGACAAATCATCAATCATCATCATCAAACTAATCAAGCGGCGATGCGTCTGGTACGTACGTTGGTGGTACCTTTTTTTTGTTTTCCGATTTTGCCACTGCAATGCCTAGCATATTACACGTTTTGCCACCGCCCTGGCCGCATCTCGCCCGACCGGCCCCTGGCCGCATCTCGCCCGCCCCGTCCCTGCTGGGAGCTTGCCGGTGCCGCCCTGGACGGAGGTCGCTCGCCCTGCCCCTGGCCAGAGTTCGCACGCCCCGCCCCAAACGAAGGTCTCCCGCGCCAGCCCCTCGCAGAGCTCGCCCGCGCCGGCCCCTGGATGGAGCTCGCCGGTGCCGCTCCTGCTTGGAGCCCGCCCGCGCTGCCCTGGCGGAGCTCAGCCGCGCCGGCCCCTGGCGGAGGTCGCCCGTGCCGCCCGGGCCCATAGCGGAGGTCGCTTGTGCCGCCCCGGACGGAGCTCGACCACGCCAACACTGCTTGGAGCTTGCCCGCGCCGGCCTGGGTCGGAGCTCCCTCCCCCGTCCACATCTCGTCATGTCCACAGTCGGCCGCCTCAGTCCCTGGACGGAGCTCGCCGGCGCCGCTCCTGATTGAAGCCCGCCCACGCTGCTCTGGAGGAGCTCGGCCACGCCGGCCCCTGGCGGAGGTCGCCCACGCCGCCCCGGACGGAGCTGAACCGCGCCAGCCCTGCTTGGAGCTTGCCGGCGTCGGCCTCGGTTGGAGCTCCCTTCTCCGTCCACATCTCGTCGTGTCCACAGTCGGATTGGAGGCCGGCCTGTGGCCTGCATCAATAGCTTGCCAGCGGCCGGACTCCGGAGCAGCCGGAGCCGACGTCTTCGTTCAGTCCGGCGGACCTGAAGAGGTTTCACAATAGCAGGCGAGCAGGAACTGGCGAGATTTCATGCCAGGCTGTAGGAACCATCCTCCTTGCCAACTATCTGGAATTGGATGAGGAGATTCAAGTTGGCAACAGACCACTTCGATACTGGATAGCCATGATACTCTGGGCGGTCACGCAGAAGTGAACCATGGCGCCGTAGGCTAGACGACACCTCATTGTTTGTCGACCGAAGAGGCCGCGCAGCAGGACAGACGAGGGGCATCATGGCTTAGACTGACAGCTCGGTTAGGAGCGCTTGCCATCTTGCTACATCTATTGGTCTGAATCTCTCTGAACTACCTTAAAACTGAACCTCAACAATAGCTGATACTGAAACTCAACAGGCACCGGGCCAGGGAGCTACTGGTATGCCTTGACATAGTGCTAATTTGCTTATTTTTGACTTACAGTTTTCTTAGCTGCTGACACAGCCCGTCAATCAGTGGCACAAATAATTTTTTTGAATTAAGGGTTCAGATGACAGCCTAACACCTGTTGTCTAAGACCGATAACAGCAAAAAAGAGGATGCTTAGTCCAAACATTGAGTTTAGCTATCATTCTTCTTAGTAATAGAGCCATAAGCAAGAGGAAGCAAGCTGAGCATCATTTTTATATGATGTATGTTCTCTGTACAATATGCAAGCTCAAGCGCATTTATAAATTAGATAGTTCTGAACTTCGGCATTCAGTTTACACGACATTGTCATTTGTTGTACTTTTCTACCTTTGGAGTTTTTATATTTAGCCTGATATCTTTCTAACATAAATTACACCTCAAGTTTTGAGAAGTCAAATTACCCTTGTTAGGAGAACTAACATATCTCACTTGATAATGATTTTGTTATCTAAGCTTAATTGGTTTAGTCGAAACATACAAAAAGAAAATAATAAAGAGAGCAATAGAGATATAGAAGGACATTCTCAGATGATAGATCCGCACAAGAACACACCTTGAGATGATTGAATTTATTTCAACTTGTGATATATTTTTAATAGCTAGCTTGTAGTGGTACATGAAGACGTGTGCATAGGTCTGCTAAAGTTTTAAAGAGATTTCAATGAGGAAAGAAGTTGGAGAGAGATTTGGTGTCAATGTATGGACCATGTGTTGTCGTGTTGTTAAAAGTCCTTTTTAAATTCAAAACGAATGTTTTATACATAATTTTCTTTGTTACCCACCTATTGCAGGAATATCTTTAATATAGTGCAATGTTTTGGTACGAGCGGCAGCTAGCTGTGATATGGATAAGGATCCGATTGAGCTTTGAATTTTTAGGTAAGAGTTCCAACGATACGACCGGGTAATGAAGCAGTAGATTTGTTGTATATACATATAATACATGTAGCTAGCTAGCGACGAGGCACGCAAGAACACATGCATGTTCATTCCCCTGAGAAATATTCCTGGGCGGTCCGCGGGGAGCGGACTCCGAGCAGGAGGCAAAGGAAAAATGACGCTAGGGCTTCAGGTATTCATTGTCGGGCAGCACGCCGGACCAGATCTTCTTATGGACACGAGCCTTCTCTTCGGCCAGTGTGTTCTATATTCATTTTTACATAGAAATTATTCGAATGGGTTAGTTGTACTTTGTCGCATCTTTTCCCGCTCGTGTCCATACTTTGTTATGCCTCATGCAGTTCCAATTCTTTCTTGAGGACATCACCATTTTAGTTACCGTCGGATGGTCATGCCAACTACTCGGAGGCATGGTGAAGCGCTCTGCGTTAAATTTACATTGTGACTTCCAACCATAATATGACGACATAAAATAACAATTTGTAATAATGTATCATGTATATTACAATGAGTAAAACTTATTCCATATTACTTGTACTAGCGAAAAGAAATATTGGTCAGAGGGGGTAATTAGAATCAACAAAGTATGCTACCAAAGCATCTAATTTCTACAGATTATCGATATTAGTTATAATTAGCCGATCACGCGGTAAACAACCTAGAGCCCATGAATCTTCATTTTGCCCGAAGCAACTCGAAGAGGTGTTAGAATTTATCCAAAAACTTCTCGCCACTATCCGAAATAAAAGGACATGATGCACTGGTTTGGTCTTGAATGTCTTATCCTTCACCTGAAATAACATAATGAGAAAATGCCCATTTTGGACCCACCAGAAAGAATCATGTGAAATACACATCGTATCTCTCATGAAATTACAACTTGTGCACCTGAAAATATTTTTTCTAAACAATCATGAGCAAACTATGCATAAATCTGTAGTCCTATTTAGATTCACCTCGAGCTAAATATGCATAAATTTGTCTAAAACATGAGAAATAGAAAGTGGTCTAGTACTTTTAAAAAATGGGAAATAATTTCCCATTTTTTGGATATATTTTTGAATTTTGTGTGCTCCAAGCTCACATGAAATGACACTTTATGACAAAACGCCCACTTTAGGCTGATCGAAAGGAATCTTGTGAAACACGCATTATGTCTCCCATGAAATAACAATTTGTGAGCCTTAAAATAATATGCAATAATCACAAGCGATCTATGCATGACATGTAGTTTCAATTGAGCGCACTTCTATCTAAATAGCCATAAAGTTATCTAACAGATGAGTAGTAACTAGAAATGTGTCAGATTTAACCAACATGTGAATAATAATTCTAGTATTTTTTTAAAAATAGGTTGGTCTAATTATCAAACTGATAATTCAACACCATCATGATTGCAGTGTGTGATAGTCTCGGTTGTTATAGACATTCATCAATAACAAGGTTTTCGGCTATTCTCTTTAATAGAAACACGTCAACAACCTCGTTAGGCATCGTGTTAACCGTCTCGTGGGATTCTTAAAATTTTAAGCAACACTACATAATGGCAAGAAGTCATAATATAACAGATAGAGCTAAATTACTCTACCTGCCTGGTGGCGACAGATTGCACATGCCTTCTGTTAAGTGGACGTAGACATTGCGTGGCAACTAGTGGAAGATGCATGGACAGATGGACATGTTGTATGCATGTATTAATCTAAAGGTACTTATATATACATGCATGCATGGCCTTCACTGTCCTTGCCAAGGTAGCCGTCCTATCAGCCGCTCTGCGATCTCGGCCTTTGTGTGCGCTCTGTGTTGCCATGAAGTGCTACATCGCTATGATCCCCACCATCTGCCACCTCGACCCCGAGCATCTGTATCCGCCATCGACAACAACCCTCTCCCACCCTCCACTAGTGCCCTCAGCTGTCGCCGGTGGTGGGGAGGGGAGACAAAGAGGGTAAACACTAAACTCTATCTCTCATGGGGGGATTTATGCGGCTGGCGACTAGCACAGTTTCCCGCCGTTTGTATGAAGGTGGCGCAGAGTGATGGTGATTAGTTTCTCTTCTCGGTATGTTGCGTATCAGCAACATTCATTCCGATCTATAAACGACATTATCGGCCTTACAATATTCGAAATATACGACTGGCCTCCTATGCAAAGAGTTAGCTCCTAGCTAGTAATAATCAGCATCTTCTCTATATATATATATCCTTCTCGCCAGATGCACCTTAGCACATCTCTCCGTTTCCTTCTCTCATTGGTCTATGTCCGATCGACTTATCGTGGTGTCGCGTTTGAAATACTCAGTTCAGATAAACTAGCTAGCAAGGGACATCAGCTATTTATAGGGAGTGAGCACCGTCGACTAGCTAAATAGGTATATCTATGACTATCCTTGCCAACTGAGTTGCTGGTCTACGTCTGTCTCCTGGAAGCACGTACAACCACGTAGGTGATGTGCTGCCAACAAAACTTAACTTTCTCTAGCAAGAAGCCACGTTACCGTTCCTAGCAAATCACCTCGCGTATTAGAACTAGTCATGCATGCATTGCCAAATACATCTATACATGGACGTACGAAAGAGATCCATTCATCCATCGACATATGCATTACTACTTTACTAGTACTACTACTTACTATAGTTGGCATGCAAAAAACTACTACTCTAATTTTTTAGATAAAACTACTACTCTAATTTCTCTTGAATGCATACCTCTAATTTAATTTTTGATGATTACTACTTCCGCCGATCGGAAATAAGTGTTAGAGATTTTGTACTAACTTAGTATAAAGTTTGTACTAAGTCACCGACAGTTATTTCCGATCGGAGGGAGTAGTAAATATCAAATCATTAGAAGCTGATTACCGTTAACTCAAATTAGTTACTAGTTGTTTGGCATGTGTTATGTTTTCCATTTTTTATAGGAATTATTCGAATGGTTAGTTGTACGCGGCCAACCATTTTGGCGCTCGTGTCCGTACATGCAAGAAAGTGCTATTGCAAATTGTCCTAACTCTTTGTGTACGTACAAGCAACGTGCTTTTGGATTCTGGTCTAACTTGGTCTCTAATCGATCGTAGTTTCTATCCCCTTTCATTTCAAAATGAGTTTCACAAATTTGTCTAGGTTCGCATGTATCTAGAGAAGTTTTAGTATGTACTAGATACATATGAATCTCGATAAATCTGTGACACTTATTTTAAAACGAAGGAAGTATATCACTTGCTTTATACTAGTATAATAGACTAACTCGTCGTCTGTCATCCGCAAATCTAACCCGTTCTTGTCCTTCTTCAATTGTAGCTAGCTTCAATGTGGTTCGTCACCCATCCACCCACGATATTTGCAGGAACCGGACGACGACATGTAGAAGCAGGCCACTGGCATCACGCATGGACTTCCCCAAAGTATAGGCGCCATGCCTGATCGATATATGGTCCAACTTGAGCATGACCATGTTTCCATTGTCAACGTGAGCTCCGTGTCCACGCTCCCACGGCGGTGTGCTCAGTTTGGCGGTGTACCATAAGAAGGGGGCCAACCTCAGATATGCCAGCAGTGTCGCCAACATGAACATTGGCATCGCTTGGGAGGAAGCTCAGCCCAATGCGAAATCCGGCGGTGCTTTATTTTCGGCACTTGACATCAGACAGCGCCACAATATTTGAGATTGTTGTTATATTTTAGGCCAGATGGAGTAGTAGATGATTTCACAGAAACGGGCAACATGAATGCATCGAGGAGCTAAGCTGCAGACGCGCGCCACCAGTACACACGCATGTACGTATCTCGCGTACCTAGCTAGGTTAAGTGCCAGTAGTAGTACATTCTTTTTTTGTTTGGAGTTGAAAATAATGTCAAAACGAACAATTAATTTAGGCCAGACAGAGGGAGTAGATGATTTAGGCCAATTAATTATACACGAGCTAGTACACATAGTATATGGTTACGCCAATTAATTTAGGCCAGACAGAGGGAGTAGGTGATTTTACAGAAACGGGCAACATGCATGCATCGACGAGTTACCCTAGCACGTGCGGCACCAGTACACATGCTGACATGCATGTACGTTGCAGGTTAAGTGGCAGTAGTACATTATTATTATTTTGTTTGGAGATGAAAATAAAGTGAAAACGAACGGAGCCGGTGATCGTGCTCTTGCTCTGGATACGTTCGTTTCTTTTTGTTTGTTTGAGAAATGATAACGAACGACAACGAAGACAGGTCCGGCCTGGTGTATTGAGCGAACGGAATTAACGTGATTTTTTTTGCGAACGGAAGTAACTTGGGTGGCTTCTTATCCGGTGGATGGAGTCAGGAAAAAAGGTCGACCGAACGAGTAAATCAGTCAATGCATGATGCCACGTCTTTGGCGCGTGACGAGGGAGCTAGGGAGGACGTGTAGGAGTTAGGCAGGCCATTGTGGGTATTATTATAGACATGGTGTTTTGGCTCATAGGAGCAAATGCATCTATTATGAAAGTATATTTTAAATGTATTTAATTTTTTTAAAAAAAATTAAACAAAATATTCTGAGTATGCATCTGAACATACTATGTCCATCCACAAAAGTTTTGGTGTGAAAAGACATTTTTATGGCCTGTATAAAAAAGACAAAAAAATGTTACGTAAATAGTAATTTTGTACCATAAAAAATTGTCTTTTTTACATAGGCCCTAAAAAATATCTTTTTCTTACAAAACTTGGTGAGTGAACATAAAATCTGTAGATGCATGCCAACAATTTTTTTTCAGAATTTTTGAACATTTTGAAAAATGATTTTTTACCAGTGGGTGCATCTACACCTAGGAGCCAAAGTGGATTTCCGGTATTATTATATCTTAGTATGATATATATAATACTTGTATATGATACTAGCTTCACAATGCATGGTATCATAGTGTAGTATCTCAATGCAAATGTGTGTACAAGATTTATTTTGCATTAATTTTTTTGTAATCTACGCTATGATACAGTATCTACCTATGATACTCTAATTTTCTCTTTCTTTATTATTTTTTTCTGAAATCTACGCTATTTTGCATGTTCTCTTCATTTCCCCGAGAAATATTCGAGCAGGAGGCAGAGGAAAAATGATGCTAGGGCTTCAGGTGTTCATTGTCGGGCAGCACACCGGACCAGATCTTCTTATGGACACGAGCCTTCTCTTCGGCCAGTGTTCTATTTTCATTTTTACATAGAAATTATTCGAATGGGTTAGTTGTACTTTGTTGCATCTTTTCCCACTCGTGTCCATACTTTGTTATGCCTCATGTAGTTCCAATTCTTTCTTGAGGACATCACCATTTTAGTTTCCATCGGCTGGTCATGCCAACTACTCGGAGGCATGGTGAAGCGCTCTGCGTTAAATTTACAGTGTGACTTCCAACCATAATAGGACGACATAAAATAACAATTTGTAATAATGTATCATGCATATTACAATCATTAAAACTTATTCCATATTACTTGTACTAGCGACAAGAAATATTGGTCAGAGGGGGTAATTAGAATCAACAAAATATGATACCAAAGCATCTAATTTCTACAAATTCTCAATATTAGTTATAATTAGCCGATCACGCGGTAAACAACGTAGAGCCCATGAATCTTCATTTTGCCCAAAACAGCTCGAATAGGTGTTAGAAACTTATCCAAAAACTTCTCGCCATTATCTGGTGTTTGCCCAACAATTTTTTTTCTTTATTTTTTGGTTTGTTTAGACCATACCAACAAGTTGGGCCCATTGTACCACAATGTTCACTCCGGTTGACCCACACTGGAGTTTTCCTCCTACACATGCAAGACCATTTTAGGTGTTATTGCATGGATGTGAACAGGCTTGCACCCGGGAGCTAGATATTGCCCATCTAAGCCTTCCACCACACTTATAAGCATATGGTAGGGCCACCCTAATCCATGGGCCCGGTAGATCTACCCCACTAGCGTTCTTCATGCGAGAGTGCAACAATGGGCTTTTTTCTTGGTTTAGGTTTGTTTAGGGAATATCTACATAGAAGACCAAGGTTGGGACCAGGATTCCACCAGTTTCCCTCTGTCTGACCCATAGTGGGAGTTTCCTCCTACACGTGTGGAGGACCTTTATAAGTGTTATCGCATGTATGCGAACATGCTCGCACCCAGGGGCTATATATTGCATCTATGGACCTTCCACCACACTTGTACATATATGCTAGGGATACATGCAAGTTTTTGTGGGATTCCGGCGCCTCGGCGATCTTTCTCCAGAGAAACCCTAGTCCCGGGGCCCCGCAGGTCTACCCCTATAGATTTCTTGATACGATGGGTTACCAACGTACCTTTTCCTTGACTTAAGTTTGTTTACGCCATAGAAAAACATGGAAAACCAAGGTTGGGCCGCCAAAGATTCCAAATTATTTGGCATCGTTTGTGAAGGAGACTGAAAGGCCATGTGGCGGGAAGCTGTGTCGATGGCCGAGTTACTCCGACAGTGGCCGTCGGCATTTGCTGCTGCTACAATGTCAGGGAAGCTACGTCGTCGACGATCGTTTTGTGCCCGTGGACGTCGAATTGCTACGCTGACGGCCCCGATATTTGGCCATCGATGACGTTACTTTGGGCGTCGGTTTCTACATGTATTCCCGTAGTGAGTGCAGGATGACGTGGCTGGCGTACCGGCCGGCCGGAGGAAGAAGGTGCTTCAAACCCGAAGCTTGATTACGGACGCACGCACGCGGTCGCCCCGCTAGGTTGAGCACAGACACACCAGCTGAAAATTTCAAAGGCATATGAAGGAGCGGTGCAAATCCAAAGACACGTGCAGTCCTACTCGCAAGCACGCCATGCATGCATGTGCACTCACGGATGTGTAATTAAGGGGCCACATACGTAGCTTAGTTACCACGGTAATTAAGGGCCAAAAATGATTGATGACGCCATGCATGACTCACGTATGTGTGTGCGTTCCTTAAACATCCCAGGCGCGCATGTCTTCCATCGTGTTAGAACTCAAAGGATTGAGAGTGAAAACTTGTTTATTGCTTGTGGGCAAAGCCCTATTTATACAAGAATTTTGGGGTGCCTCCGAAGAGGTGCCTGTTACAAGAGACATGACTGTTTACAAGAGATGCAACTGCTGAGGGAGAGAGAGAAGAGGTGTCTATACACAAGAGACATGTCTGTACAGAAAGGGTGCTTTGGGCATACTAGTAACCGCCTAGAGCGGTTGTAATTTATTCCTAACACCCCCCCTTGCACAAAGATTCTTCTTGTATGTCTTGTATTCCTTGTATAATCTTGAATGTAATGACCTTGATCACAAGCGATAAATTTTCTTGAATAAACTCCCCCAAAAACCCTGTGGGAAAAATATGAGGAGACTAGAATTTGATATGTTGTCAAAAACTCCTTTAAAACCCAGTGGGAAAAGTAAGGAGAAAATAGTACAACATATAATGATTATTGTCTCTTTGATAACTTATATGAGAAAACCTTGGAAGGATAAAATTCATAGGTAAGTTTAGAGAACAATTAATATGTCTTGTATACATCTGTTAAAAACCCCGGTGGGGAAAATAGGAGGTATGACATATATTCTTGTGTTGATATTACCTCATTAAAAACCTCGATGAGAACCATGAGAGTAAACTCATAAAGGAAAAAGAGTGTAATATAATGTTTGAATGGGTTATGGTTCAGAGGGATACTCCCCCTGATCCTTTCAAATCTCGAAGTCGTCTCATACCAATTCCATGAACATACTTTTCAAATGTTGAAGTTGGTAGTGACTTCGTGAATAGATCAGCAAGATTATCACATGATTTGACTTGCAAAATGTTTATATCTCCACTTTTCTGTAATTCATGGGGATAAAACAATTTGGGTGCAATATGTTTAGTGATATTGCTCTTTATGTAACCCGTTTGCATTTGAGCAACACAAGCAGCATTATCTTCATAAATAATGGTCGGAGATTCGATAGAACCTTTTCCACATGATTGTTGTATGTGGTTTATCATTCTGCGAAGCCATACACATTCACGTGATGCCTCATATAATGCAATTATTTCAGAATGATTGGTGGATGTAGCCACTAAGGTTTGCTTAGAAGACTTCCATGAGATGGCTATCCCACCATGTAGGAACACAAAACCGGTTTGCGATCTGGCATTATGGGGGTCTGATAAGTAGCCAGCATCGGTATACCCAATCATATCAATGTCCAGATTTCTCTGAAATTGAAAGAATAGGCCAAGATCCTTTGTGCCTTGGAGATATCGAAAGATATTCTTAGCTCCCGTCCAATGTCGTTTAGTAGGAGCTGCGCTATGTCTAGCTAGTAAATTTACTGCAAATGCAATATCAGGCCTGGTGCAATTTGCAAGATACATAAGCGCTCCAATAGCACTGAGATATGGAACTTCGGATCCCAGTATCTCTTCTCCATTATCCCTTGGTCTGAATTGATCTTTCTCTACGTCTAGAGATCGAACAACCATGGGAGTTTTGGATGGATAGGATTTGTCCATATTGAATTTCTCCAATATTTTCTGGATATAGGCGGTTTGATGAACCAAAATACCCGAGGGAAGGTGCTCAAGTTGTAATCCTAAGCAAAATTTGGTTTTACCCAAATCCTTCATCTCAAATTCCATCTTTAGGTGATTGCGTGCTTCATCAATATCTTGTGTGTTGCCAATGATATTAAGGTCATCAACATACACTGAAATAATGCAAAATCCTGTTTCAGACTTTTTGATGAAGACACATGGACAATCATCATTGTTGGAGTATCCCTTTTTCAATAGGAACTCACTAAGTCGGTTGTACCACATGCGTCCCGACTGTTTTAAGCCATATAAAGACTTATTTAGTTTTACACAATATACGTTGCGGTTTGCATTTGGATTCGGAATTGGGATTCCATCAGGAACCTTTATATAGATGTCCGAATCAAGTGATCCGTAAAGGTAAGCGGTCACTACGTCCATCAACTGCATAGATAGACGATTTTGTACTGCCATAGATATGAGGTATCGGAATGTAATACCAGTCATTACCGGAGAATAAGTTTCATTGAAATCAATGCCTGGTCTCTGCGTGAAACCTTGGGCTACAAGCCTTGCTTTATATCTCACCACCTCATTGTTATCGTTCCGCTTACGAACGAAAACCCATTTAAATCCCACAGGGGAAACTTTGGGAGGTGTAGGTATTGCTTCAGTGAATACCTTTCGTTTATTGAGCGAGGCTAATTCTACTTGGATTGCATCCTTCCATTTAGGCCAGTCGGAGCGTTTCTCACACTCTGCCATGGTCTTTGGATCATGATCATTTAGAAGGTTGTTTGCAATTGTAGTAGAGAAATTTATGTCGACAATTGTAGACTTACGGTTGTAAGATTCTCCAGAGTCTATATAGTTTGTGGAAATTTCATTTACCCTTGTTGACTCATCGTGATTTCCCAATACGGTTGAGTCTGGGTTTTCCGATGTCCCAGTCATTGAGTGCACAACTGAGCTGGGTTGTGGAGGTTGTCCTTCCACTGGATTATCAACGCTAGGTTGATTTACATTTACTTCTTCAGAGGGTTTCTTCCTCTGTTTCCTTTGTTGCTTGCGAGGAGCTGAATCCTGTTTTATATTTACTTGTTCAGAGGGTTTCTTCCCCTGTTTCCTTTGTTGCTTGCGAGGAGCTGAATCCTGTTTTATGGCCGTACTTCTCCCCCTCTTATTTTGAATAGGGGGTTGAGTGGTTTGTGTTGGTACCTCCACTCTTTCAGGCGCATTTATTGCAGGATTGTAGGATTTAGTGACACCTTTATAGTCAGTAAATGAATCTGGCAGATTATTTGCTATATGTTGCAAATTAATTATCTTCCGAACTTGAAGTTCAGTTTCTTGAGTACGTGGGTCAGAGGAGGAAATGCCTTGGGCATTCCAATCGATTTCCGGGCATTCTTTTTGGTACTTGATATCTCCCCCTAATGCCGGGAAATGGTCCTCATTAAAGATGCAATCAGCGTGACGGGCTGTGAATAGATCCCCTGTAAGGGGTTCAAGGTACTTGATTATTGACGGTGATTTGTACCCCACATAGATCCCCAGTTTCCTGTGTGGGCCCATGGATGTACGCTGCGGTGGTGAGATTGGCACATATGTGGCGCATCCAAATTTACGCAGATGGGAAATATTAGGTAGATTTCCACGTACTAATTGCAGAGGGGAAGTGCTGTAATATGCAGTTGGTCGCAATTGAATTAAGTCAGCAGCATGTAAAACTACATGACCCCAACATGAAGTTGGTAAGTTGCAATTCATTAGCAAAGGTCGTGCTATGAGCTTAATTCTCTTTATTAGAGATTCGGCCAAACCATTTTGAGTGTGGACATATGGGACCGAGTGCTGAACTTCAATTCCTGGTGCCATGCAATAATCATTGAAAGCTCGTGAAGAAAATTCAGCAGCATTGTCCATTCGAATTGATTTGATTCGATTCTCGGGATAATGAGCTTGTAATTTAATAACTTGTCTCATTATTTTGGCAAATGCATGGTTTCGTGTGGATAATAGACACACATGGGACCATCGTGTAGATGCATCTATGAGAACCATGAAATACCTAAAAAGTCCAGACAATGGTTGGATAGGACCACAAATATCACCTTGAATTCGTTCAAGGAATTGGAGTGGTTCCGCTTGGATTTTAAGACGAGAAGGTCTTAAAATGAGTTTCCCAGTAGCACATGCAGTGCACATGAAATCTGAAGATTGTGGGAATTTAGCTTCATTTAAGTCATGACCATTGGAATTGCAGATAATTTTTCTCATCATCCCGATACCAGGATGACCTAGGCGATCATGCCAAGTTTGAAATGCATTGACATTTTGAAAAATTACCTTGTACGCAACATGTGCTACGGGTTTTATATATGTGTAGTACAATCCTGATGATAAAGAAGGAATTTTCTCAAATATTTGTTTGCCATATCCGTTATCTTTGGTAAAGAGGAGATATTCCTCTTTGTTGTCCTCATGGGTTTCAATGTGAAATCCATTTTTGCGGATATCTCTGTAACCAATGAGGGTACGAGTTGAATCGGGATACAATAAAGCATCCTCAATTATGATTTGCGTACCCATAGGGAGGGTAAATATGGCACGTCCTGTGCCAACAATTACTGCATCGTGTCCAGCGATTGTTAAAATATTTCCATTTAACTTTTTGAGAGTTTGAAAATATTTTATTTCCCTAAGTATAGAGTTTGTGGTACCACTGTCCACAAGGCACATTTCCTCCTCCATTTGGATTGACACCCGTAGAAATCTATATATTAAAAATGTAGAATTTTCAGTGATGAAAAGACTTCTATTGAATATATAGAATACATACAACTTTCTTAATATCAAAGTGCTGATACAATACATATTGTGCCTTACAATATAGGGTGATGATACCAACAACACTAATAATATGTTTGATACAATACATATTTTTCTTTACATATTATTATTATTTTATTACAACAATCTGATGGATGTAAATAAATATATTATCTAAAGGAGTTGATTGACTAGTCAAAGTCCCCGAACACGTCGTTTGAGGCGTATTCTATCATCATGTTCTCCTTGTCCATGGAGTCCTGTGGTAGATGGAATTCTTTGGTGTTGCTTGGTGTTCCTTGAACATCTTGCGAACATCCCGCTTCCATGTTATTATCAGGTTGAAGATTGAAGTGAGATTCATATCTTGCTCCTTGGGCATGTCCGTTACGTCCCATGGATTGCAGGTAGAGGTTTACCAGATGTCTTGGGGTGCGGCATTTCTTGGTGACATGCTTGTAGCATCCACATTTCTGGCAAAGAATTGTCTTATCGAACTTGTTCTTTGCTTTGTCCTTCGCCTTATCTGAATTGTGTGGCTTGTTCTTCTTGTTGCGGTTGCGGTTGAATTTACCCTTGAAGTTCTTGGTTTGGCCTTTAAATGAGCCATTGAACTTATTGTTTTTCTGAAAATTTGCATGTACTTCGGGGAGAGGGGCAGCCCCAACCGGGCGTTGATGACTATTCTTTAAAAGAAGTTCATCATGTTTCTCAGCCTGGAGGAGTACATGTATAAGTTCAGAATAAACTTGGTAATTCCTAGCACGATATTGTTGCTGTAGGATCCTGTCAGCAGGGAGCATAGTTGATAGAGTCTTTTCTATCTTCTCCAGTTCTGAAGGTTCCTTCTCGCAAAACCTCAATTTAGAACAAATCTTATGGACTTCATGGTTATAAGCTCCAACGGATTTGAAATCCTGGAGTCTTAAATGGGTCCATTCATGACTAGCTTCAGGCAGTATGACGGCTTTTTGCTGTTCATATCTTGTTTTAAGTGATTGCCACATATTGCTTGGAGATTCCTCCATCAAATATTCAGATTTCAAATCTGGGTGAATATGTTGCCTTATAAGGGCTAAGGCAGTATATTTTTGTTGCTCAGTTACTTGTGCATCTCCCTCCTGAGGAGGATTCTCAGGTGGTATGAGTGCACCTGCAATGCCACGGGATGAAAGACTAATCTTAACATCCATTGCCCATGTAGGGTAGTTATGTCCGTCGAGCGCAAGCTCTTCAAAATCTTTAGCGGCCATGTTGTCCTACATGAACGAGAACCAGAGATTTGATTAATTTACATGTATGTAAATTAAAGTCATCTTGGTTATGTTGTAATAAAAATTGCAAAATCTTGTAAACTCAAGTGAACACTTGGGTTTTAGTGTAGGCCTCAAATCATCTATCATAACACATTGTAGATAATCACCATATTTATGGAGTACATCTCTCAGTACTAAGAAACATAATCTGACCTAAGTCAGTAGATGCTTTTTGTCTTAGCACCTTATGTTATGATTTGATTTAAATATATGGGAGAGCACATTGAAGGTAGTCATTGTGTCAATTATGACAAAATGTAGACCTCACAATATTGTGGATAATCTGCACATTATGCAGTAGATGCCACATTACCTTGTGATCCCATATATAAATTTGAAGTAGTCACTTTTTTTTTGCATATCAATTTAGTTCGAATGAAGTCAACTTTTGTGCTTTTTAGGAATTTTTGGACTTAATTGATGGTAAATTGATATTTAATTTTGCATATCCATCCTTACTTGTATTGAACCAAAAATAGCTCAATTAAGATAATTGATTGACTTATTTGCAAGAAATTAAAATCTCAATTGCAAAATAATGGACGTAATTAATCTCGACATGTCGAAAACATCGAAATAATTTACGTTATGGTTCTATTCTGGAGTACTTTGTACTCTACAGAACATGATAGCATTGTGAAGCAAATACTGCACACATAAATGGTTTAGAGCAGGAACAAATCTAATGCCAAAACTGCTCTTAGGAGAGTGATTTGCAAGAGCGCTAGTGGCTCAACCGCTTGCACATGGGCCACTAATAGCCCATCTGAAGCGTGATCGGATGAGGAGACCAAAAGCTACAGGGACCATTCCCTAGCCAAATCGATCCCCAATTCCTGAGACCGCGACCATTCAGATAAGGAGGTAACCAGGCGGTGACCTCCACGCAGTCTCATCCTGTGCCATCACCACGACGCTCACCGGCGGCGACTGGTCCGTCCGCCGGTCGCATAGCTAGCCGGCCGCCGCGCTAGAGCGCCGTCCATCGCGTAGTCGTGCTGCTACCCGATGCCAAAGGTCGCCAGGCGTGCTAGGCGTTGGTCTAGCTGGGGCTGACCTCCGTTGGGGATGACGGCAGTTGCGCTCGCTCGGCTTGGCCAGGCGGGTGAGCGCGAACGCGGACGTCGGGGGCGTTGGACCGGCTTCCGCGATTGGTGCCTAGCCACCGCCGGGCTGAGAGCCATCCGGCACACTGGACCCCGCCTCCACATGGAGAGCCGGCCGTCGGGAACAGCCGCCATGTCGCGGTAGGGCCATGGTTTCCAGGCTGTGCACGTCGAGCCGGGAGACTGCGGGTGCCGGCGCACCGCAAGGATGCAAGCCGTGCGGCGCCGCGGGCATGGCCACCGCCGGAAAAGCGAGGTGCAGCGAGCGCCGGGTCGACTACAGCGTCCTCGGCTTGCGAGGCATTTGTCCGCGTAGAGCGGGGGTGACGGACCCGGCAAGGAGCCTGGCCGGCAACACGCACTTGTGGCTGGTGTCGCGCGTGCGGCAGACCACGGGTGAAGCCGGTCGGGCGCCGTCGACGAGGGACACGAGGCGGCCGCCATGGAAATGGAGTCGTGCTGGAGTGCGTTGCCACACGGCCCGACCACTGCAGGGTCGAGGCCGCCCCGGCCGTCCTCCAAGGTGCCGCCGGGATGTAGGTTGCCGGTGACGTTCAAAGTGGTAAGAACGTCTTGTATTGAAGAAGGCCAAATTGTTGCTTACCTTTCTAGGTCGAGGCCTTTGTTTTTACAATGTTCTTATAAATTAGCAGTAGGGCGTTTGCCTGTTCTTACAACGATGGAGACAGACGCCCCTGCTTTTCCTTTTTGTTCTCGAAATCGCTCGGATGTAGAGCGTGCTGATAACGTGTTAGAACTCAAAGGATTGAGAGTGAAAACTTGTTTATTGCTTGTGGGCAAAGCCCTATTTATACAAGGATTTTGGGGTGCCTCCGAAGAGGTGCCTGTTACAAGAGACATGACTGTTTACAAGAGATGCAACTGCTGAGGGAGAGAGAGAAGAGGTGTATATACACAAGAGACATGTCTGTACAGAAAGGGTGCTTTGGGCATACTAGTAACCGCCTAGAGCGGTTGTAATTTATTCCTAACACATCGATCGCAGAAACAGAAGAAGCGCGTGCGTGTGATATTTTTTTTCCCAGTCGGACCATATCAAACTCTTATTTCGGTTTGGAGTGCATGATAGCTGAAAGTGATTCTAGACCAGAAGAAAGAACCTTTGCGCCGACGGCCGGAAGCCACGTCGACGGCCAAAGGTCGGAGCCGTCAGCGTAGACCATTAGCACAGACGTTCACTAAATGAGCCGTCGGGCCAGAAAGGCCATCGGCATAGCCTGCACAGCCCCGACGATGTGCTGTCGGCACAGATCTGGCCGTCACGAGCCATCCGTTAGCATTATCCCTACAGGACCTCACCCGACGACATGCCGTTGACTCAACCTTCGATTTTTTTTTCAAAAGTCTGTTATTAATGTGCATTTTTTTATTGATTACTTTTGTATTATTATAGTATAATTATATTTTTAGGCTTTTTTTTGTTTTCCGAGCCCCCGAAGCCTGTTCTAGGGCAAAACCCTAGCTAGCAGCCCCCGCGCGGTCTACCCCCAAGATTTTTCCGGAGGACGGTACTAAGGTAGGCTAGTGTGTTCCTTTAGCTTTGGTTAGGACATATGAACATGGGAAACAAACGTTTTTCCATGCATAGCACCCGAAGCCCGATCTACGGTGAAACCCTAGCCCGATGCACCCGCGTGGTCTACCCCCCTAGATTTCTCTGGACGGCGGCACGCCGGTGGGCTAGTATGTTTCTTTGGCTTTGGTTAGGTCATATCAACATGGGAAGCAAAGGTTTTTCTATGCATAGCCCCCGAAGCCCGATCTACAGCGAAACCCTAGCCCGCTGCACCCGCGCGGTCTACCCCTCCTAAATTTCTCCGCACGGGGGCACACCGGTGGGCTAGTGTGTTTCTTTGGCTTTGGTTAGGTCATATCTATATGGGAAGCAAAGGTTTTGCCTTGCATAGCCCTCGAAACCTGATCTACGGTGAAACCCTAGCCCGCTGCACCCGCGCGGTCTACCCCTCCTAAATTTCTCCGCACGGGGGCACACCGGTGGGCTAGTGTGTTTCTTTGGCTTTGGTTAGGTCATATCTATATAGGAAGCAAAGGTTTTGCCTTGCATAGCCCTCGAAACCTGATCTACGGTGAAACCCTAGCCCGTTGCACCCGCGCGATCTACCCCACTAAATTTCTCCGGATGGGGACATATGACCGATAGAGGCGTGCGCTAGGTCAAATGACCGGGGGAGGTATGTATATACATGGGACTAGATGACTGAGGGAGGTGCGTGTGTGGCATGATGATTTTTTGCGATCGAAGTGAGTATATGTAACATGAAATTAACGCGGTAGAAGTAAGTAGGAGTAGTAAATTTTTAAGTGAGGCACAAGGGCGGATCTCGTGACTAGCTATAGTACTACAAGTAGTACCCGGGCGTACGTACGTACGAGTGCATGCATGGGCATGGATGTATGGATTGATTAAGCACTGGTGGTGGAGTAAGTAATTTGATTAAGCAGACGCATGCATGCACAAGGTGTGGACGCGCGATCGTGACGTGACTAGTGAGTACGAGTCGTCCATGCATGCATGAAGCAACGCGCGCGCGCGTACTGTACTAGAGCTGCGGTCAACTGCTTGCATGGCAGTCGTCGATCGGACGTGCATGACGTCAGGACGGATCCAACGTCGGTCGATCGAGTAATTAAATTAAACGGAGGCACCTGGTATATACGCATGCGCTTAATTAATTACCGGCACCTGCTGCTGCTGGATGCGGACACGAACCAACCAACGAACCAACGTACTGCCTATATATGCATAGCGATCGAGATGCGTACCAGCGATATATAGCCGGTTTCTTTTTCTTCTTTGGACGTTGGACGATATGCCTATAATACAACTCCATCGAATCATCAACCAGAGTCCAAACCAGCACCAGCACCAGCACGTGTAGTAGTAGAATTAATTACCTATGCATGCGTCTCCGAAACGGATCCAACAACTTCCCGATCCCGAACTGAACTGAAACCCGCGTACGTACCCCGATATATAAGGACGTGTCTAGGCATCGCGCGTGCGACAACCTGTTGTCCCCGTCGCACGCTCTCGAAAAGGAAAGTTTCTGTCGGAGCGTGGGCTGAGGTGAGTTTCCGTCGGTAAGTATAAAAAAAGTTCGTGTCGCCTTCCCATCCATCCACCATTACTTACTACCGCCCAACAGCACGGCCTCCGGCCACCAATTTGGTACCTGCAAAGCAACTTTGTGACATCAGTAGGCAACTAGGCCACAACGGTAGGCATCGTCTGCCAGAACTGTAAGCTACTTTGTTACATCGGTAGGGAACTTCATAGCAACGTTAGGCAACTTCATCACAATGGTAGGCAATTGGACCACATCCGTATGCATCTTTGCCCTCGGTAGGTAACTTTTTCACATCGGTAGGGAACTTCATAACATTGGTAGGCAACTTCACATTGGTAGGAAACTTCACAATATTGGTAGGCAACATTGGCTGCTCGGAGGGGTGGGAGGCGGGGCAAATGGGGGATTTGGGGTTTGATTTTGTCTGCCAAGCGGGCTCGCGGCCGTTTTTCCAACTTGTCGTGTGGTGCCGGTGCTCGCGATAGTGTCCTGCCGCGGTCAGCGCGGGAGTGCCGGCAGTTTATTTGGGATCCAACGGGTGCCGGCCCAAATTCCACACCGACCGCATTTTGGGAGGCATTTTGGGGACGGTGGAGATACTCTTAGCTACGCCTCGGTCAGGACTCAAAGAAAATGGAATGGTTTCGCTTATTGGACACACAAGTTGCTTTTTTAGAGAACCATGCACTTTATTGATCAAATCATCATACAAGTTGCTTGCGTCAATAATAAAGTTACAAGTCTCAATGCTAAACTTGCTTTTCTGAATATAGACAGTTTGGCAACCAGCATGTCACAAAGGGGAACCTCGTGGTCGTCGATCTATTGAGCTGTTGCAACCTTCTTCCTACACAACTCTCCTTTCCGGCCTGGTGCTACAACTGCATCCTTCTCAATTACCGACAGCTTGTCGAGGGAGCGCCGGAGATGGTTAGGCAGCGCCTCGGCTGGGGTCTTTGGGCGTAGCTCATGGTGGCGGCGGCCACAGAGACCAGCAGCCAGGGGACGTGGGATGGGGATGCGGCCAGCTACAGCGACCAGTGGCTGGAGGACAGCGGACTAGATGCGGTCGGCCACAACGGCCAGCGGATGGGGACGGAACGGCACGCGGCCGGCGGCGGGATGAAACGACTTCGCTGCCTCGACCTCGCCGCTGAGCACGTCCTCGCTGCTGCGCACGACCTCACGACCTCACCGGTGTGACGCCCCGACCGCCCTCTTTTCGGATCAAAACCTTGACGAGGCCTCCGTCGTTCCGGAATCAGGAGAGAAGAAAGGAAAAGGAGAGAGAGATGTCCAGCTCGCCGCATTTACCGGGAGGCCCGCTCCAGACAAAAAGCACCTGGCCCACCACGTGGGACGCGCCCACGGGAGCGACGCACAGATCGCCTCCATCGTGCGGTCGTAGAGCGTGCGACAAGGAGGTCGTTTTATCGCGCGTGCGCCAACAAGAATTTGGGTTTCCTGATATGCTTGCTGAAGTAGATTGACTAAAGGATTAACGTGCATGATTTACTTGATCAAGCTTAGTGGAACAAACATTTTTTCTGTCTGCTTGGACAAGGAAACAAATTGTTAACGTTCATTTAGCTTTTCTTCTCTTGCGAACGGTAACAGCGCTCTCGCAGATGGTAGGATTGTCTTTTCGAGGATTACTGTTCCTCGAGTGAGAAATAACTGTGTTTATGTGATCACTATAAAGAACCGTTTGATCTAGCCACCAATATTGGCCAATTGAAAATTAGATAAAATGTTCTTAACCTGATGGTTACCTGCAACAGACTAAAATTCATGTTTTTCTTATGAACAGATTCCATTGAGATCTGCAGCTGGCATAGCGATGGGGGACACAGGAACTTTTCTTTTCTTTGCGATCTATCATTCAGAATACACTCGAGAATTACATTTGAGTTTTTAAAAGTTCAAAGGAACTGCGCACCACTTAATCTTTTCGGACCCACTAGAACATTCTTGTGTGATTTGATTTTTCTCCCGATGATCATGTGATTTGATTTTCTCCGGCAATATATCTTCTGTAATGATTATGTGATTTGATTTGACTCTACACAAGGAAATATACATACGTATAATATAGGATTATTTAGACACAAATTCCGCTGAAAAGGGATGGTATCTCTCCCTTCCACATTTTGTTTACATATGAGGTAGCTTCGTAGGGAGGCGGTGAATCCAGACCGAAAATTTGGGCAACTTGCAAGACTTTCCTAAGGTTCACATACATACCAATTATGATTAATGTATACGGTTGTTAATTTGTCAAACACATACCATAACAAGACTACGTATCGATCGATATAAACACCAATTGATTGATCCCAAGAAGATCACAGCGGCGCACGGGCTACCTAGTAACACCGCCGATCGATCCTCATAGGAAAAGCTAGACGATGATGATGGACGCTGCTCATCAAGACCACTTGCCGCCTCGGCGGCCGGGACATGCACGAAGAGCGGCGGAGCCGTGCGTCTTCTTCTGGTGCATGATGGTGCCTGTCATGGTGCAACTAGCCGCCATACTCTTCATCCTCCACCAAACCTTCCTCCTCAAGCCCCACTACTCCGTCGCAATCCAGTCCGCCTCCGGCCTCACCGGCCACCCCGCGCTGGCCCCGGAGTTCAACCTCACCGTTCGCGTCGCGTCACATGGGTTCTGGATCGGCCAGTGCGCCGAGCCCGCCATGGCCGTCGACGTGTCCTACGGCGGCGTATCCCTCGCTTCTGCCATCACCATGGCCGACAAGATCTGCGCCGGGCCGAGGAAGGCGGCGGATCAGTCTGTGGTCGCGAGGGGAGTGGTGGTCCTGCCGGCATCCCTGCTCGATGGCCTGGCGGTGGACATGATCAATGGCGTGCAGGTATTCGACGTGACGCTGCGTGGCTGGGGAGAGAAAGCGTCTTGGACGTGTGGGCCTAGACGGGTCCGCGATGAATCTGCGCTGCAAACGGAGTGCCCCAAGTCAAGCAGCGGCGGTGGACATGCATGGTCGTCGTGATCGAGGGTACAAACTTATAATTTTCCGTCTCAGTTTTATTCTGCAGGCTTGTGACGTGCTGAAAATAAGATTGCAATGTGTGATCATTAGCTCACAAACTCACTTTTATGGTTTTTCTTGTTATAACTTTTTAAAATTTTACAGGCTTTTTACCGAATTTATGATTTCCTGATATGCTTGCTGAAGTAGATTGACTAAAGGAAACCAACGTGCATGATTTACTCAATATTTGTAGAACAAACATTTTTTCTGTCTGTTTGGACAAGGAAACAAATTCTTATACATATTTTCTTATATACCCGAGGCTGACCGACTCGACATACATACGGTACGACAACCATAGGTGACACACATTAGTACACCTCCGTTTAGCTGGAGAAGGAAGGCAAACAACAATAATAATCAGTAGAATTTGAAGTTGTTTGTTATGAATTGGGAGTGGTTGAAAATTCTGTTGTCCAAGCCGATCGTATGTGTGCTCCGATGATTGTAACTAGGAACGGCGCCAGGATTTCAGTATAGGGGGGCGAAGTCTTACCCTCACTTAGTATATAGTTAATGTTCTTTTGGTGAAAAACAATTGATAATACTACTAGTATAGTAGGGAGAGATAATGTACAAACCGTTGTTATTCTTGTATTTGATCTAAAGGTAGGTTCAAACCCCAAAATACACAACCATGCAGTATAATGAAAGCAAATCAACTAATGAAGTAATCAAATAACACTACAAGCGGGGTAGTGAAAGGAAGAGAATTTGGTCAAAGACGAGCCTGAGCAAGATTGAATACTTGCATTGGCCTCTCCCGGCGGCCACCGTCCGGCCGGTGGCACCAGTCGAACTATTCACCGATCGCTCTAATTTCTGTGTTGGTACTCGCGTACTGCGGTACTGGTGCCCTTCTCAATTCTATTTTGGTCTTCTGGAGGTCTTATGGATTGGAGCCCTCGGCAGCGGCCAGCATGTAGGTGTCGAATACACAAGCGCAACAAAGCCAGACACAGAAGGATTGGATTACTATCGTGTGTGCTTTCCTTGTCATACGAATGGGCTCTAGTTGCCAGGCCTAGTTATTGTGATCGACTAGGAAGGCATGGCGCGGCGGCACGCCGCGCCCGTGGGATGCTATTTATATATGTATCTAAGGTAGATTTACTTTGCATAGTGACTCAAGAGATATTAGATAACCGAACATAAATTCTCTGAGGAAATCTCATATTGTAAAAATGATGCTAAGTACAAACAATTTTAGTGCTGCCGTCCCCAAGTTGGAGTATGATTTCATTGCCCAAGTAGATGATTTGTTTTTTTAAGTAGTATTTCAAATTTAAACATTATTGTCCCTATGGTGAGATTAATCATTGTACTGGAAGAAACTAAAAATAAGTAGGGAAAGAGTACGGGGCGATTATCCAGTCTTATTTGCCAGGATACAGAGCTGATTGTTCATGATGTTCTTGCGACAGTACACTAACATAGATTGAACTAATAAAGAGTACAATTACAAAGATTGGACGAATAAAGAGTGCACGGTGAGGTAGAACCGTTGAAGTAAATTGACTGGATACCTAGTAGGAAAATGTGTGATAAGCACAATACATCACCAGTTGATGACGAAGAAATACAATTCATATAGATAATCTATAATAGATTCCTTCGTGTTTCCTGATCTCTGTATTACTGGACACTCGCGAGACGCACAATGATCTTGCACTCGTGGCTTGGTTGTCAGACATCTTTGACTAAAATGGTCTGCATTGCCGTTGTAACATGCGCACACTGATATCTATCTTTAGTACGGAGGTGCAGATACGCAAGCAAGGAAATCAGAGGAGAACGTCAATCAGTATGGCAGATTCAAGAAGGAATCAACAATTTAAGCAAGAAAACTGAAGAGCAAAATCAAAGGGCGTAAGAACGGAAACAAACCTTCCACCAACCATGAAGAGCTTCCCTGTAGAGAACTGCAAGGAAATTCAGATGATCCAAGCAGAAGTAAACAAAAAAGAAGTGTCTTCTAAAATAAAAGGTATTAAACTCGGACAACCGGAACTGAAGATAGCCCAACAGAAATGGAAAAAGCAGGAAGATCACCAGATACATAACAGCAACAGGAAGAAGGTGTGCTATCGAACTTAACAATCATGAACAATCCACCAGTAGCTAGAAAAACAGTAGTCATGGATTATGTAGATCTCGCCTGAGGTCTCCGACGCCATAGTTGTGCCCCGGATATGTATCATTAGTTATAATACATGATATATTATTTAGGTTCCTCATGTTTGAACCTACAAACAGCTAGTAGAAACTCATCTCATCTATCTGGGATAACAAAGCAGTAGAAATACCACTAACTAAGAATATATGAAGTGGCTGTCGGATCTATTTAAGCATTATGGTGGAAAGTGTACCAAACAGTAGAAGATTGCATTATAATCTGAAGTACTGCAAGCTATATAGAACGCCATGAAATTATCGATCAAGGGAAGGGAACAACAACCACAACACATAGGTAGGGTTATCCCCTGGTGAGGTAGGTTATTATTTTTTTGAAAGAGAGGAAATTTTCCATAGCATCAGAAAAATCTCATAGTGCCAAAAGGAATAATTCTGTCATAATTAATTTTCTCAAAATGTCAGCCGTTAATAAACAATATTGTGTATGGCCCAATAAATGATTGCCTTACCAAATCATGAAAACACATAACCTGAGCAATACTATTACCATGAAGAGACTAAAGTCTCCTTTTTTGCGAATTAACAGACTGAAGTCTCCAGAAAATATCATCAATTGAACTGATGGAAGTTCAAATGTGAACAAAACCTGCATTGTCGGTTTAGCAAAGTAGTAGTATTAGTTAGTAGCCATTATGCAGCAAGAACAAAATCACACTGCTAATTAGTAAATAAGGAAATAGACAATAGCATAGTAGAAAGACCAAATGTGAATGCAGTAAGTAAATGCCTAATAAGCATGTGTATTTGATCTAAAGGTAGGATCACACCCCAAAATACACAACCATGAAGTATAATGAAAGCAATCAACTAATCAAGTAATCAAACAAGACTATAAGCGGGGTAGTGAAAGGAAGACAATTTGGTCAAAGACGAAACCTGAGCGAGATTGAATACTTGCATTGGCCTCTTCCGGTGGCAACCAATCGGCCGGTGGCACCGGTCAAACTATTCGCCGATTGCTCTAATTTCGGTGTATGTAATCATGCATTCGCGCCCTTCTCCTTCTATTTTGGTCTCCTCTTCCGGTGGCCACCGCTCGGCCGGTGGCACCGGTCTCGCCCCCCTTGTCGCCCTTCCCTCTGTTCCTAATTGTAACACTAGTATTAGTTCTAATAACACTATATAAGTGAACCTAGGCGTAATGGAAATGTTTGCCCTAAGTGGTAACAGTGAGGCATAATGGAAGCATTAGCTTGGCTGGCAAGGACCCACGCGGCGGTACATGTAGGTGCGAGCGTAGGGATGAGGCGCTCAGGGGTACCAACATCGAGGGGAGAGAGAGAGATAGATTACAAAGATAAGGCTTTCAATTCCATGCAATTCAAAGGTGCTTACTTTTCCCGCGAACTTCTGCTATCTCGTAAGGACTTAAAAACCTCACTTGGTAGCCGAGGGGCGTCAGGACATAAGGGAGTCACGGCGACACAGGGGTTGGGTGCAAGCGGCAGAGGCAGCGGGAGCCATTGTTCATCTCTGTGGGAGTATTGGAAGGGAGGTTATTTTTTTCTTGTATGTATGGAGAATGCAATTTGGAGGCAACAGTCGCCATAGGCGGATAATCGTGTGGCGCCCTCCATAGTCGATACAGAGCCTCCAAATACTACTGTTCTCTTTGCCGAGGACGTTGCTGGCCGCCACCGTCCAACAATCTTCTTCACCCTCGCTATCGAGGAACGTCGCCGGGCAGCGCGATCACATGGTCTGATTATGAGGACACATGTTTTACGGCCAGGGCTACAAGAGAAGCATGATACTCATGAGCGGGTCGAGATCACCTCATTTTTTACCACGACACAAAAAGAAATGACCTAAGCATGAGTGTCTTACATAACTCGACTGGAAAGAGAGCTGATCTTGAGCCAACACTAACTCTCTCAATTTAGCTTAGTAACTCGAAAATGCATAATTGTTATGTTACATTCTAAAAGGAAATATGATGATCTATCACATTATATGATGTGTATGGGCAAGTTTTTGTTTTCTCGGTCGAGATTTCCGAAATCTCGCCGGAAACAGTTTTTCTCGGTCCCCTCCAAAAAAGGCTGATACCGTTCAAAAAAAATCGGTTAGATTTGAATTTTAAGTCCAATCTATGGTTCAAAATGCTACGTATACTAAATATTTCATAACAGCATGCGTCGTATGGTGGCAAGGTGTCCCGTATCATGTATTTAAGATCGCGGAATCAACTACCAGTTTCGTCTTTTTTGTTTTTCTGTCTGTTTATAGTCTAAAAAGACGAAAAGTTATCTAATACGTCGCCCGCATGCATGATTTGAACCCAGAACACTGGTCTATGGTGTTACGCTCTAACCGCCGGGGAATGTAAACAATCCTGCACAGATCTAGATACCCAATCTATTTGTTCTGACGCTAAAAAGATTCAAATTCAAAATTTGTTTGAATTATGTCGGCCGGTAAATTCGTGAGATTTTCGAGATTTCGCGGTAACCGAAACTTCCGGTGCTCTCCGGTAAAAAAAAACCTTGTGTATGGGTTTATTCGTTCGTTGTGGACAAGATTTAATTAAGAATATGTGGAAGCATAACTCAAGCCTTCTGGGATGGAGACCGCTCTCCTCTCCCTCCACCGCTCTCCTCTCCCTCTGCTCTCGCCTTGAGAGTCGCCGGCAGTTGACCGGGCCTCCTCGGCTCCTCTCCTCCAGATTAGCTGGCTAGAGTAGGTCATGGGGAGGTGCCGGTGTGTAGCTGTAGGTCTAGGTTAGGTCTTTGTAGGTTGGGCGGCCTCGTCGCCGCCGTCTACTCGGAGTGGTCGTCAGTCTCTTGGCCGAGATCTGTGCCCTGCTGCTGGGTCCTATGGCCTGCGTGTTGCTCTGGTGGTCGGAGCCAGTTGCGGCCGCTGCAGCACCTCCGTCAATAAAGGCCCTAGGAGCCCTCCTCAGATCTGTTGAAGAGAAGATGCTGTCTACTTGGCCGGCCGTGGTGGCGGGGGCGTGGACAGTCGTCGGTGTTGCGGTGTGCTCTGCCTTCTCTGGCCGGCCATGGAGGCGAGGGGAGAAGCTCGGTGCTGCGTTCGTCTTCTTCATGAGCTTGTGCAGGTGGGTGCTGTTCATGGTGTCTTGCTGCTCTTCTTCCCGGCTGTCCTGGCTCCATGGTGGAGGTAGCCATAGCTTGGGAGGACGGCAACACGGCGTCTGGTTTGAGAAAAGGGAGCTCTTCTCCGGCGGCTTACGGCGGCTTGCTTCGCTATCCTGTCCGGACTCAAAAGTTGTAGGGCAACTGCTCCCGCGGCTTCTCTCTGGCTGCGCCGGCTCTCTCCCTCCGTCTCACCCCAAGTGGCCATGTCCCCGGTGGTGATGCGGTGGCCGGATTCGTGGTGGCATCGTCGGATTCTTGGAGAAGATCCTGAAGGACCTGATCGCGTTCTTGCACTTTTACAAGGGCTTGGTTGTAATTTCCATTTTTTTGTGGATCTCCTTGTACTTGTGTAACCGACGATGTTTTATTGAAGCTGCTTCGGGGTCTTTCTAGACCCCATCCTGTTCAAAAAAAAAACTCAAGCCTTCTGTATGCTGGGATGAGATTTCAGTCGTTCTATATGCAAACAATATTAAAAAATTATTATTTTCTTAGCTTGAAACTAGATCGAGATCAACTCGAAAGTTTTACTAGTATGAACCATCTTTTATAGCTCGACTTTCAACTTGACTCAGTATGAACTCGGCTTAAGCTGAGCGGAGTCTAAGTTTATCGCATTGGTGTTTTTTCTTTACCAGAAAAGAAACAAGTGGGGAGCCAAAATACAGAACCGTAGGGTGCTGAAGGAAAGGCCGCGGCGCACGGATGGGCCTATAGGTGGCGCACCGACATACACGTGTAGTTCCATTCCTTGTAATCGAGCACTAATTCGGGGTAGAGTCCAATCACATAATATACAATAGATCGTTAATTAGGAATGCAATCGGGCAATCCCTGTATTACTTAAACTCGATCGCGGAGATCTCTTTAGGCAAATATATGCTTCCTAGTTTCGACCGACATACACGTGCAGTTTTATTCCATGTAATCGAGCACTAGTTCAAGGTAGAGAGATATTTTTTCAGGATTTCTATTTATTTTACCACATGATGACATTGCCATTTAATAAGGGACAGATCGATTGTAAATTTGGAATATGGAATCGGGCTATCCGTGTAATGCATTACTTAAGCTCGACGACGTACGAGCCTCCTCGATCTCATCTTATATGCAAACCCACGCACGCACAGCGCCGGAGATCCAATTGCTAATCGATCGAGATGGCTTGGCGTCGCTGCGTGGCCAAGGTATGCGCCTCCATCGTAATCGGCCTCATGGCAGCCGTCTTCGGCGGCGCCGTATGGCTGCGGATCAAGATGGCACCGCCGCTGCCGCAGCCACGCTACTACGCCACCATCACCACCTGCGAACTCGGCAGGCCTTCGTCCGTCAACGAGACGATGATGTCGACGTCTTTCGTCCTCTCCCTCGGCGTGGCGGCGTCCCCGGGCCGCCCGCTCACCGGCAGCGGGTACTGCCTTGAGGACGGCGCGGCCGTGCAGGTCAGATACCGCGGCGCGCTGCTCGCGGGGGCCGTGCTCCAAAGATGGGAGGCTGTCTGCGCCGCGTGGTGGACGCCGCCAGGAAACGCGTGGTGGACAACGGTCGTCGCTCGCGGGAATAACAACATAACCACGTCGCCGGGGTTCGTGGCGGACGGCCTGGCCGCCGACGAGCAGCGCAGGAATAGAGTGTTCGATGTAGCCATCTCGACGGCGGACGGGAAGACGGCGGCGTGGTGCGGGGCGCGGCGGGTCGGCGAGGACGACAAGACCGCGTGTGTTGTGCACAACACGAGCTCGTAGTACTCCTGCTAGTTCATGTGCAATGTCACGTACGGATGGGTCGATCTTGTAGTTTTTTTTTCAGAATGATTTTGGAGTTAGTTTTCTAGCAGATCAATAGCTGACGTTCAAGTAGCCGTTAAAGTACTGTTTTCATAGACTTGTTGGTTTTGCTTTTCGACTGGTTCGCATTATCTCTAGCAGAAAATTGTTTCGAAACTTGCACGTTTATACCTCTCTTCTAGTAGTACTTATTTTGAATGACAATATTGTTCGTTGTTTGAGTCATTGCGATAAGTGCTAATTGCACATTATATACAAGAGGGAGTTTAGCTACTCGATATACTACATTCATCTCAAATTGTAAGACTTATTTTTAATATTACTACTAATTTTTAATCTGACCAAACATTAGTCTAGTATCGTGTAGTTTTTCTTACGCAGGAACTTCTGCACGATTCTGATTTTCTCACTATTGACTGAAATATCTTATGAGCAATTAACAGTACTCCCAAAACACCAAACACGGTGGACTTGGACAAAACCAAACCCTAGCCGCCAGGCACCAACGACCTCTATCTCGAGTACACCGCTCTGAATTGGTGCATATCAAGATTGCGATAGAGATATGGAGCGCCGTAATGTGGGATTTTGGTGATGCTAGACAGCAACCGAGTCGACATAATTCGGGGGCCATGCCAAAATTTAAAGTGGGCCCCATTGTACCAAAAAGAAAATTGATGAATCATATAAAGTTTATCCGATGCATTTTCGTGATGACATAGATATTGTTTTTTTTAGCACTACATTCTCGTATCTCTAGGGAGACCTAACCTCAAAGTAGATCTGGCAAGAAAATCGCGACATAATTGTAGTTTGCCTGTAAAAATATGGAGCTAGCTATGAATGATGTAAAGTAATAAATCTAGTCGCGAATATTTACGCGAGCTGGCATCCCAAGCAACACTTCACCCACCAGACCAGCTCAAACGCCACACACTCATACAAGCGGGAGAACACGTCTCGAGCACGTAAAATAGTTCGTATACAATTCTTAGATAACAAGTAAAAATTAAAAATAATAAAGTTTGTCACAATCATGCAATAGATTAAAAATTCGAAGCGAAATAACAAAGATCGATCACTTGTGGAGTTGTGGAATGCATGTCAAATGCCGGTGCTGATCTCTTCACACTCTCTTCGCAACGCATAGCTGTCGCCGACCCGCCTAGGCCCGCACGTGTAGTTAGCATCCTCCCCCCAGCCACGCAGCGCGACATCGAACACCTGCACTCCGTTGCGCATGTCTCCGGCGAGGCTATCGAGCACGGACCCCGGCAAGACGATAGCACCTCCCCTCGCGACAATAGCTCGATCCACCGTCTTCCTTGGCCGGGCGCAGATCTGCTCCTCTATGCTTATGCTAGAGGCCAGGGGGATGCCGCGGTAGGACACATCAACCTGCCCGCCATGGCCGGAGCACTCGCGGACCCAGAACCCATGTGAGGCGACGCGAAAGGTGAGGTTGAACTCCGGATCGAGCGCCAGCCTGCTGCCAAGCACCGGGTCGAGGCCGGAGACAGAGTCGATCGCCACAGAATAGTGGGGATCCTGGAGTAAGGTTTGGAACAGGACGAAGCACAGGGCGGCTAGGAGCAGCAGGATAGGCACCAGTACCACCATGCACGAGAACAAGACCCACAGTCGCCCTCCTTCCGCCTGATGGGGCAAGTGGTCTCGAGCGGCGCCGTTGTCCATTGTCTTCCAGCTCGATCCCTCCAAGATCGGTCTTCAGATTTGCGTGTTCCTTGGCTGGGGAGTCATTGATGATTATATAGATGGTATAGGCCTTAAAATGGTATGTGTGGCAATCTTCGGCAAATGATTTTCCTTATTGGAAGGCATGATTTTCCTGCCGTCTAGCGGGAGGAGCAGGAGTCCGGAGAGGTTTCAGGCTTTCAGGTTTGGAATTGGGGCATCGAGCAAGTCGCGGGACAAGCTCGATTCTAGTCTAGAAAAACGACAGCTCCTGAGAAACGTGTAGAGAGCTTCACGTGGCCCGGTTCACTTCAACAAAAATTATACGCAGGCATGTAAAGTTTGGCAAGTTGGAGTAGTATGTAAGGCAATTTTTTAAAAAAATAACACACTTTTTATTTAATTTGAGATTTTTTTTATATATTTTAGATCTAGCGCGGCTTCGTCCTACGGAACAACTATGAATAAAAATATCATAACCATTACAAAATATATAGGAAACAATTCATATTTAAATAATTAAATCTTGTACTAGAAGGGAACAGTTAATCCCGATCACGTCTAGTACTAGTATAAAGTATAAACATGAGAAGCGTTAATCGCAGTAGAAAAAACTTGGGAAGTACTAATCAGCCGATGACCACTGGGACACTTCATCATACTATCAGCGCAAAACTCGCAGCCGTGTTGTCCCGGGTGTCCGGGCATGTATTCCGCTGGCCGAACTCCACGGCAGCATCCCCGACTCGCCTGGGGCTGCATGACGCGACGTTGTTCGAGTTATCGCTGGACACCTTGAAGGTGACTTCAAACTCCTCCACGCCGCTTCGCAGGTCCGCCATGAGGCTGTCCATCATGTACCCGGCATGCGTACGCCGGTGCCCTCGGCGACCAAGGGCATGCTCACCGACTTCTTCGCCCTGACCAAAGCCGGCGCGGTGCGGCAGAGCTGGTGGCCAGTGGAACTCAGTGGTACGACATGACTGTTGAAGGGTAGAGGGAGAGAGAGATTTGGCGGAATATGGTGGATGTTTTATTGAACCTCGGGGGCGAGTATATATAGACGTACAGGTAGTAGACTTGGAGTAGAAGACAAGTAATATCTCTACCTAATCTATCCTTAAACCTAACCGACATATATCTCTAACAATGACAACATATGTGCCGGCGTCCATGCAAGCGCAACGCCCGGGGCTGGATGAGGCCAAGAGAAAGGTGAGGTTGAACCGCGGGTCGAGCATGAGGTTTAACCGCGGGTCGAACATATGCTTGATATATTCAACAACAGCGCCGGGATGGCAGGATGGTAAAAACAAAACAAAAACTCATTTGACATTTTGACAACAATACCGGTCTTCTTGTTATGGTTTGGATGGGATACAGTATATAACTAGAACACATCGACGACACTAGTACTGTGTCTCCTGGCATGTGTTTTGCAGGTCATCGACGACAATCCCGATTCGCCTGCCTCCGCACGAGGTCTCACTTCCCTATCTATACTACACCTTAGGGTGACATCAAACACATGCACGCCGTTCCGCATGTCCGTCCATCGTGATGTCATCCATCATGTGCCCTGGCAAGCGCATCCTAACTCCTCGATCCACCGCATGCTCTTCCACGGTCTTATGCATACAAATGCATAACCATTCTCAGGGTGGCGCTGGTGGCGAGCAGGATATACTATAGCAGGAAACATCCACGTAGCTTCGGGTAACCAATTTCAGTGCGCTACGGGTAGCCTTTTTCCTAGTAGTGAGAAAACATCCACGTAGCTCCGGGTAACCAATTTCGGTGCGCTACGGGTAGCCTTTTTCCTAGTAGTGAGGAAACATCCACGTAGCTCCTGGTCTTGGTCCACGGGTTGCGCCAACGGTAGTTGGATGCGACTCGGAGGATGAGGTTGAACTCTAGATCTAACGTGAGATCCAAGCAAGGCTGAAGGAGTTGATGACAACTCAGTAACGCGGGTTGCGTGACGCTTGCATTGATGTGCATTATTTAACTAGCTGGTAGCTTTATATACATAAGTCGTGTTGGATTCCCATCAAAATCTGTGTAGAGATATCGATGGTGATATGTGACATAATTATTTATTTAATCACGATTACTTACTTAATTGATTAATTTAATGTAATGAATGCATATGGGGATGTAGCTCAAATGGTAGAGCACTTTGTATGCTTCAAAGAGGAAGGGGGATCGATACCTCCCATCTCCAAATCTTTTTCCTTGTGCAAAAAACTCAGACCGGTAAAAACAAAAAACTCATGTTGCCACGCTTCATGGGCTGCTTCTATTATTATTAACTCATGTTGGTTGGTTTATTCAACAATAGCGACGGGATGGCGGGATGGCAGGATGGTAAAAACAAAAAAGTCATTTGACAACAATACCAATCTTCTTGTTGTGGTTTGGAGAGAAGCATGATGGGATATAGTATAACAAGAACACATCAAAGATGCATGATCCGAAATGAAATCTACTATATACTAAAAGCACAATACGGGGTTCTAAAATAGAGCCACCATATTAATCCACATCATCTTAATTAATACTAATGGTTAGATCTAAATTTTGTGGTGAGGATTTAATTAAATAGTAGTAGTTACGTAACTGGAAATCTAGATTGACACGGTTCATATTTGATATAGGTAAAGAGTATCGTACCTCTTTAGGTACGTCCGTTTAAAAAAAAAGAAAAAAAGGACCAACCGATTGGTCTACCCGTCCTTCTAAAATATTAAGAAAAACTCCAACTGATCTGTTTCCTTGACATGTACTAGGAAAAAAAATAGTTAATTCCTCCGTTGTAGGAAAAAAACTTCTTCTGAAGAAAAAAAACCCAGAATGCTCTCCATGTCCATTCAAAATAAACGAACAAATTGAGATGTAAGGACAAAAAAGTTGATTCCTCTGTTAAGTAAGGAAAACAAGATTTCTAGGTATCTAGCGCTAAACGGCCGGGCATCGTTTAACTTGGCCTTGATATGTTTGCTACACTGGAACACAGCTGAAACGCACGAAAACATCGTCCGAACAGCAAAAACTGTCGGACATCGCTTAACTTGACTCAGACACTTTCGCTACCCTGGGACACGGTTGAAACGCATAGAAACAACACCTGAATAGTCAAAACATGGAAAACGGGCAGGTTAGGCAAAAACGTCCGAGCGTCGCTTAACTTGACCCGGACACGTTCGTGATTTTGGAACACGGCTGAAATGCGTGGAAACAGTGCCCGAACAGCGATAACGTGGAAAACTGACATGTTATGAAAGTGGTCGTGGGTCGCTTAACTTGAACCGGCACATGTCACGAAATAATGACATTCGTGACCGTGGGACATGGCCGAAACATGTGGAAATAGCGCCCGAACAGCGACAGCGTGGAAAACGGGCATGTTGGGCAAAAATGGCAGGGTGTCACTTAACTTGACCCAAACATGTTTGCTACCCTAGGCCATGGCCAAAACACGTGGAAATAGCGCGCGAATAGCAAAAACATGGAAAACGGGCATGTCGGCATAAACAGTCGGGCGTCGCTTAACTTGATCTAGACATTTGGTACCCTCGGACACAGCAAAAATGCGTGAAAACAACGCCCAAACAACAAAAACATAGAAAACAGGCATGTCGGGCAATAACATCCGAGCGTCGCTTAACATGATCTGAACATGTTCGTGACTAGCTTAGCTAGACCATGGTTGCAAGGAAAATTTCGATATTTATAATGTAAATTCTGGAAACAAGTTTCAAAGAATAATATTTTTACGAGCATTCCATTCTTGCTGAAATTTGTATGAATTCTATAAGGTTATATGCATGCAATATTACAGACCAGAAAAATAAAATTATGTTTGGAATCCCACATTAAAATAGGATTCTAAGACAATAGAACACATGACAAATTGATCTTTCTTAATGATATGGGTACTTTAATAGATCACAATCAATAGATTTTCATAAACTTGCAATAATTGCTATTCTGGACCCTAAATATTAGTTAGACCACAAATTTTACGCTTTGGTAAAAACATCTAATTTATTAGTATGGTGTTCATCAAGGTAGTATGATAGTCATGCATCCTAAATTGAAGATTTATGTCACGAGTAATTTAGTTTTTAACATATAATTTCAAGTAGCTACATAACTTTATCTATAATCGCATAGTTTGAATATTTGAACTTATATTTATCCTTTGAATACTTTCATATGAAAAACGATGCCCTCATATTTGTGAGGGTTAATTAAATACATATTCGTGAAGAAGCACAATTACTCATAAGATTTTAAACTTCTTTCATACTTTTGACACACTAAATGATACCATTGCATTTGCAAATATCTTAGCAATATCCCAAAAAAAGGTGAAAGTTAGACCTCTAAGAACATATCCGTGCGTAATAAATATAAAATTAATGGGATGAATGAGCGGAAAAATTCTCAATTTAAAGTAAAAGTAAATATTACATCTAGCAAAATGCTAAAGATGGTACCCTCACATTTGCGAGGGCCACTTTGCTAGTTATTACTAAAGATGATCTGAAACAAAAGTACTAGAACAAATAGCGAGAACTACTACTTAAGTCTGTAACACGTGTTGATGGGTGATCTTGAGCGGAGTGCATCTTCATCATGTCTATGTTTCACCTGAGGGTTATTCTTTTGGCGGTATGATGATCGGAGGAGTAAACATGGCCGGATCGGTGGCCGTTGCATCCTGGTGTTCGCACATGTGCCAATGGTCATCGCACCCATCGCCGCTATCCCCGATCCGCCTAGCCCCGCAGGACGCCACCCACTCGCTGCCGGACATCCTGATCCCGACGTCGAACGCCGCCACCCCGCCCCGCATATCCGCCGCGAGGCTGTCCATGAGGAAGCCCGGGAGGCGAATGCCGGTACCTTTCGCAGCAAATTGTACGTCCGTGGACTTCTTCGGCCCCACGCAGAGCTGGTGTGGCGCGGCGGCGCTTGCGGCAAGCGGGACACAGCGGTAGGACACCTGCACGTACGTGTCGGCGTCCATGCACTCGTGGCGGAACGGGTTGGTCGAGGCGAGGCGGAGGGTGAGGTTGAACTGTGGGTCAAGCGCAAGGTCCTTGGACGACGGCGGTAGATCGAGGCCGGAGACGGAGTCGAGGGCGACGTTGTAGCTCCTGCTGGGGATGGTGGGGGCGATGAGGAGTACGAGGCCGACGACAAAGGCGGCCACCACGAAGGCTGAGCACAGGCAGCACTTGGTTGGCTTCGCCATCGATCCGTAGCGTAGATTGGTAGGTTGGTTGGCTTTGGTCTTTGCGGTAGGCTTGTTTATATATCCCCAAATTCTTGTTGGCGCACGCGCGATAAAACGACCTCCTTGTCGCACGCTCTACGACCGCACGATGGAGGCGATCTGTGCGTCGCTCCCGTGGGCGCGTCCCACGTGGTGGGCCAGGTGCTTTTTGTCTGGAGCGGGCCTCCCGGTAAATGCGGCGAGCTGGACATCTCTCTCTCCTTTTCCTTTCTTCTCTCCTGATTCCGGAACGACGGAGGCCTCGTCAAGGTTTTGATCCGAAAAGAGGGCGGTCGGGGCGTCACACCGGTGAGGTCGTGAGGTCGTGCGCAGCAGCGAGGACGTGCTCAGCGGCGAGGTCGAGGCAGCGAAGTCGTTTCATCCCGCCGCCGGCCGCGTGCCGTTCCGTCCCCATCCGCTGGCCGTTGTGGCCGACCGCATCTAGTCCGCTGTCCTCCAGCCACTGGTCGCTGTAGCTGGCCGCATCCCCATCCCACGTCCCCTGGCTGCTGGTCTCTGTGGCCGCCGCCACCATGAGCTACGCCCAAAGACCCCAGCCGAGGCGCTGCCTAACCATCTCCGGCGCTCCCTCGACAAGCTGTCGGTAATTGAGAAGGATGCAGTTGTAGCACCAGGCCGGAAAGGAGAGTTGTGTAGGAAGAAGGTTGCAACAGCTCAATAGATCGACGACCACGAGGTTCCCCTTTGTGACATGCTGGTTGCCAAACTGTCTATATTCAGAAAAGCAAGTTTAGCATTGAGACTTGTAACTTTATTATTGACGCAAGCAACTTGTATGATGATTTGATCAATAAAGTGCATGGTTCTCTAAAAAAGCAACTTGTGTGTCCAATAAGCGAAACCATTCCATTTTCTTTGAGTCCTGACCGAGGCGTAGCTAAGAGTATCTCCACCGTCCCCAAAATGCCTCCCAAAATGCGGTCGGTGTGGAATTTGGGCCGGCACCCGTTGGATCCCAAATAAACTGCCGGCACTCCCGCGCTGACCGCGGCAGGACACTATCGCGAGCACCGGCACCACACGACAAGTTGGAAAAACGGCCGCGAGCCCGCTTGGCAGACAAAATCAAACCCCAAATCCCCCATTTGCCCCGCCTCCCACCCCTCCGAGCAGCCAATGTTGCCTACCAATATTGTGAAGTTTCCTACCAATGTGAAGTTGCCTACCAATGTTATGAAGTTCCCTACCGATGTGAAAAAGTTACCTACCGAGGGCAAAGATGCATACGGATGTGGTCCAATTGCCTACCATTGTGATGAAGTTGCCTAACGTTGCTATGAAGTTCCCTACCGATGTAACAAAGTAGCTTACAGTTCTGGCAGACGATGCCTACCGTTGTGGCCTAGTTGCCTACTGATGTCACAAAGTTGCTCTGCAGGTACCAAATTGCACCACTGGGCACACATGTTGTTTTGTTACACACCGGAGTTGCTTTGTTTTGGAACCAAATTACTTTGAAAACAATTTATATTTATTTCGATCAAGTTTCCTCCCTAGTAACTGGAAGTTCTTCTCAGATACAAGAAAATGATTCAGTTCTAGAGCCACATAACTAAATTGCTTTGTCCGATTGATAAGTTAGAACCCGATGTTGTGGAGTCATCTACCAAAATTACCCAACAATGTTGTCAAGTTGCCTCCCGCCAAAGTGAAGTTGCTTATTGTTGATCGATGTGGAGTTGTTGGTAGTGTTTGTTAATTTGGCCACCACTGTTATGAAGTTGCATATCATGGCTGTGAAGTTGCCTATCAATGTCAATAATTCGCCTACCATTGTTATAAAATTGCATGCCGATGTTGATAAGCGCTGAAGATGAACGGGGCTAAAGCGATCTGCTGAAGCTATGGTATGTCAAATGCATCGACAAAGGGGTGTTCCGCCTAAGAGGGAAGCAACCGCAAAAGCAGGGGTCGATGAAGCGGAAGCGAAAATGTCGGGCTACCCGTTGTTCTGAACTTGCCTAAATTTATTCACGAATGTTACCTACCCTACACTAAAGTTGCATTTTGTTATTATAAAGTTGCATACCTCTACACTAATCACACATTATTAAACAACTACTATATGCCGTTAGGCAATAAATTGACACAATTGAGCAAGTTCTTGTGATTTTAGGCAACAATATGACAATATTAAGCAATACCAACTTTGCTACAGATGGGACCTGTCGTGCAGGGTCTTTTTCCCCTCTTCTTCCTCCCACAGGAGACTTCTCTCCCCATTTCCTTCCCGTCAACGCCGATTCAGACCGCCGCCGGCCTCTCTTCTGCTTCCCTTCACGAACGCAACCCCGCCGGAATCCTCTCTCCCACTTCCCCACCGGAGAGACGCCATCACACCACCACCCGAGCCTCGTCCGGCCCCGCTGCGAGGAGAGGAGCCGATGCACCACTACGACAGCGGCGAAGGTACCGCGTCGTCCTCATCGCCACATTAGGCAGTTCGTCGTCCTCCGCCTCGCCCCAGCCCCCTCCAATTTCTGGCCGGTACGACGGCGGCGCTAGCAGGCAGGAGTAGCGTAGCGCGCCGCCTCCAATTACTGGCAAAGTGTATGCGGGGGGCGCTGTGGGGGCGGTGATGTGGGGGTGGTGGTCGGGGGCGGCGCTGTGGGGGTGGTGGTAGGGGGCGGCGTTGTGAGGGTGGTGGCCAGGGACGGCGCTGTGGGGTTGGTGGCCGGAGGCCGTGCTGTTGGGCGGTAGTAAGTAATGGTGGATGGATGGGAAGGCGACACGAACTTTTTTTATACTTACCGACGGAAACTCACCTCAGCCCACGCTCCGACAGAAACTTTCCTTTTCGAGAGCGTGCGACGGGGACAACAGGTTGTCGCACGCGCGATGCCTAGACACGTCCATCAGGAAATCGTAAATTCCAAGCCGACGCGGCAACGCTGTGCCATGATAATGATTGTTGCTGCGCTTCCGACTGGTCCAGCTGAACGGCCGAGTACTCATGGGTGGCGCTCATTGGGGTCGATCTCCGGCAGGTATCGTGCCTAGCCTTTCCGATGCCGTTCCTCTAGAAATGTGTGTGGATCCTAATCCTCCTAAAATTGGTACGGTACATCGACATGGCCCTTCGGCCGCCGTTCCTCCTGAAAATTAATCGGTTGCACGTATGCCGCTCGATTAGTTGGATAGTACTTCGAACTTGGCATACATAGGATTCACACAGTCGCAAAGTCCAACTGAAAACAACATAAAAATACGCGAGAGAACTCGCATTAGCGCATATAAGCTGGAGGCGTGACAATGCAGTCATCCATATGAGAAAAAATATCTTCCACCACCCGATCCAACCGTGTAAAAACCCCCCATAAACTTCGCTAGAAAGGCGAAAACTATGGGAACAGAGTGCTGCCGATCTTTTTTATACTATGTGTCCGGAAATTGTAAATTGGAAAATAGCCTGCAGATAGATTTTAAAAATTACATAACAAGAGAAAACATAAAAAGGGAGTATGTGACCTAATACAATCAATACAGAATAATGTTTTTGAGGATGATGAGGGTTTGATAGACCATGAAGACTATGGCGGCTACAAGCAGCATGCGAGGCACCATCTTACACCAGAAGAAGTGCCACAGCGAGCCGCAGATCTCAGTTTCCGGTCTTCGCGCATGTCCCAGCCGCCGAGTGGGCAAGAGGTCTTGAGCAGCGTCCATCATCATCGTCTCTATCTTTCCTCGAGGTTCTGTCGGCCGGCGGTGTTGCTGCGTAAGCCCGTGCGCCGCCGATACAGATTTATGTGTGTCCCTTTGCTTGGGATCAATTGGGGTGCTTATATCGATCGATAGTACGCTTGTTATGGTATGTGTTAATTTGAAAAACGCCCGTATACACCGCAATCATTTTTGGTATGTGAACCCCAGTTGGAAAGTCATGCCGATGTTGGCTAAATTTTGTGAACAGCCGGGTTTGATTTGCATCAAAACATGCCTTCTAAAGAACCAGCGTGACGATTATGGCCTACATTCTTCCATCTATTGTATGTACTACCAGATCACCTCATAGTTATATATGGTATGCGCTGCTTCCCTACGCGTTTGTAGGCCATATATATGGCAAGGTAAACCCAGCCGATTACTAGTGGAAAAAATGGTCTTTAGTCTAGGTTAGTAACGGGCTTTAGTCCCGGTTGTCCAACTGGAACTAGCAAAGTGGGACTAAAGCCCTCCACCTTTAGTCCCAGTTGCTCACGAACTGGCATTAAAGGCCATCCACATGGCATCGGCCGTGCACACGGGCTGGAGGACCTTTACTGTCTTGATTCGTAATACGAACCGGGACTAAAGGTTTCCTGCCGCGGCGTAGTTGGTTCTCTGCCGTGGTAGAGAAATCGTGTGTTTCTCTGCCACGGCAAGATTTTGTTTTTTTCCATTTCTTTTTCAAATTGTGTTTTATTTTAATTTCAAACGAGTTTCCGTACACATATTATACGCTACTACATACACATTACACATTGTTGCATATATAATATTCAATCTCTTACGACCATATATACATACACAATTTCGAACAAATTTCCGTACCACTATTTAATTACATGGAGATCACTAAATTACATATATCGTTCCTCGTTCTTCACATAGTGTTCTCCATTTGGATCGAGGACCTCCCTCATTATAAATCCCGCCAATTCCTCTTGAATTGCTCGTAAGCGCTGGGCTAGTAGGAGCTTCTCCCGTAAGTCCAACATCTTTAAGAAGGAGATCAATATAGTTATATATATGGTATGCGCCGATTCCCTACGCGTTGAATTGCTCCTCAACACCATCCTCGATGCGCTGTCGGCTTACGCCATGGCGGCATTCGACCTTCCTCCCGGAGTCCTGGCCGCCCTCGACCGTGCTCGCCGTGCCTTTCTCTGGGCTGCGGCTGAAAAGGTTTCTGGGGCCCAATGCCTCGTGGCCTGGGACATGGTCTGTCGTCCACGCGAGGAAGGGGGCCTCGGCGTTCGCTCTCTCTCCGACCAGAACCGCTGTCTTCGTGTCAAGCTCCTCCACTGCCTCCACACCTCCTCCGACGAGTCTTGGCCGAGGTGGGTCTGGCGCGCTCTCGACGGGTCTACACTGGACTCCTCCTGCTCCTCGCTCGCCAGCCCCCACTGGTCTAGGCTTCGTCTCCTACTCCCCCTTTACCGCTGATACGTCTCCAACGTATCTATAATTTTTGATGCTTCATGCTTGTTTTTACACCATTTACCCGATGTTTCGTTACACTTCGTGGCACTTTTATGCATTTTCCGGAACTAACCTATTAACAAGTCGCCACAGTGCCAGTTCCCTGTTTTCTGCTGTTTTTGTGTTTCAGAAAAGCTACACAGGAAATATTCTCAGAATTGGACGAAACAAGTTCCAGAAGTCTTATTTTTCCCGGAAGCTTCCCGAAGACCGAAAGAGAGCCGGAGGGGGGCTAGAGGCCGCCCTCACACATAGGTGGCGCGGCCCAGGCCTTGGTCGCGCCACCCTGGTGTGAGGAGCCCCTGGCTGCCCCCTGACGATGCCCCTTCGCCTATATAAAGCCTCGGGACGGAAAACCCTAGGGGAGTCAGCAATTTTCCAAAAAGAGTTCCGCAGTTCCGCCGCCGTCGAAGACAAATTTCGGGGGACAGAAGTCTCTGTTCTGGCACCCTGCCGGGACAGGGAAGTGCCCCCGGAGCCACCTCCATCGGTCTCCATCGCCATCTCCGCCATCTCCATCGACCTCACCGCCATCTCCATCAACCTTGCTGTCTCCTATGATGAGGAGGGAGTAGTTCATCCCCGGGGCTAAGGGCTCTACCGGTAGCTATGTGGTTCACCTCTCTCTCACATGATGTGATCTTTATGTGATCGTGAGCTTTGTATCATGTTGAACAAGTAGATGTTATTATTCAGATATTATGTGTACTCTAGTGGTATTATTAAAGTAATCTATTCCTCCTGCCATGGTGTAACGGTGACAGTGCGTGCATCATGGTGGTACTTGGTCTAGGCTACGATTATGATCTTTTATGGATTATGAGAATAATTATCGCTATGATAGTATTGAAGTGATCTATTCCTCCTTTCATGGTGTAATGTTGACAGTGTGTGCACCGTGTTAGTACTTGGTCTAAGTTGCAATAATATCTATCTTGAGTTGTGATCTGATTTGAATATCTCTATGAGTGGTGTTTGTCAAGTACTTGATGAACTTTAAGGAGTGCTTCGTAGCCCTACGCAATGATTAGTGTTATTCAATAGGAGAGTAATTCAGAGTACCATAGTGAAGAGAAGTTGTTTATTTGTTCAATCATGTTATATTTGTTGGGAGTGTGTCCACTAGTGAAAGTATGATCCCTAGGCCTTGTTTCCAAGCATTGCACACCATTTACTTCCTGTTTTGTTACATGTTTGCTCGCAGCGATATTTATTTCAGACCACATTTGCTACTTATAATCATCACTACCGCTTGTATTTCACTATCTCTTCGCCGAACTAGTGCACCTATACATCTGACAAGTGTATTGGGTGTGTTGGGGACACAAGAGACTTTCTGTATCGTAATTGTAGGGTTGCTTGAGAGGGATAGCTTTGACCTCTTCCTCCCTGAGTTCGATAAACCTTGGGTGATCCACTTAAGGGAAACTTGCTACTGCTCTACAAACCTCTGCACTTGGAGGCCGAACACTGTCTACAAGAACAGAAGCGTGTGTAGACATCAAGCTCTTTTCTGGCTTCGTTGCCGGAGAGGTAAGGTAAAAGGTACTCGCATCCTCCTGTGTGAGTGCTCGGAGTTATTTCCTTTAGATTCTGCAATTACATCTTTTTGTTTCTTGTTTTTATTTTCACTAGTTAGGCTTAATGGAAAATAAAGAGTTCTTTAGTCTTTTTCCTGATTTTAGATTTGATGAGAAAATTGAAAATCCTTTGGAGCTTATTTCGCATAGCAATGTTATTAGTACGAATGCTTTGAATACTGTTAATGCTAATGCTATAGAAAAGTCTAAACTTGGGGAAGCTGGTTTTGTTGAGTATGATATTTTTAGTCCCCCAGCTTTAGTGGAGAAAGGTTGTTCTGATGATATTTTATCTCCCTTATGTGATGTTTCTAATGATGCTTGTGCTCCCTATCCTTTTGAAAATACCTACAAAGATTGTTGAACGTATTAGGGATAACTGCTATTTAGGAGATGGAACTGTCCATCCTGGTGATCATCTGCTATTTATACATGAATTATGCGAGTTGTTCCAGTGTGCAGGTATTTCAATAAACCAAGTTAAGAAGAAGCTATTCTCTTTATCATTGAAAGGCAGAGCTGAGGAGTGGTGCCGGCTGCTTAAAGTTGGTCCATCTATTGCATGGGAGGAAATTGTGCATCTCTTTTATTCCAAGTTTTATCCTCCAAGTGAAATTCATAAAGACCGTAATCGGATATACAACTTTTGGCCGCATGAGGGAGAAAGCATTGCCCAAGTATGGGGAAGATTGAAGTTACTAATGCATAAATGTCCTATTCATGATCTCCCCGTAATATTGTCATTAATAATTTTTATGCAAGGCTTTCAGGATATTACAAGGACTATCTAGATGCATGCTTTGATGGGTCTTTCACAAGCAAGGATGTTAACACCAAGTGGGGTCTGCTTGAAATAATTCAAAACAATATTGAAGGTTGGGATAGCGACAAAGGTAAAGGATCAGGTATGAATTACGAGTTTGATTGCATTAAGTCTTTCGCTGAAACTGCTAATTTTCAAGAGCTTAGTGCTAAATATGGTCTTGATCCTCAAATTATGGTTGATTGCTTTAAAGCCTTTGCTTCCCATATGAATGTTCCTAAAGGAAATGGGGACGTGTATCATGAACCTTTTAAAGACACTTGCATAGAAAGTGATATTGTTATTGATGATTGCAATAAACATGCTCAAACTTCTAAAAGTACTATTTCTTATAAGCATGTTAATTTTTGTGGAATACATAGACCTTGTGAACAGAGTTACAACAAGGAAGATTATTGCATCACCCACGCAAATGAAGAAACCAGTATGTGGCTCAAGGATCTAGATGTGCTTGGTGAAAAGGTTTGTGAGCTTTATCCTTTTCTTTGTGAATTTTGCGGTGAAAAAGGTCACTTTAATTTTCAATGCCCAATTAATCGAACGAGTACCGCAGATTTTTATTGTGATGATAAGATTACTCTCAGTCAGCATGATGAGCTTACTTTGTTTTTTGAATTGTGAAGAGATATCTAGAAAGATTTCTTTGGTTGATATGAGAGATGTTGATATTAATAGCATCCTTCGTGGTTGTCGTTTCTATTGTGCTAAAGATTGCCTCGCAAATACTTACTTACAAGATTTTATAAAACATGATGTTTTGCCAAGCTATGACAGGACTAATAGATGTTTCGATCTTATTAATAGAGAGGAGGAATCCTCCAAAGTTTCTTCTATTGTTTCTGCCAGCAAACCAGATTATGTGGAGAAGATGCCTTTCCCTCCTAGAGAATATGTGGAGAAGATGCCCTTCAAGTCTCTCCCTCCTAAAGGAGAGAGTAAGAAGAGTATGAAGAAGAAAAAGAAGAAGAAGAAGAAGAGGAGTAAAAGGCGAGAGGACACGGTATCTTCCCCTAAGCGTTATAATCCTGCTATAGATTATGATAATTCTGATTGGGATGATGTTCCTATGCCTGTTACCTATGTTAGTGATCATGATTGGGAAAAGCACTCTACTTTTGATATTGAAAATCTTTTTGGTACCAATTCTAAGGTTAATAATTGTTGTACCATTAGTGCTATCCATGTTCCTTCTTATGATGATATGTTTGATGAATATGCTTTGCGACATAGTAGTTCTCTAGCTTGTGATGATACTAAACCTCTAGTTTATGATGGTTATGATGATGGGTTTAATATTTTCAGTTCACCTACTTTTGAGGAGAAAATTAGTTATGATTACAACATGCTTCCTGTTTTTGATGATTATGGTGATGAGAATAATTATTCTGTTGAATCTGCTCCTACTACGATTGTTCATGTGGGGAATATTAATCCTTTTATGCATGTGGCTTATGATAGAGATGCTTTATGTGATAGTTATATTGTTAGTTCTATTCATGATGCTACTGAAAGTTATTATGAGAGAGGGAAACATGGTTTGATGGATCTCAACAATATTGAGTTTCCCCTCTTTATGTGGCAATTCTTGAAGTTGTACTTGTTTTGCCTTCCTATGCTTTTTGCTTTGCGCTTTTATGACTTGTCTTTTTACAAGACTATTTTTCATAGGAAGTGGTTTAGAATTAAATGTGTTCCATACTTGCTTTTTGATGCTCTCTATTGCTTTAAGTTCCTATATGGCGCCTTTGCCTCAAGCTCTTATATGGCGCCTACATGAGCATCTTTGCAAATTACTGCGCCTAGGTCAAAGACGTTAAAGAAAAGCACTCTTGGGAGATAACCCAATGTTTTTATTTTCAGTACGTTTTCTTTTATTTGAGTCTTGGAAGTTATTACTACTATAATAACTGCTCCTTATCCTTTTTATTTCGTTGTTGTGCCAAGAGAAGCCTCTAAGTTGAGCGAGGTAAGATTTGGGGATGTTGCTGTCCTGAAACAGTTTTCGGTGCTGCACCATAAAAATTCGTGAAAATTCTCTGTATATCTTTTGGACCTGCGATTTCTTGTGCATATGCCCCAGGTTATATCCAAACTTTCATTAGTGGAATCCTCTAAAAATTCGACCTTTGTCGGCTGTTCTGTTTTGACAGATTTCTGCCAATATTTGTGTTTGCCGCTTTATCGCTTTGTTTTTTAGTTCTTTTGATCACGGAACTTTTGGGGAAGTTGCTACAGTAGTATATGCTTAATATGTGGTGGTTTTAGGTTGAAACCTGAAGCAAAAAGAGGTTGATTATATGCTATGCTACACTAATGTTGCTAATAGATTTGTGTTTAGTTTTGTATGAAGGAAGTTTTCAAGTGTAGAGATTGGAGAATGATGAGATGAGTTGAAGAATGGACAAAAGCTCAAGCTTGGGGATGCCCACGCAACCCCCAAGAAATATCCAAGAGGTACAAGCGTCAAAGCTTGGGGATGCCCCCGAGGCACCCCTTCTTCATCGGCAAAAATCAGGTCACCTTTCAAGACACTATATTTTTATTGCTTCATGCACTATGTGTTTTTCTTGGAGCGTCAGTTGTTTTTGTTTTCAGTTTTCTTTTGCTTTATTTGCTGCAATAAATGGTTAGATCACATCATGTTTCTTTTGGAGGAGATGAACTCGCTTTTCATTTGCCAAGAACACTCCGTTTTTCATTCTTACAATTTCAACGAGTGTTCTCTTTTTCTAGAACTGCGTTTAGTTTTCGATTTTCACCTTGATATGTGTTCAGATCTTGATATATATTTTCATCAAGGTGTATTTTTTCCTCTGATCTTTATTGGTTTTCATCAAAAGAGGTGTTTATAAATTTTTTGAATGGTGTTGGAAAAGAGAAAAAGCTTTATGCAAAAAAGTGGTACAAAAAGGAGCTTGTGTAGACTGCGGCTTAGACTTTTTCATATCGTACTTGATGTCTTTTTGATAGTATGATTAGTGGTTTTGCTGTAGCATGACTTGTCTCAAATAACTGAGATTGCTTAATGAGCCTTTGAAAAAATCATGCGTTGTTTTAATTATTTGGAAGCATTATTTTGGTTTTCTCCTTGATGCTTTATTTGGGTTGACTTGGCGCATGCTCACACATGATAGACTCTTACAAAGTCGCCAATTGCCTCTATGATCATTTAGTTTTTGACTTTTGATGCCATCTTATGCTTCTTTTAATGTTGCTTTGTCGCTTTGCATGATTATGGCCATTATTGCTCTCTTAGTTGGTCGCTCCCAGTCTTTTGCTAGCCCTCATTTTGTACTGAGTATGAGCTCTACTCGTGCATCCAACTCCCAAAAACCAAGTTTGCCATTGTGTCCACTATAAATTCCTATGCATGGTATTTGCAAGCCATTCCAAGTAAATTTTTATGTGCTACCTTTCAAAAAACCTTCAAAATACTTCTCATTTTGTGACACTGTTTTCAGCTCATGGGGACGTAGTGGTCGGATTTGCTATCTTCCATATTGTCTTATTCCAAAAAGAAAAAAAAAGAAAAAAAGAAAGAAAAAAGGCACTCCTCCATGGTATGTGAATGTTGGTGGGCACCCGATGGAATCGGTTAGCCATGGTTTGAGAAATGAAAAAAGGTGGGGAGGAGTGCCAAGTTTTATAAAAAGAGCACAAAAAGTGCCAATCTCTCTCTCAAAAACTTGCTTCATTTTTGTATGGAAGATAGTAAGAACCCCATTGCCAGTCGTTGACAAAAGCAACCACCTCTCAAAACTCAAGTTTTATCTCTCTGTTTTACAAATGAAAAGCTCTAGCACATGTTTATTCACTGCTTCCCTCTGCGAATGGCCTTTCTTTTACTTTTATGTTGAGTCACCACCTTCTATCTTTATGCACCATTAAGAGAGCATAGTTGTCATTCTGAGTATAATGTGCATTGTCCCAAAGTTTTCATTGATTGATTCATATTGTTGGTTTCACTTGTTCTTAAATTATTTGTATCCAGTCGCCCTCTTAAACTTGAAGGTGTCCTATGCATTTATATTTTGCTCTCCATGAAGGACAAGCTGAAAACCATTTGTATGTTTCTCCTTATGATTTGAACACACGTTTGACTTTCATTGTTTCATTATTCATGATCTTTTGTTTGTGTTCATTTTTATGTTATAACATGGTTGCTAAGTTTCTTCTATCAAGATTATGTCCTTCATGCCCATGTTTTAAGTTCTTTTGATCCCAACTCACAAATGTTTACCTATATGATCAAGATTGTGATGGTGCATGTCACCTCAAAAATTATTTCTTTTGTTATCACTTACCTACTCGAGGACGAGCAGGAGTTAAGCTTGGGGATGCTGATACGTCTCCAACGTATCTATAATTTTTGATGCTCCATGCTTGTTTTTACACCATTTACCCGATGTTTCGTTACACTTCGTGGCACTTTTATGCATTTTCCGGAACTAACCTATTAACAAGTCGCCACAGTGCCAGTTCCCTGTTTTCTGCTGTTTTTGTGTTTCAGAAAAGCTACACAGGAAATATTCTCGGAATTGGACGAAACAAGTTCCAGAAGTCTTATTTTTCCCGGAAGCTTCCCGAAGACCGAAAGAGAGCCGGAGGGGGGCCAGAGGCCGCCCTCACACATAGGTGGCACGGCCTAGGCCCTGGCCGCGCCACCCTGGTGTGAGGAGCCCCTGGCTGCCCCCTGACGATGCCCCTTCGCCTATATAAAGCCTCGGGACGGAAAACCCTAGGGGAGTCGGCAATTTCCCAGAAAGAGTTCCGCAGTTCCGCCGCCGTCGAAGACAAATTTCGGGGGACAGAAGTCTCTGTTCCGGCACCCTGCCGGGACGGGGAAGTGCCCCCGGAGCCATCTCCATCGGTCTCCATCGCCGTCTCCGCCGTCTCCATCGACCTCACCGCCATCTCCATCAACCTTGCTGTCTCCTATGATGAGGAGGGAGTAGTTCATCCCCGGGGCTAAGGGCTCTACCGGTAGCTATGTGGTTCACCTCTCTCTCCCATGATGTGATCTTTATGTGATCGTGAGCTTTGTATCATGTTGAACAAGTAGATGTTATTATTCAGATATTATGTGTACTCTAGTGGTATTATTAAAGTAATCTATTCCTCCTGCCATGGTGTAACGGTGACAGTGCGTGCATCATGGTGGTACTTGGTCTAGGCTACGATTATGATCTTTTATGGATTATGAGAATAATTATCGCTATGATAGTATTGAAGTGATCTATTCCTCCTTTCATGGTGTAATGTTGACAGTGTGTGCACCGTGTTAGTACTTGGTCTAAGTTGCAATAATATCTATCTTGAGTTGTGATCTGATTTGAATATCTCTATGAGTGGTGTTTGTCAAGTACTTGATGAACTTTAAGGAGTGCTTCGTAGCCCTACGCAATGATTAGTGTTGTTCAATAGGAGAGTAATTCAGAGTACCATAGTAAAGAGAAGTTGTTTATTTGTTCAATCATGTTATATTTGTTGGGAGTGTGTCCACTAGTGAAAGTATGATCCCTAGGCCTTGTTTCCAAGCATTGCACACCGTTTACTTCCTATTTTGTTACATGTTTGCTCGCAGCGATATTTATTTCAGACCACATTTGCTACTTATAATCATCACTACCGCTTGTATTTCACTATCTCTTCGCCGAACTAGTGCACCTATACATCTGACAAGTGTATTGGGTGTGTTGGGGACACAAGAGACTTTCTGTATCGTAATTGCAGGGTTGCTTGAGAGGGATAGCTTTGACCTCTTCCTCCCTGAGTTCGATAAACCTTGGGTGATCCACTTAAGGGAAACTTGCTACTGCTCTACAAACCTCTGCACTTGGAGGCCCAACACTGTCTACAAGAACAGAAGCGTGTGTAGACATCAACCGCTGCATCTCCACTGTTTGGGTCGGCGACGGGGTGCGCACCGCGTTCTGGCGTGACTCCTGGCTCCCTCTCGGTCCAGTTGCCACCGCCATGCCTGAGCTTTTCTCCCACTGACTGTCTCCCGATGCCTCCGTGGCCCGCGTGCTCGGTCAGGGGCTCAATCTGGCACTTGCTCCTCGCCTCTCCACCACTGTCGCGCGCCAGCTCGGCAAGCTCCGTGCTCTGGTCGAGGGGATCCAGCTCTCCTCTTCCTCTGATCGTCGCACCCTCACCCACTGCGCTGCGTGCGACGGCGTGCTGCATTTCTCTGCTCTCTACAAACTTTGCATGCATGGCGGCGTTGCTGCCCCTTTCGCGGACTTTGTCTGGGGGAGCTACGCCCCCTCGCGCGTGAAATTCTTTGCGTGGCTTTGCATGCTCGGGCGCATCCAGGTGCGTGCCAACCTTCTCAAAAAGAAGATCCTTGCCCCTGCTGAATGCATCTGCCCTCTCTGCCGCTGTCCGCTCGAGACCGTTAGCCACCTCCTGTTTGGCTGCCGCTTCGCCTGTTCTTTCTGGTCCAGCCTTGGCGTTCCTCCGGCTCCCGCTCTCCCGCTCGACGACGCTTGCATGTGTCCGCTGCCTTCCTCCGTCCTGCCTCGCACCGCCTCCACACTCCGCTGGCTTTGTTTTTGGCACCTATGGAAGCATAGGAACGACGTCGTCTTCAATGGGCTGCCTCCGTCGCTCTCGCGAGTCAGGAAGGCTTGTCGCGACGACGCCGTCCTTTGGCCTGCTCAGCTTCCTCGGGCCATGTGGGAGGACGTCGATGTCTGGATCTCCCTGTTTCTCTCTTCTTGATTTTGTGTTGCTCCATTGTACAAAAAAGAGGTCTCTCTTTGAACTTGCCCCCGTTTGCGTTGGGCTGGTTCCCCTCCCCTTGTAAATTTCTCCCCGGGTTCTTTCTACCCTTCTTTTGATAAATAGAAAAATTCAGGTGGGGTTTTTTTGCTCCTTCCGGTGACACCTCAAAAAAATATACTTATATGGCAAGGTAAATCCGGCCGATTGGTATGAACGTGTATATATAAGCCAATCTCTGGAAAATCATGCAAGCGATTATTCGCATCAAACTTACCTTCTGAAGAACCAGCTTGACGCGGATGGCCCACCTTATTCTCTCTATTGTACTTGTATTGGATCACCTCTTAGTTATACATTTAAATCTCAACCCAGAAAAGTTTCAGACAAATTTAAACGTTAATAAATCCTACTTCCTTCAATCGAAAATAAGTGTTGATAATTCTATTTAACTTAGTACAACAACAATTATTTCTGATAAAAAAGAGTACCGTTTTTCATCGTCTATGAATGAACTATGCCAAGAGACGAGAGAAGCTTGTTTTCCGACTGTCCAAGCAATCTTTCCATATTTTGTTTTCTAAGGCTAATCATAGTGCATAATATCATATAGGAATATCATATATATGATACTAGTATATGATACTACTTCTATAATGGAGGCTATCATATTATAGTATCATAGTGTCATTGTATTTATTGAATTGTAGAATCTCAATGCAAAACAATGTATAAGATATGTTTAACATTAAATTTTCTCATAATATGCGCTATGATATAGAACATCAATGCAAAACAATTGTCTCTCTCTTCTTTAGGCTGATCATAGTGGCGAGTATCATATAGTAGTATCATGCATATGATACTTATATATGATACTACATCCATAATGCATGGGAGGGCAGTTTTGGCTCCCGGGTCCAGATGAACCCGCCAGCTGGACCAATCGTTCCATGCCTCGTAATAGCGATTCTGACAAATGAGTATGATGTGCGAGCGATGGAAATTAGCGAATACGTAGGACGGCCCGTAGACTTGGCCCACACCGACAAGTAACGGACGAGGTGGACGATAGTGGACTCACTGAACATTTCCGCGGCGTCTTTCTGGACCAGGAAACATCGAGTTAGAGCTGGTTCCCTTTGTGCGCGACCTTGGTGACTATCCTGTTGACGGGGAATGATGGGGGAGGGGGCCGTCGTCCATGGCGACAGCGTGGGAGGCCGAAGAGGAGGGCATGGATCTTGCGGGTGCGGGGAAGGCCTGGTTACCTAGATGTTGCGCCATCCGTCGCCGGGCCCAGACTCGTAGGTCGCTGCCGATGTGGTCGCCCCTCAAAGCAGCATCACCGGCGGCCATGATTTAAGAAGGGGGGAAATTCCTGATTTGCTGCAGCTGCGCCGGTAACGCAAGGTGTGAACAACAGCGGCAGCGGCAGCGGGGAAGGTGGTGCAGGCAACCGTCAGCAGGAAGAGATTGTGGGGATTGGGGGCGGCGACTTGGACGGCAGACACGTCGGGAGGAAGAAGAAAGGTAAAGGGAGAACGAGGATGAGAAGATAAGGTTTAGATCGACCCCACACAACGTGCGTGTCGAGGACGGTTTGGGCTTACCATCTGTACCGGCTATAGGGTCAGACTGGACCGTACTCAATGTGCAGACTAGTGGACCAGGAAACACTATTCAATAATCCGAATACTGGGCTTGATACATGAAGATATACGCACACGAGATTCCATGTGGCGGGGGCTGGCTGGTTCATGCAGCGGGAGCAAATAGTCCCAGGAGCCGAAACACATTTCCGCATATATCTATCATATTTATTATTTTGTAGTATCTCAATATAAATGTGTGTATAAGAGCTTAATGTTTCTTGTAATGTTCGCTATGATATAGTATCTACCTATGATACTTTAATCTTCTCTTTCTTCATTAATTAACTGCCACATTAGTATTTTTGTTGGCCTAGTTTACATGATACTAGCTATGATACTAGCACTATGACTAGCCTTAATTAGCTGCCATATCAGTATTTTAGTGAACCTAGAATGCATGATACTAGCACTATGGCTAACCTAAATATACAAACGATGAATGACCAATAAGTATGAGTTGTCTTACCACGTTAATTGTTTGTTGGACAAAAACTAGACAAGAGAACAATATTGTATGGTGATTTGGACACACATTCTCTTTGTAAGGCACTAGCATCACCGACTCATCTAGGACCTCATAACAAGGCTCCCCACCTCCGTAGCCACTAACCGTTACATCAAACACATGACTCGGTTGCGTGTGTCTCAAGCACAACACTAACCCCGACGGGACCACTCTGGCTCCTTGGGCGACAATCGAAAGATCCACCTCTTGACGAGGAGTGACCTCGGCAATGTTCATGCTCGAGGACTTTCGATTCATGCGAGGAGAGGGATCCGGCGAACTCGACGGTGATCAGACTAAGACTAGGGCACATGAGAGTTTACTTAGGTTCAGCCACCCGGAGGGTAAAGACCTACGTCCTGCTTGTTTGATTTGTATTGATGTGGTGTTACAACAAGGTGTTTATAGCGGGGGCATAGATTGGATCTAGCCGGAGGTGGAGAGCTCTTGAGATTATGAGCGCTCGGGTGGAGGTGAGAAAAGGTTCAGAGATTATCCTAGAGGTTCCTCCTAGCCTTTTATAATGGAAGACTAGGTCTCAGGATCCTTAACCAGGTCGGTTACAGCGTTGCGTGGTAGGTGAAAACCTAAATCGATACGAATACAACAATTCTATCTCCTTCGAGTTCTTGTAGTGCACGTCAAGTTTTGACTTTATGGGTTGCGCCATTGGTGGGCCTTTACAGGCTTCACACTTCCTCCTAATAGGCTTTTTCCTGGACTGGAACCAAATTTGCTAAGAATAAGGACCCGATGGGTCGTGTCCTTGTCACCTCTTTTCCCGGCCTGGTGCAAATCTTGTGTGTCAGAGTCATGCTAGCAGCCACTAGTGGAGAACGGGGCTTCAGTCCCGGTTCATGCGGGCCTTTAGTCCCAATTTCACAACCAGCCCCCCTTTAGTCCCGGTTGCATTACGAACTGGGACTAAAGTCCGACCACGTGGAGGCTGCCTGGTGCGTGGGGCGTAGGACATTTAGTCCTGGTTCATAATACGAACCGAGAATAAAGAGCTCGATAAGTGGCAGCCTCTGCCTCTTCCTTTTTATTTTCTGCCTCTTCCTTTTTATTTTTCTACATTTCAATTCTTTTTCAGTTTATGTTATCCTTCTCATTATGTGTTTTCCATTCAATTTTTTTATTTGAAACAAGTTTTCATATATATGTTTGTACGCTACTACATAGTGTACACGCTGATGCATATATAATATATCTTGTCTTATGAGCATATATACACGTATATTCAATTTGTTTACATGTATGGAGATCACAACCGGATCTAGAGCCCGTCTATTCGATTACAGGGAGATTACATGGAGGCATTAGCGCTGATGGAATTCTCCCTTTGGGCTTATGACATCGTCAAGCAAAAATCCCGCCAATTGCTCTTGAATTGCTACTATGCGTTCGTCCGATGGGAGCTAATTCCGCAATGCTTCCAACTATAAAGAAGGATATCAACATGAATATCAATCATCATAATAAATATTATGAATGACATTCAACACAATTGATAGTAATAAAATAAAATTGTGAATATATTGTTCATGTACTTTGAGAAATTTCAGGAGCCGCTCGCTAACTGACGAGGGTTAACTCGACAAATGTCCTAAATGAAGGACTTAGGATCGGGGAGATAGGGCGTCGGATGAACTCGAAGGTAAAGTTAGTCGAAATAGGTGTGTGTCGAAAGTAAACTTTGGGTGTTAAACCTGGCTTGCTTTCAATCTGCCCCACACCGTCCCCTCCTGGCCCCTTTATATAGGTGGCCAGGTCTCAAGGATCGGATAGGGTCCGATACAGATTACAAATATCGATATACGGTAGGAACTCGTATTCGACTATCATTACAATTGGGCCTAGCTATACGGGCCTCAGGGGTACTCAACTAACGGGCTCTACTAACTATACCCTTGTCAGTAGCCCCTGAGATTCTACCAGAATTGCAGATTCGGGTTGAATCTCTAATCTTCGACTTGATCAATTCTTCAACTTCTTCTTATCTTCAAATCTTCGACTTGGTCTTTTGACTTATTTTTCATGATATTCTTTCGCAAGGGGTTTTGATGAACAAGCCTGACAACTCTGACGGATCAAGAGGGCAGTTAACTGCCGGAACAGATACTTGTCACCTACTTCAAATTCAATCCCCCTGGACTTGAATTCGGGATACCGGTCAAACCCACTCTTTTGCCTCATTTAGGACTTATAAAGAATGAATCCCAGTGATTCTCAGGGTACCCAGTGCGTCCACCAGGATTTTCTTCGCGTCGTAGACACGGATACATACCAGCAGAGCGCATCCATGTGCGTATACCAGGCCACACAGGACGGATCCCGGGGTCTTACCTTCGCGATAAATCACGGCATTCGAGTTTCGTTGTGATAACGCAACTCGAGAATCTTATGTCGCAGCCAAGTTTTTGACTGATAAAATCAAAGTATTTCGGATTTTTAAATTGACCTTCTTCGCTCCCGATGGGAGTAATCTCTCTGTGCTTTGTCAACTATGTAGTCGAAGTTTGTACGTTAATCCTTCTTCATCTCCATTATTTATTATCTCATCCTCTATCGGGTGCGCGCTCAGCGCTCCCGATGGGAGTAGCCCCCGAGGCTATGTTTGGATACTTGTAGTCAAGCATAGGCTCAAAGTTCAGCTCTTCTTTCTCCTGCTGACGTCTACTGTTGGCAAGCCCCCGAGTCCAAGTCGAGGTTTTTATATCGTGCGACCACAATCTCCTCTTCTTGTTTTTCCTCTTTGGTATTATCGTCTGCTGTGTGCAGAATTTTAACTCCTGTTGTAAAATATGTTTACGGGCCTTGCTGTAGCACGGGGGCCCGATAATATGTGCTTATAAATAAAGCATCTTCTGGCAAGGGTAAAAACCCTAATCAGATTCCTCCTCCGCCGCATCATCTTCTCCCCCATCTAGGGTTTTCCTAGCCTTTTCCTTTGTCCACATGGCTGATGCAGATGGCGCCCGTCTGAACCTTGGCTCTCCGGTGGCGCCACGAGGTCGAGGTCGCCCTCGTGGAAGCAAGAACAAGAACAACGCAACTCCGGCCGCCGCAGGGTCATCACTGGCCGTTCCAGCCAAGCGCCGTCCCGGTCGCCCACCTGGGAGCAAAAATAAACCCAAAATGACTGGCGCTGCCCCAGGTTCAAGCATGCCTCCTCCTGCTGCTTCTGCTGCTCCTGCTGCTCCTCCCCGAATCTTTTCTTTCTTCTGCATTACTATGGCACAGTGCCGCGAGATTCAGTGCCTGCCACTGAATTTTACCAAGTTCATGGATGGGCGGGAGCTGCGAGAAGCGGTTCTCCGTGAACAGTCTGGCAGTGGGACTCCATACGAGGTGGAGGTTTGGTATGATGGCGATGGCGAACAGTACTTGAGGGGTGGCTGGTCACAATTTGCAGAAGACCACGACATCCACCAAGGCTTCTTCATGGCCTTCGACTTCCACATCGGCACGTCGAAGTTCGATGTGAAGATCTATGACGGCACCTAGTGCCAGAAGAAGTACGAAGCTGAAGTCCACTTCCATTAGGATCTTCTTTTTATGTAATTTCGCTTGACAATGTCCTTGCCGCCGTGTTATCTGAAATGAATATTCGTACTCTATTTTGATGGTTTTGCTAGTACCATGAAAACAAGTTACTGTTCTGAGGTATGCTTGAGATATATCGGGTTCTTTGCGAACCAATTGGTATGAAGAATATCGGGTTCTTTTGTGAACCAAATTGTTTGAATATTATCGGGTTGTCTGCACAACCTTTACAGTGAAAAAGGTCTCCATGTCGCAATAGAAATTTCGTTCGTACGACCCGAGGGTTGAAGCCCCCGAGCGGAGAAGTAGATATACTTGTACAATTTTGTCGAGTTTAACCCAAAGAACCCGACCTATGGCCTCATGTTCTGGGTTCAGAAGGTTTAACTTGAATTTAATGATACCACTAGATTTAGTCTACGCGTAGAAACGTCGTAGCTGCTCCGCATTCCATGGATTACTCTCATCTTTTCCTGTCTTCTTGTCTTGTAGTCGATATGCTCCTCCTGGAATTACTTCTGTGACGATGTAGGGTCCCACCCAAGGGGACTCCAATTTGTTGTGGCTGTCTTGCCTGAGTCACAAAACTAGGTCTCCCACCACGAAGGATCGTGGACGAACTCGACTACTATGGTAGTTTCGTAGGCTCTGTTGATACTGCGTAGCTCTTTCTAATGCTTTATCTCTTGCTTCATCTAGTGCATTGACATCGTCTTGCAATGCTTCTGTTGACATTGTCTCGTCATATGCTATCACTCTTGGAGCCTCGTGTGTAACTTCGACTGGAAGCACGGCTTCTGCGCCATGGACCAGGAAGAAAGGAGTTTCTTGAGTTGCTGCATTAGGCGTAGTTCTTAGACTCCAAAGAACGGAGGGCAATTCTTCTACCCAAGCGCTCTTGGCTTTCTCGAGAGGTGCTAAGAGGCTCTTTTTTATTCCACTACATATCAGGCCATTGGCTTTTTCGACTTGCCCGTTTGTCTTCGGGTGCGCCACAGATGCGAATTTGAGCTTGATCCCTAATCCTTCGCAGTAACTCTTGAATTCCTTTGAAGTAAAATTTGTCCCGTTGTCTGTGATGATGTTGTATGGTACACCAAAACGGAAAACTATTGACTTGATGAAGTTGATTGTTGTTGTAGAATCTTGAGTTGTTACCGGGGCCGCTTCCACCCATTTGGTAAATTTATCGACTGCCACTAGCATGTAGACATGCCCTCCTGGCCAGGATTTGTTTAACTTTCCCACCATATCGAGGCCCCATTGTGCGAAGGGCCAAGATAATGGTATTGTTTGTAGCTCCGCTGCTGGTGCATGCGGTCTAGATGCAAATCTTTGACATGCTTCGCACTTTCGAACTATATCTTTTGCGTCTTTGATGGCTGTTAGCCAATAGAATCCTGCTCGGAAAGCTTTTGCCGCTATTGCTCTACTGCTAGCATGATGGCCGCATACTCCGCCGTGTATATCTTTTAGTATTGTTTGTCCTTCCTGGGGCGTGACACAGCGCTGCAAAATGCCGGTAATACTCTTCTTGTACAACTTCCCCTGCAACACGACAAATGCTTTCGATCTTCGAGTTATCCTCTTGGCCTCCACTGCATCTTCTGGTAATTTTTTATTTATCATGTATGCAAGATATGGCTGCATCCATGTTTCTTCTATTATCATGACCTCCTCCGGTTCCGTCGTAGCCCCCGAGGCTGCTGTAGTAGTCAAACTTTTTGCACTTTTTATTGATCTTTCCACTATTTCCTCCCAAAATACTCCAGACAGCACAGGTAAACACTGTGACCCGATATTTGCTAAATTGTCGGCTTCTTCATTACTGTTCCTGCTTATGTGCGAGACTTCGCATCCATCGAACGTTCTTTCTAGATAGTGGTACAAATTCTTGTAGGCCATCATGTTGTCATTGATTGTGTCACATCTGTTCATAACTTGTTGGACAACAAGGTTGGAATCTCCAAATATCTTTAGGCGAGTTGCTCCACATGCTTTAGCCATCTTCATTCCGTACAACAAAGCCTCGTACTCTGCTTCATTATTAGAAGCCTGTGGAAAGCTCATCCTTAAGACGTACTTCAATTTGTCGCCATGAGGCGATATCAAAACTACTCCTGTGCCTGCGCCTTGAACTCTCTTAGAACCGTCGAAGTACATTGTCCAAACACTGGATAAGTCTGGTGGTCCCGTGCTCTGCAGCTCTAGCCATTCTGCCGTAAAATCTGGCAAGACTTGCGACTTGATTGCCTTCCTTTTTTCGTACATGATGTCCATGAGAGATAACTCGATTCCCCACAAAGAGACACGTCCTGTTGCTGAAGGATTGTTCAATATGTTTGACAGTGGCGCCTCGTTGACCACTATAATTGGGTGCACCGCAAAGTACTGTCGCAATTTACGTGCGGTTGTGAAGACACTGTATGCCAACTTCTGATAGTGCGGGTACCTCTGTTTTGTTGGAGATAACACTTCAATGATAAAATATACCGGCCTCTGGACGCCATGGGCTTTTCCTTCTTCGCTTCTTTCGACTACCAATACTGTACTCACCACTTGATGAGTTGCGGCGATGTACAATAGTAGTGGTTCCTTTTTTTTTGGTGCGACCAGCACTGGTGGCGTGGAAAGCACTTTTTTCAACTGTGCAAACGCTGCGTCTGCTTCTTCTGTCCATTCAAATTTATCATCTGACTTCTTCATAAGTGCATAAAAAGGAAGCGCCTTTTCCCCCAGTCGAGCAACGAAACGACTTAGTGCCGCGACGCGTCCTGCAAGTTTCTGTACGTCGTGTAGTTTCGTGGGTTTCCCCATTGTTAAGATTGCTTGAATCTTCTCTGGGTTTGCCTCTATTCCTCGTGCTGATACCAAGAACCCCAAAATTTGTCCTGCTGATACGCCGAAGGAACACTTCGTCGGGTTAAGCTTAAGCTTGTACCTGCTCAGGTTGTCGAAGGTTTCTGCCAAGTCGCTGATTAAAGATTTCTCTTCTCTTATCGTGATGACTACATCATCAATGTAGACTTGAATATTGCGTCCTATTTGGCCTCCGAGGCAATTTTGCATCATCCGTTGATAAGTTGCTCCTGCATTTTTTAGGCCGAATGGCATTACTTGGTAGCAAAACACTCCATATGGTGTGATGAAGGCCGTTTTTTCTTCGTCCTCTTTCTTCAATTTGATCTGATTGTAACCAGAATATGCGTCCAAAAATGAAAGTCTCGCGCATCCCGCTGTGGAATCGATTATCTGATCGATACGGGGTAGAGGGAAGGGATCCTTTGGACAATGCTTATTGAGAGATGTGTAGTCGACACATACTCTTTGTATGTCTGTATTCTTCTTGGGTACTATGACTGGGTTCGATACCCAACTCGAAGTTTTGATTTCTCTGATAAATCCGGCATTTTCTAGCCTGTGCAATTCTGACGCTATCGCCTTCCTTTTAGGTTCATCAAATCGCCGCAATGGTTGCTTGACTGGTTTTGCCTTAGGATCTACATTTAGTGCATGCTCGACGAGTTCCTTGGGAACCCCTGGCATGTCCGATGGACACCAGGCGAAGATTTCCCAGTGCTCATGGAGGAACTCGATGAGCGCGCCTTCCTATGCGGGATCCAAGTTCACCGCAATTGATGTCGTCTTGTTTGGATCTGTAGGGTGGACCTGGATTTTCTTCGAGTCCTGCGTTGTGTCGAAGGCTTGATCTGGCAGGGATCGTCCAACGTCGGGTAGCACATTATGATCTGTTTCTCCTTTTAACTTTTCATATTCTGCTGTCATGCCGAAGGTTTGCGCCATCCTGTTGAATTCTCTGTCGCATGTGTTGGCTACTTCAAAGCTCCCTTATACTGTAATTGTTCCTTTGGGCCCTGGAATTTTTAACGTGAGATACACATAGTGTGGTACTGCCATGAATTTTGCAAATGCTGGGCGCCCCAGGATTGCATGATATTGTGACGGCCAGTCCATAACTTTGAACTCCAACTTCTCTCTTATGTAGTTTCCGCTACTGCCAGAGCAGACATCGAGTTCTATTCTTTCCAAAGGGTAGTTTGCGGCTCCTGGTACTATCCCGTGGAAAGAGCAATCTGTTGGCTTCAGACTCGTCAGCGAGATGCACATTGCCTTTAGGGTTCTAGCATATATTAAGTTTATGCCACTCCCTGCATCCATGAACACTCTTCCGATGTCGTACCCTCCTATTTGCGCCTTTAAAACCATAGGCGAGTGGCCTGGCCTGGGAACTTTCCTCGGGTGGTCCGCTCTACTGAACTTTACTGGTTGTTCTGACCACCGTAGGTACTCTGTGGTAGCTGGTGGTGATGATATTGCTAGGTTTACTTGCCTGGATATGCTCTTTTGCTCTTTCTTTGATTTGGGCACCGGTTGAATCATGGCTGATATGTACACTTTTGACTCTAGGTGCCTTGCTAGCCTTTGCATTTGATATCCTTGACTTCTGTGTCTTTCTCCTTGTCTCCCTTCTTTGCTTGAGCCCATGGCGCTTTGCAACCTTAGGAATGTTATGCAATCTTTCATCTGGTGATTTGAGACCCTTTTCCCGTCGAGATACGCGTAGTGGATTCGACAAGGTCCGTATAGCATATCCTCGGCCGAAGGACCAGAGTATCTCGGTTTTTCTACTCCTTTTGCCTGAAACCTCCTACTTTCATATCCTTCCTCTTCTTCTAGTACGTAACCCGTGGCTACCTGATTTCACCTTCCTTGGTTATCCCTGCTGCGGTGTCGTCTCCTCTGTCTACTTATTATGTCGACTTCTGGTGAATGTCCTCTTTTGTTGTTATACGTGTCTTCTCCATCAGCGAATCTGTTGACTTGTTCCATTAACTCGGCAACTGTCGTAGGTCTTGTTCTCCCTATTTCTTCCACGAGATCTGAACGATGAAGTCTGTCCGTAAAGGCGTCTATTGCTCGTTCGTCGGAGACGTCCTCTGCTGAGTTTTTGATTATACTCCAACGTTGTATATACGAACGTAGAGTTTCGCCTTTCCTCTGCCCGCACGCCTTGACTTCCTCCAGTGACACCGGGCGCTTATATGTTAAACGAAAATTTCGTGCGAATTGACTTTCGAGTTCCCCCCAACTTCCGATGGATTCGTTGGGTAGTGTATTCAACCAGGACCGTGCTGCGCCGGTGAGGTGTAGCTGCAAACTTTGCATTGCAGTCGCCTTTGTTCCCCCCCCCAATATCTGTACTACCTGCAGATAGTCTGATAACCATAGGGTAGGTTCTTGTGACCCGTCATACTTACGTTGGTCGTGTGGCAGTTTGAATCCTTTGGGTACCCGCGTTTTGCGAACCCTGCGGGTAAAGCATAACGCACCCATCTCTTTATCGTCGTCTTCATAATTTTCTTCCCTCCAAGCTTGACGTGATTTGTTTACTCGAGTTTGTGCTATTATATTTCTTGCGTCCTCTTTCCTCTTCTGTCGCCTTTCCTCTTCTGATGACTCGCTGTACTTGTTATCTGCGAAGTTGTATCTGAACTTTTCCTTTTCTTTGCAGCTTGTCGACTTTGCCTCTGGGCCTTTTCCCTGATCTTGCTTTCCACTATTCCAAGACTTCATATCGCAGCTTGGTGCATATCTTCTCGCGGGTCCCTAGGTTCTGGCCTTGTAGTTAGTAAATACGCTTGTGCTGCTACCAATGCTGCTTCTGGCATTTCTTGTATGAAGTCATCTTCCTCCTCTTCTGACTATGGGGTAGGGCTCCTTGAGTACCTTTTTTCTTCGCTGCGTGTCGTCGCCCCTCTATTGTGCTTTGGGTCTCCGTGCCTTTCTCTGCTATACTCTGAATCTTCACTATAGTCTTCCCAGTATTCCTCCCTTGATATACTGTTATTGTCTTGAAAAACCATGTCTCTTTCCTCCCTTAGTTTCTTCCTGTGTTGGTATAATGCATACTGAAATCCCATTAGAACTTCTCTTCTCGATCCTTCGGGTACTTCTGTACCATGATTGATAGCTGACTTGATCATTCTCCATTCACCAGCCGAGACATGGACTTTCTCCTTTTCCTTTTTGTTGTGATCTTTTATTTTGTCGACTTGCTTGTCGACCTTTTTACTTCCTTCGCTGTTGTTTTCTTCTTCTGCTTCAGTGATAATAACGCATAACTGATGCACTTTGGAGACGCCGCTGCTTCCCATGGCGAAGTCCTTTGCGTTGTTGTGCGCCTGACACGCTTTTTCTTCTGAGTCGAAATTTTCCCGCATTTTGTCGCCTTCTGCGATTGATGCTTTTTCTAAGCTGACCGGCGAGTTTACCTCACTGGAAGAGCCTTCTGATGATTCCAATGTTTCCTCTGTTTCGGGCTTGTTTGCCGACGGATCTGGTTTCGTCGAATCCGAGAGGCGGGATGAACCCGATGGCCCGACGATGATGCTCAAACTTCCAATGGTTAACTCCATCTCTTGACTTTCGTCGAGTTCTGAACTGCTGTTGGCTAGAAGCGAAAAAGCCGTCGAATTCATGATTCCAACGCCCAGCTTCCCACGGTCGGCGCCAATTGACGAGGGTTAACTCGACAAATGTCCTAAATGAAGGACTTAGGATCGGGGAGATAGGGCGTCGGATGAACTCGAAGGTAAAGTTAGTCGAAATAGGTGTGTGTCGAAAGTAAACTTTGGGTGTTAAACCTGCCTTGCTTTCAATCTGCCCCACACCATCCCCTCCTGGCCCCTTTATATAGGTGGCCAGGTCTCAAGGATTGGGTAGGGTCCGATACAGATTACAAATATCGATATACGGTAGGAACTCGTATTCGACTATCATTACAATTGGGCCTAGCTATACAGGCCTCAGGGGTACTCAACTAACGGGCTCTACTAACTATACCCTTGTCACTAACCTTCGAGTGAAGGAACTCGCAAACGTAGTATGCACATAAATTAATCCCCTATGGCTGCCTCGTGCACTTTAAGAGAATATAATTCAATCAAATATTAATCAAGCATGATATAATTAATGGTATTTGAAACTAGAATTAAAGAGATGCGCGGACCTAGCTGGTACGACTTACCTCGATCGGACGGAAAATTAGATCCTTTTCCATTCACCTCTTAGAGTGCTGGTGAACCATTTCCAAACCCTGCCCGACAAAGAAAATGAATAAATGAGTCATTAGTTACTTGATATATCAGGAAATGAATGAAAGAGACCGATATAGTACTGCGATAATGATTGAAATTACCTCTGGAGCATATCAATCATTCTTTGGTATTGATCAAGGTCTTTTTCAACGAGTCCATGTTTTCAACCCTTGCAAAGTCAGATTCAATCTTTAGCATAATCTAGTGAAACCTGCACGCAAGTTTATATAGGTTAGTAACTCATCATACACTTAACATCGAGAAGGAAAAGTGAATACGTACAAGACAGTAATACTCTCACTTGAAGTTGTAAGAAAGCAGTATTTTTTTATTCTTGCTTCTATAAGAACTGTAGCAAGTTATCCTCCATCTCCTTGGGGAACTCATGTACCATTCTTTCATTAACTCAATTTGGGTCAATGAACCTAGTGTCAAAGATTGTCTTTCGCTTACATTCCAGACTCTTTATTCTGCATAATAGCGTAGTGAGGATAATTACATGCAATGAATGAGCTGAGCTAGAGATTTAATAATTATAGAAATAAATGAATCACTTACAGATAATAGCAAATGATGAGACTTTTATCGAGGGCGTCTTGCTGGAATAACTGAAATATTTCTTCAAAGTCAATATGGATCTTGTCTTCACCTAAGTAATGCTCATCTGTAACTTTCACAACAAGCATTTATCGCCCTTCCTTTGTGACTCCTATGTACCACTCATGCAGTTTTCGCATTTGTGTTGGTAGAAGCTTTTTCTTCTCAGGTCTGACCAGACGCTCTCCATTTTTATATGTCCATGCTAGATCAGCCGGGATATCTTCGCTTAGCAATTGAGTAAGACTCAAACTAGCTTCACTAGCAAAGACCGTGAGGGGGTCCTGACTGGGTAACACCTTGAGTGGGGAGACCGATTGTTTTGCGTGTTTTCCGAGCTGGGCAACATCTCTTTCCCCGTTTGCACTACTACCTCCCGTCTTACTACTTTGTACTTGATTCTTCAGACAACGTGTGTAATTATGTGGTTTATTTAAATCATATTGCGATGGTTGTGCAAGAAATGACTTAGCCCACTCCTTGGCTTTTGGTTCAACTGGCGGCTCTAGGGGGTCGTTTCGGTGCAACCTGCCTTTTCACGTTGGCGCTCATCTCTGCATGGAGTTCCTCGTCAGTCATGTGGTAAGGTAACTTCTTGGCAGGAGGTTGCGTCTTGGCTTTCTTCACCCTACCATTCTTATGAGCGGAAGTACTGGTCGACGAAGCGGCGGCCTTCCCATAATATTGCCTCCGGGACTTATGAGTGGGCGGAGGCGGCTGAGCCGGCTGATGCGGCATTAGAGATCGAGATGGACTTGCGCTCTGGTGGTTGTCCCTATCGTCGTAGAGGGGTGGACTTGGAGGTGGTGAATTGTGACGACTCGGAGGAGACGATGGCCTCCTTTGGCGCCGAGCCTGAAACACGATGTATTTATTTTTCCATAAAATGATAGCACCCAATACTTCTCCAAGTGTGATCTCCTCTTCAGGTCTAGGGATGTCAAGCTCCAGGGAGTCATATCCTGGTACAACTTCATCCACCTCGATGCGAGCATAGCCAGCTCAAATCTCACGGCCATGCCAGCATATGACAGGTTCACGAGGTAAAGCAAAGCCGACCGCCACCTTCATGGATATGTTCTTCATGGAATGATGTATCTCAAAAATTTTCTTATCCCTGATATCATCCACGGGGTAGAGATCCATCGGTGCCTCAATCATCCCGGACCCCTATGGAAGCCACGATGCTTTTCCATTGAGATGGGTCGCCGAATGCAAGATCTTTCTGCAGCTGCAGCTGAGTTGCCCCTTGCTAGCATATTTCGTCCAGTTGCTGTTGCTTCTTAAGCATGCTAAACAATTCCTCGTTCCTTCTTCCTGAGCTCTGAATCCGGTCTGCCTCCTCCCGTTCCTTCCGATTCTTTGCTCTTGCTCGGCTTCTATAAGATTCACTGTACTCGGGAAACCCAGTGCTCCATGGAGTGGCAGTTCCCAAGCCTCGTGTTCGTCCTATTTGTTCAGGATTCTTGAGGGCCTTTGTTAGCTCGTCGTTCTCTCTGTCGCATCACCGTAGCTTGAAGAGCGCCACCGGCTTCTTTGGTGTCCGTCTATGGCCCTCCGTGCTCACCTCTGATGGACATCGATACTGGCTAGGAACCTTCAAGACAGTGGAGCTCACCGCGCGCGTACGACACACTCGCTTGCCTCACGGTCGCCCGCGGTACTTCCCCGAGGTTGAGACCGTAGCTAGGCAGAGTTTCACACTCCGGAGCTGCGGGTCATTAACCGTGCGCATTAGAAGGAGGACCGGTGGGCACGTCAACAGCTTCGGGTGCAGCGTGGGCAACTAGGTAGTGTCGACTATCTAGCCTCGAAGTATCAGGATCAAAATGTCGAGTATGTTCTAGTGTCAATCTGGATTGAATATCAACTATCTATGTTTAATCGAGTCTAGTAATGTTTAAGTCGATGTTTGGTACTGTCTAATTAATATATCAAGTGTTCAATCGACGTTTCAAATATTGAATTGATGTCGAAATGTTGAATTTGAAGTTCTGAAATGGTTTATCGTGCCCTAAAATACATCGCCTAGTACACCACACATGCCCTAAAATACATCATCTTGTAAAACTACAATTTGTATTGGTGATGTAAAACCCACTTTTTGATAAAGTATAATTTTTACATCACCTGTTTAAATCACCAAATTATAAATCAATTGGAGATGCTCGAAAGATTTAGAGAGACCACGCACACTTAGATAAGATTTGTGGGCAAGGACTGATGAGTCAGAAGTAGTGAGACACTACAACTCGCAACCGTTTGCTCTGCTGTGAAAAATTGGTTCTTTTCTGCTCTCTCCTGAGTGCTCTGCCCCGCCCGACTCCCCTCCTCTCTACTGCCGATACCACGGCGAGGCAGTGACTACAGAGAACGCCGTCCCCATTGCCGCCGCCGCCATGAAGATACTGGTAGCTGTGAAGCGGGTGGTGGACTACGCGGTCAAGGTGCGCGTGCGGCCGGACCGGACAGCGGTCGACACGGCGAGCGTCAAGATGTCAATGAACCCCTTCTGCGAGATCGCCGTCGAGGAAGCGCTGCGGCTCCGCGAGGCCGGCGCCGCGGCCGAGGTCATAGCGGCCACCGTCGGCCCCGCCCAGGCCGCCGACACGCTCCGCACCGCGCTCGCCATGGGTGCCGACCGCGCCTACCACGTCCTCCACGACCCGGACCCTGCCCGCCCGCTCCTCCCACTCGCCGTCGCCAAGATCCTCCGTGCCCTCGCGCTCCAGGAGAACCCGGGCCTCGTCATCCTCGGCAAGCAGGTATGCCTCGTAGGAGATTGGCCTCGATTCAGTTAGTTGTCCCTAATCTTTCATGACTCTGAAGTGGTTAGCTTCCGGAATTGGTATTGTTTTCTTGTAGTACCGGTGAGATTTATAGCGACTGAATGCTTGGATCAGCAAGTATGATCGTTGTGAAATTGTATTGCTGAACACTTGTAGCTAACAAAATTCAGAAATGACAGCCCTCTCTGCTTTCTGAATTTTGGTAGCTAAAAGTGTTCCTCTGCTCTCTTTTGACAGACATGCTGAACGTCATCACATCCACTGCTTAATTAAAACCTGAATCCTTGGTTTCACTTGTTTGAACCTAAACTAATACATCACTACACTTAATTTTGTTGAGAACAAAGTTCAATCCGAAGACCTGGATCATCAATTCAGTGCGTTATACCTGAGCTTGTTCAAACTAACAGTAAATTTGGTTTGATTTTATGCGCTGAGTTTTACTGCTTAGTTGGACAATTTTGACTAAAAGGGAGAGATTTTGGCACCTAAATTAAAGGCTGATATGGGAAGTATTTGCCACTTGATTGTTACTTCTGGTTTACTCACTAGATCGAATCAAGTACTACTGTAGGATTTGGTGTGTTAGGTTTCAGCCCTATGCAGACATTTGCTCTACCTCTGTCTTCGTATATTATGTTTGATGTGTAACTCTAATTACCAAAGTTCATAACCGAAAAACGACTCTCATGTTTCTTTTGTCTTATTCACATGCTTAGCATCGCCTGCTTACAATTAGTTTCACTGTTAATAGTTTAGAAAAATATACGACTGAACTTAAATCTGTTGACAATTGCAGAAACCAGCTTACAGAAACCAGCTTAATTGCCATGTTGTCAGTAACGTAGCCATAAACTAAAGGATGAATTCATTCTCTTTGTCGCATCTCCACATTACAATTTGACATAGTTCATGCTATATTTTGGACAGGGAGCTACTTATGGGTGTCATTTGTAACTCAGATGTCCAATACAGATTGTTTTATATTTCTGAAATTATTGCTAGAACTTCACATGACTATGTCTTGACTCAGGAATCACATTACAATCATGTGGTTTTCAGCCATGTGTAAACAACTCTAGTGCTTATATTAGAATTATATCTTTTTGGTTCAGGGATAATATGATGATAAAATAATAGGTCGAAATACTTTCGTGATTGTCTGAAGGGCATCAAAGCCCGCCATATTTCCTTCCTATGAACATAGTTGCTCAAATCGTTTTACCTACTGAAAAACATTAGTTTTCTGCTTTGACATATTTGCAACTTCTGTTTTTCCAGAACAAACGTCGGAATCTGTACTGACATGTTTTCTCATAAAGAGTGCATATAAACGGAAAATAAGAAATCATGTGTTGAGAAAGTTTGGCTTGTTAGTATATCCTTTTAATAAGCCTAGATTATGTCTTTTTGTTATACAGGCCATTGATGATGACTGCAACCAAACAGGACAAATGCTAGCTGCACTGCTTAACTGGCCGCAGGGAACTTTTGCCTCAAAGGTTTGTTGTTTATTATTCTCACTAATTTAATTTCATCTACAATATGGTCATTAACAGATTTGTCAGTGCACATAGTCATTTGAATTTCACTTGATTATATGGTTAATACCAATTCTTATGGTACTTGCTCCAATAAAGCTAGCAAAGAAACTTTCAGCAGTTTTTATTCCTTTTTGAATAACTAGTAATTTGTATTTGCAAAGAAATAATTTGCACTAGATTTTAGAAAGAAATTATTTTTTAGAGGATTGAAATTATTGCTGTTACAGTCAAGTTCCAGTTTGACCACATTTCCCTAGAAGCATTTCTTTCATTTGTCAGACCAACATCTAGTTTTTTTCTTTGCGGGCCAAACAAAGCTGAAGCCACAGTTGAAGCCAAATTTCGTCATTTTTTAATGTGTTGACGTGTTGTTCTCTAATGTTCATTTATAGATTCATACAACAGTTGTTCCCTTGATTTTGGAATTGCAGCTGAAGATGCTGTTTAATTTTGGCAGGTGGTAATTGAAAAGGATAAGCAAAAGGCTACTGTTGAGAGAGAGGTTGACGGTGGAACCGAAACCATCTGCTTGGATCTACCAGCGGTGATCACGTATGTTGTTAATGTCTCCACCCTTATCTTCAGTAGATTGCTAATTGGTCACATAGAAAGCACAGTAATACTCTTCTCTTTATGACTGAAATGTTTCTATGCTTATGCTTAGCACTCAGAAGCTGTGGTTTATTTCCCATTTCTACGACTCCGTCTGAACTATATATTGCCATGGTTCCTTTTTTTGCAGCACCGATCTGAGACTGAACCAACCCCGGTACGCAACGCTGCCGAACATAATGAAGGCCAAGTCAAAGGTGATCAAGAAGGTCACCCCTGCGGAGCTTAACATAGACATCAGATCGGACATGGAGGTGGTCCAGGTGGATGAGCCGCCAAAGAGGAAAGCAGGGGTGATCCTCTCGTCGGTCGATGAGCTCCTTGACAGGTTGAAAAACGAAGCCCGTGTCTTGTAAATTAGGTCACAAATGCATGTACATTCAAATAAAGTGCAATTCCAAATGTTCATACACCATTTGCAAATGAAAATAAGGGTGATTTCCCCAGATTAATGGAGATGCTAATTCATACGTGTCCAGCCGTTGTGTATAAATGTTTACATGCTGCTTAATCGGTTCACACTGAAATGGTATGTCTATTGGTATGTCTATTGTTTTTTGTTGTGCTGAGAACTGATCTGGTAATATGGAATCTCTGCCTGACGATGTACGTGTCATAGTATTCAATGGAATTATGGAATCGTGTGTTCCATCTCAGGAAAAAAAAGGGGTGTGTCGGGCTCAGTCTACTGAGCAATAGCTTATGCCTCAGTAGAATGACGTCATCATATCTCAGTTGCAACTCATGTTGCAACTCACTATTAGCACAAATCACGAAGCAATCTAACGGTCCGGATGTATAGTTCCTAGTTGTAACATCACTTGCAACTGAAAAAATCTAAGTTGCAACTCAACTTGCAACTCAATTGCACGAATCACGATGTAAATTTAATGATTTATAATTCTACTGAGCCATAAGCTATTTCCCAGTCTACTGAAACCTATGCTTTAACCAGGTTTGGGCTCGGCCGTGTTTATTTTATTTATTTTATTAGCTGGGCGGCGAACAAGCTTACAGAAGGGCTGTCCATTTGGACCATCATGTGACTATCATGCGACCCCTCAAAAAACCAGTGTGACTATCATGCCTTTGGTGAAGTAAAGTTGACTAACGTAACTAGATTGCCCTAAATTCAACAAACAAACTTGATTAGAATTACGTTTTTACGAGATTCCACTATAAACAACTGGAATGCATGCTCTCTCTAGGTCTCGCCCCCCGCGCGTACCTAGGTTATCAATTTGATCTATATAATCTAATTTATCTGATATAAAAATTATAACATCAAAAAAATATAAAAACTAAATTTTCTAATAATAATTTTTGTAATATATATCATATATAAAGTTGATCAATTTTTAAAAACAAGGCAATAGAGCAATGGATAAGTCATCCTTATTGTCCCTTTACGGAATCGTACGTGAGATCTTAACCTCATATGGCTCCTCGGTTAATTGTTTTGAAGGGATGCTTTTCCTTGTTCGAGAGTCTCCGTCCTTCTTCCACAAGACTAACTAGTCATTTCCATTTACTAAGAAGAAGACGGGTTTTTATCTGGAAACCAACCAAAAACCAGTATAAACACCCTCGCCGATCGTCATGGAACACGATCGTCGCAAGGGCACATACAGCCAGCCTGTCTACCCACAGGATCTGCACACACACACACACACACACACACACACACACAACCAAAGCGAGGATCATCGTCGAGGTTGCCCAACCCTATCTACCCTGTCATCACTCTGCAGCAACTTCGACTTTCCTGGAGAAATGAACACCAAGGAAGACCATGCCATAGTGTCATCGTGAAACTCAAGATGGCCTATGCCAAACATCTGGCTCATCGCGAAGAGACATGTAGCTCCGACTCTAATGATGGGCTCCGGACGGAGATGCACAAGACCTGCGCCAAAGATGATCTTCAACACCGCACCGCCCTTGCAATTCATATTACACTGCTCAAATGAAGACGCCTAAATAACATAGCATCTCCGACTTTACAGTAAGGGAAGACCAAAACAAAGATACTCGGATACGCTAGAGCAGGGGCTAACTAACAAGAACATCACTCAGCAACGCCATCGTTGCCACACAAGCATCCACATGGGACACCCACATCGCCAGCTGACTAGCTGCTAGCCACAATGTAGGGTATTTCTAGCTCTGAGAAAGCATTTACATAGGACACCCACATCATCAGGCTTTCACCTCGGGCAGACCAACTTCCCCACCCCATTTAGTCGAACAGAGGCGGGGAAGACCCGCACCGCCACCAACCCGCCAACCCACTGGCCCACATACCTATAACGCAATGACGAGACCAGCACCACGCATGAGCAACCGCCTCGCTGCCACAGGTAGAGACTCCACGGAGCAGGAGGGAGGTTGCCATTCCACCCTAACACGTCGAGCAGGAGATGTCAAGCCGAAGTCGACAAATCTCGTCGATGTCGTCGCACCAGACCGACGGATGCTTCCACCTGCCGGGAGCGTTGCACGAAAATATTCTTGGTTGTCACGAAGATATTGGATAGCTGGAGAACCCGCCGCTGATTAGCAAAGGACCAAGCCTCCCCACTATGAGCAGCCTCTCTAGGACAGGGACGCGAGCCTGCCGTCTGCCGCACGAGCTTAGCTTGGTGGCATCTTTCGACGACGACGGGGGGATGACGCGCAAGCCCGCCGTCTGCCGCACGAGCTTAGCCTGGTGGGGGACTAGGGCAGCAATGCTAGGGTTCGCCCGAGCCACCTTAGAGGAGCGATGCAAGCGACGAGGTTCATTAGTTGTGTAAGTTGGTCAAATTGACAGGCCTAGAATACGGAGGGAGTATCTGTCAAAGTAAAATAAAACTACTACTAGAACAGTTACTTCCGCGGACTACCAAGTTTGAACTAAAGTCGCATAAAAACAGTGGTTCTTTACAAATTTGAACGAAAAACTGTGGTTCGCTAGAAACCTGCGAAAAGTACCCGGGCGATGGATTAAAAACCGTGGACTAGAACGGAAAACGCTAGACGCACGCAACCGTCTCCCCTGGATCTGGGCTGGAGTCGTCTCCTCTGCTCCACCCTAGTCGCCTCCCCGTCTCTCGACCAAATCCTGCCAAATCGCATCGCCGGCGCCGCCCGCCTCCGGCGACCCCGCCATGGAGAGCTGGGCGAGCTGGTTCGGCTCCGGCGTGACCTCCGCCTTCTTCGCCTCCCTCGAGCGCTGCTCCTGCATCAACCTCTCCACCGACGACGACGACGACGACCTGGACGGCGAGGCCAACGACCGCGCCCTCATCCTCGCCGCCGACTCCCCGCCCTCCGACGCACCCGCCCACAAGGACGAGGCCCAGGAGGCGGGGCCGCCACTCCCGCCCGTATGACCGCCTCCCTCCTCCCTCGCTTGCTTACGACTTACTCCTCTCCCCCTCCTCTGCTCTCAGCCTGTATTTCTCGTGTGCTGTTGATCTGATCAACTGGTGGTGTCCGTGACCAAATAAATCTCGTCGAATTATTAGTTGATATCCATGTTTAATTACTTAGTTCTCTGTTTGTATGCCTGTTTCTCATGTCAATAGTATGCTATCGTCTAGTACTAGTAATTTTGTGGTGGAAATTGATCCGAGTCGCTTTATCTTGATAATTGCTGCCCTGTGAGGTATAATTTGGCTTCAATCACAATTTGTTATAGCCCCTATAGAAATGGCGAAAATGGTTACTCCGTTAATGCAAATGGTTTCTTGCATTTTCTTTCCTCGGCATCACATTGTCTAGTGTTTGTCAAATATGACGCCGCAAAGCTTTTATCAGACGCTCCTCCCTCTAAGGCTTGTATGTCTAGTGTGCTGTTGATCTGGTGAATTGGTGGTGTTCGTGACCAAATTAATCTTGTCTATTTAGTTGATGTTCCATATCTAATTATGACTAGTCCTATGTGTGTAGTGTGCCTTTTGTGTTCATGTGGGAGCTTGTAATGTCAGTTAATCTCTGCCCTGCGGTTCCACACCTTGCAATGAATAGATCCGGGTGAGATCATCATATGATGAATCATGCATGGTTTTTTGTTATAGAAATGGGCAGAGATATTTGGATATGTTCTATGCAATGCTTGTGAATGGTTTGTTTGGTTCTGTGTCAAGACACCATCAGACTACGCAAAGGCACTCCCATGAATGATGTCCAATAATTCAGGATTATATTCTGGATTTATTGAAAAATTAGCTATTTTTCAGGATTATACGGGATAACAAAACACCCATTGAGGATTTTATATTCGTTCAGTGTTCTTATGCTCTGATGAATTAAGTTAGAGATTCTGGAGTTTGTGTGTGGTTTGTTGGACGAATTTCATGATGTGGATTTATAGATCACTAACCCACCATAGTATCAGTGGTTCCCTGTAGTGTGGAGGGCAACTACTAACAGATTATTTTGGTGATTCTGAACATGTTTTCTTACTGGGGTTTGTACTGTTTAGCCAAATTTAACTTGTTTTATACTTTCAGATTTGACAAAATTGACATTACCAAATATTGAGCATGCAACTGAATGGCCCACCCAATGCAAAAGACAAGAGTGCTATATTAACCAAGAAACAACCACATCCAATGTGTGTGTCCGTGCATAGCCTGCGTGAAACACTATTTATTTCTGCTTTCTAATAGAGAACAGATAGGCAAACCACTAGATATAGGTGACACATATGTGTAGCATCAGCTCGGCGCACTTGGTGAAATGTAGAGTTCAGATAACTTGGGAAACATGTTCATGTTGCTATCCAAGACTACCGGCCGCAATAACATCGAATCCTCGTCATAGTAGCTGTTCACCTTCTTTGCAAACTCCATGTCCCTCTCTCTGTCAAAATAGACAAAATCTGCATCTGTTATTCCATCCACGTTACCAATTCCATGTGAAGAAACATCGCACAAAAAATACTCCGCCGAATCTGGATACACAATCTTCCTTGCAGAACCTTTATCATAAAAGCAACGGCCTGTTTGCAATACAATAGTAAATCATTTTGAGTCCATAAGAAAAACAGCTTAGACAGAATATTTAGTGGAAGGAATGAGGACTGGCGACTTGCCAGTATATGGAGGGTTTAGAGGGCAGCAGACATCTGGTTTTGAATCGCCCGGATACGTGCTCCAGAACTCGGCGAAGAAGAGCGTGTTCTTCTTCCTATAGCTGGAACCAGCCATAAAATTGACGTGGCAGCCTTGTTTGAATAAACGACCAAAATCCTCCACACCACAGATAACGCCTAGCGTGTACTTTACTTCCTAAAACATCAATGAAATTACGTCAAGTTAATGAACTAGCAACTGGGAGAAAGTACCAAAAGATTATAAATGATGAAAGCACTGAACATACCCATGGATGCTGGGCGGCGTATTCGTCCAGCAGTTGCGCAACCCTGGACCGGATGGACTTGCTCAGGTGCTCGTACTCCTACCGCTTCCTCAACAGCACGCCGTAGGCGTCCTTGTGCAGCTGGGGAACCTGAGGTCGCAGGCAGGGCTGCACCTCTGGAGTGATTTTGAACACCCCCTCCAGAAGCTCGGCTATTCGATCAATGTCGCCGTGCTGATCACAGAGCGCAGGCCGTCCAGCTTGCCGGCGTCCGCCGCCAGCTGCTCGTGAAACAACGCGAGGGCGGCAGGCAGCGGGTGCCGAGCGGCAACGGCCGCTCTCAGGAAGAGTTCACCGGGAGAAGATCTTGTAGCACTCTGCTGTAACATTTCAGTGATGTCACACTGGGTGAGGCAGAGGCTCATCACGGCATCTTTGGTCGATAGCAAGGGGTCCATGGCACGAACAACGTCCATGATCCCCTCCAGGGAGTGAACCTCGGTGCAGAGCAAGGAGAAAGTGTCCAGGATGTCATAGTCTACAGCAACACGATCGGCGGCCCCGATGGAGTTGACGATGATGTTGGCCACCGGATCCAAGGGGCCGTAGCAGTGGCAAGGCAGCAGGGCGATCGCCGTGAGATAAAGGCTGTGGACGTTGTCCCGGAGGCGCATTGTGAGAGACCGGAGGTGCTCGCAAGATTCGCCACGCTCCTCCTTCAATCTGTTTTCCAGAGAACGAGCTCTTGCCAGACAGGTTGATTTCATGGACTCCATGTCTTGGCGGGACCGCAGGGATGAGATGTGGTCTCCAACTGGCTTGAATATGGTGGTCGTGTAGCCATCTCCTAGGTTAACGGTGGTCTCGCTGGCCGCCGCTCCGATGGGAACGCGGGTGACGAAGCCTCCCTGTGGCAGCAAGGTCACATGGGCCGTGGTGGAGCAGGCGCCATCTCGAAGGAGATCAAGCATGGTGCGGACGTCGTCGACGGTGAGCTTCGTCGCCAGCAGCAAGGGTTTGATGCCCTCGAGACGCGGCGAGGGGAACACAGACGCGGTGAGCCACACCAGCCGGTCGGGTGCAGGGTGGCCTGCTCTGAGCACCACGATCTTGAGGCTGGCTTGCGACTAGCGTTCTCGCGGATGCAGGGTCAGCCTCGGCAGCACCGTACAGGTCGTGCTCGACGAGCAGGACGGCCAGTGCGAGGTCGGCGTCGGCCCAGCAGAGGTAGCGGCTGGCCTGCTCCTCCCTGAGGCACCCGAAGTAGTCCACCATGAAACCGGCGAGAGCGAGGTAGGAACTGGATGCAGCAATGTACCATGTAATCTTGCTGATAGCCATAGGTGCGGCCAGCTGTCTACTTGGGGAGGCTGGTCGGAGGTCGGGCGGGAGGAGGGTCGTGAAGGCCGACGCAGAGGCCACCCGTGGCGATCAGGTTTGCCACGTCGTTGCCCGGCATGTCCTCCCATGGCAGCCGGCTGAATGCCTCCTCGTAGAAGCCGACGATTAAGGCTGGACGTACGGGCCGAGCTTTTGGCTCGGCCCGAGCTTTTCTCGGCTCGGCTCAAGTTGGGCTCGGCTCGTGAAAAGAGTAGATCGAGTTGAGCCCATAATTTCGGCCCGCAGCGAGCTTTGGCTCGGCTAGCTCGGCTCGAGCCAGCCCGAAAGCTCGTCTTTTTTTCTAAATTAATTAGAATCGGGCCTCTTATGGCTTCTGGGCCGGAAGGATGAGTGACGAGAGGATCCAGTCGCAGTAGGTCAGGGCACACGCTCGCAGCTCGCTTCCAGGCTCCCCACACACGCTAGCTTCCAGCCGCCACCGCACCGACAACCTCCCCCTCGCGCCGCCCCCCACCGGCGACCGCCCCCTCGCTCCGCCCCCCACGAGGAGCGCCCCCTCGCGCCGTCCCCCACCAGGAGCGCCGGCGGCCATGGAGAAGCAGAAGCCGTTGGCTGTAGAAATATGCCTGTTGCAAACTTGCTCGCACAGGTTCATTTTCAGGTTCAGGCTACGTACAGGTTACAGGCAAGGTTTATTTCACTCAACCTGTAGAATATGCCTGTTGCAAATTTGCTTGGATTGTTGATTTTTTCTATGGAATTGAATTCTCTCTATGTTAATTGCTATATACTATGTATTTTTTTAGAATATATGAATGCATATTTGCTCAATTTAATGCACAAAATCTCCAAAACATGCATCTTTCTGTCTGTACACACGTTTCCTGTCATTTTTTCTTCCTGGCTCGCGAGCCTGGTCGAGCTGGACCGATCCAGAGGCCAACTCGGGCCGAGCCCAATTTTCCGGCTCGTTAGCAAAACGAGCCAGCCCGAGCCGAGCCCATTTACAGCGAGCTAAATGCTGGCTCGCACCGAGCCCAGCCCGAGCTGGCTCGTGTCCAGCCTTACCGACGATGCGGTCGCAGAGGATCTCCTTCGTCGTCTTCTTCTTCTCCGTCTTTTGGGCCATGCTCCTCCTCTTCGCAGCAGCAGCTGTATAGGCACGAGATGAGACCCTGGCGCGGCGAGCCAGGGCGGTCAGAGTCGGCGCCATCATCTCTGGTCTGTGTTTGGCCGCAAACCAGATAGTCTGCTGCGATCCAGCCGACCGGCCAACCCCGCTAGAGCCGCGGAAGAACTTTTTGATGGATAAGTCTCTGTACTGTGGTCTATGTGGGGATGCTGCTGCACATGGTTCTTGTGAAGGACTAACTGCAGCATACACACATGGTCCTTGTGAATGACTGTCTGTTAGGATATGATAGCATCCTTGACTGCTTTTAGGGGCATGAAGGACTGGCAGTTAGCATCTTAGACTAGCATCTAGCATATTCGTGGCTGGCTAGCAGCTATAAATCTGTATCCCCAACCCCTCAAGTTGGCATGGCATTGTGTGAGAAATAAACCAACGAAAATTGCTCCAACTCTCCTAGTGTCATCCTCTCTCAATGAGAGCAAGCCTGAAACAGCTAACAAGTGGTATCAGAGCCAGGTTGTCTTGTAGCCTGAGCATCTCCTGCTCACTCCCCTCACAGGGAACGGAGCAGCCCCAGCCAGTAGCAGTCTCAACTACTCCTGGTTACTCCCCTCCCTCTGGCTTGTCGAGCAGCAGCTCGTCAGGAGCAGCTCCCAGTCCCCTAGCAGCAAGCCATGTCCGACGTCCACTCTCAGCACACGGCTACCTCGAGCATGCGACGTCGGCAGGAGGCCGACCACGCCGCTACAGAAGAGCGTGAGCGAGTGGCTGCAGCAGCCACTGCAGCGGCAGCAAGGGCATCGAGGCTGGCAGCGGCGGAGCTGGCAGCAGCTAGAGCGGAGGTAGAAGCAGCAGCGGCAGCGGAGGCAGCACGTGCGGCGGCAGCGGAGGTCGAGGCCTTGCGCGGCAGCACCAACAGCTCCGCCTCCGCTAACGGCAACGCCGACGCAGATCTGGAGCAGCTGGCAAGGGAAGCAGCGCGAGAGCGGACGGCGCAGTGGGCAGCCGAGCACGCTCCTGCGCACGGCGGTGGCGCTCCCGGAGGAGGCACGCACGGCGGTGGCGCTCCCGGAGGAGGCACGCACGGCGGTGGCGCTCCCGGAGGAGGCGCGCTTGGTGGCGGCGGCCGAGACGACCCCTATGGAGTCCGGACCGTGGTCAGGGATGTTGGCCCCGGTGTAGGGCGGCCTACCCTCACTAAAACCAACTACGTCGAGTGGGCCGCGATTATGAGGATCAGGCTCCAGGTGCGGCACATGTGGGAGGCGGTTCAGGACGGAGACGTCGGCCAACATGAGGATCAACGGGCCCTGGATGCCCTCATCGCCGCAGTCCCGCCCGAGATGCAGTTCTCGCTTTCCAGTAAGCGGACTGCCAAGGAGGCTTGGGACGCCATCGCTGCGACACGCATCGGCAGCGACCGGGCTCGCAAGTCCACACTGCAGGCACTTCGCAAGGAGTGGGAGAGCCTGGCCTTCAAGCCAGGTGAGGACGTTGATGACTTTGCTCTCCGTCTCAACACTCTGTTGCAGAAATTGGTGCAGTTTGGAGACGACAACTACGACGAGGAAAGAGCTATCGAAAAGCTCTTTCGCTGCGTCCCCGAGAAGTACAAGCAGATGGCTTGCTCGATCGTGTCTCTGCTGGACCTCTCCACGATGTCGATCGAGGAGGCGATAGGTCGCCTCAAAGTTGTCGACACTGACGAGACAGAGCTCCTTTCGGGGCCCATCACCACTGGCGGGAAGCTCCTTCTCACTCGAGAGCAGTGGGATGCCTGCCAAGGTGACAGGAAGAAGGGAGAGTCTTCTTCCACGACTGGCGGCCTCAAGCGTGGCAAGCCGCGCAGAGACGCCCAGGCCGGGGCGCGAGGATGAGCCGCGGGTGATGCCCGCGGAGGCGCCTAGGGTGGCGCGGGCCGGCCCGAGACGACGCCTGCCGCACCTGCGGCCAGCTTGGCCATTGGGCCAGGGACTGCCGACAGCCACGACGCGCCCAGGCCCATGTCGCACAGGCGGAGGAGGAGCCAGCTCTGCTCATGGCACATGTGAGCATCGAGCTACCTCCAGCGGCACCGGCCGCAGCGGCTCTTCTTCACCTTGACGAGCCAAAAGCACATGCTCTCCTCGGCGACGGCTCCGGCAATGACAAGACTGACGGATGGTGCCTTGACACCGGCGCCACCCATCACATGACCGGTCGACGGGAGTTTTTCACCAAGCTCGACTCTGACATGCGAGGCTCCGTAAAGTTTGGGGATGCCTCCGCCGTGGAGATCAAGGGTGTCGGCTCCATCATCCTCGCCGCCAAGACTAGAGAGCACCAGCTGCTCACCGGTGTCTACTACATCCCGGCGCTGAGGAACTCCATCATCAGCTTGGGACAACTAGATGAGAATGGCGCGCGCGTGCTGATTGAGCATGGGATCCTACGCATCTGGGATTGCCATCAACGCCTTCTCGCCAAGGTAACCAGAGGCACAAACCGACTCTACGTCCTCAACGTGCAGGTGGCACAACCCCTCTGTCTTACTGGACGACGAGGCGTGGAAGTGCCACGAGTGCTTCGGGCACCTTCATTTCGAGGCCCTGAAGCGGCTCAGTGCCATGGACATGGTGCGAGGCCTACCGTGCCTCGACCATGTGGAGCAGTTCTGCGACGTCTGCGTGGTGACGAAGCAGAGGCGACTCCCCTTTCCCCAGCGGGCTAGCTTCTGAGCCAAGGAGAGGCTCGAGCTAGCACACGGGGACTTGTGTGGCCCAGTGACACCGGCCACACCAGGAGGACGACGCTACTTCCTGCTGCTCGTCGACGACCTCTCCCGCTACATGTGGGTACTGGTCCTTGGCAGCAAGGGAGAGGCGGCGAACGCCATCAGGTGCACACAGGCTGCTGTGGAGGCAGAATGCGGCCGCAAGCTGCGCGTGCTGCGCACCGACAACGGCGGCGAATTCACGGCGGCTGAATTCGCATTGTACTGCGCGGATGAGGGCATCCAGCGCCACTACTCCGCGCCATACAGCCCGCAGCAGAACGGCGTCGTCGAGCGGCACAACCAGACGGTTGTAGGGATGGCTCGGGCCCTCCTCAAGCAGAGAGGGATGCCGGCTGTCTTCTGGGGAGAGGCGGTGGTGATGGCTGCTGATCCCTTGTTGATGTGGAGCAGACTGTCCTTGTGCATGGTGAATAACCAGCCCGTTGGGAACCCAAGAGGAAGGTATGATGAGTGTAGCAGCAAGTTTTCCCTCAGTTTAAGAAACCAAGGTTTATCGAACATGAGAGGAGAGACAATGACGACTGAAGGTGATGCTTGCTAGTTTGCGACAGCAGCGGACAATTTATATATGACGCCTCGTCCAAGCTTTGCTTGCTAGCTGCAACGTGGAACCTGCACACACACAAACAAATACTTTGCTCCCAACTTACGATGAGGTTGTCAATCTCACCGGTTTGCTTGAAACAAAGGTTATGAGCGTATCGAGTGGAAAACAGTAATAGTATGCGAGTAAAGTAAACAGTGCAAGTAAAGTAAACAGGTGATAGCAATATGATGGAAATAGGACCGGGGTCCACAGTTCACTAGTGGTGTCTCTCCATAGATAAAATAACACATGCTGGGTAAACAAATTATAGTTGGGCAATTGATAGAATAAAGATAACGTGATATGTCAAGAAGATCACTATGAGATTTACTCTGGGCATTACAACAAAATACATAGACCGCCATCCAACTGCATCTATGACTAATAATCCACTCCCTGGGATATCAATCCGAACACCCTAGAAGTATTAAGTTGCGAACAACAGATAATTGCATTAAGCAAAGTGTGTAATGTAAACAAAGCATATGCCCTTGAGCATATGAATGTTGTTTTCTCCCTAGTAGCAACAGCACATCTACCACCTTAGAGGTTTCTGTCACTCCCCTAGGTGAAATAGAGGCATGAACCCACTATCGAGCATAAATACCCCCTCTTGGAGTCACTAGCAACTACTCGGCCAAGATAACTACTAACAACGGAGAGCATGCAAGATCATAAACAACATAGAGATAACAAAAGATATAATTCAGTACAGCAACTTAATCATAAACACCAATATTCATCGGATCCCAATAAACCAAACATGTAGAATTACATAACGGTGATCTCAATCATGTAAGGCAGCTCATGAGATCTAAACATGAAGCACATAGTGGAGAAGACAACCATCTAGCTACTGCTATGGACCCATAGTCCAAGGTAGACTACTCACTCATCGCTCCGGAGGCAAGCATGGCGATGAAGAAGACCTCCGGTGGTGATTCCCCTTTCCGGCAGGGTGCCGAGAAGAGCTTCTGGACCCTCCCGATCTTCGGGTCGACGGCGGCGGTGGATCGCGATGTGTTCTGGAAAACTGATCGGGTCCTTAGGTTTTTCTCGTCGGGGGGTCTTTATAGGCGAAGGGGCGATGTCAGAGGAGGGGCCAGGCGGCCACACACGGGGGTGGCGCGGGCCAGGGGCTGGCCGCGCCACCTATGCGTGTGGGCCCCTGGTCCCTCACCTCCTACTCTCCTTCGGATCTCTGGAAGCTTCCGGGTAAAATAAGACTTCAGGAACTTGTTTCGTCCAATTCCGAGAATATTTCCTGTGTATCACTCTGGAACACAAAAACAGCAGAAAATAGGGAACTGGCACTGTGGCACTTCGTTAATAGGTTAGTTCCGGAAAATGCATTAAAATGCCACTAAGTGTAACGAAACAATAGGCAAATGGTGTAAAAACAAGCATGGAGCATCAAAAATTATAGATACGTTTGAGACGTATCAAGCATCCCCAAGCTTAACTCCTGCTCGTCCTCGAGTAGGTATGTGATAACAAAAGAATAATTTTTGAGGTGACATGCACCTACACAATCTTGATCATATATGTAAGCATTGGTGAGCTGGGATCAATAGAACTTAAAACATGGGCATGCAGATATAATCATGACAATAAGAACTTAGCAACCATGTTGTAAACATGCAAATCAACACAAACAAAAGATCATGAAAATGAAACAATGAAAGTCAAACGTGTGTTCAAATCATAAGGAAAAACATACAAAAGGTTTTCAGCTTGTCCTTCAAAGAGAGCAAAACATAAATGCATAGGACACCTTCAAGTTTAAGAGGGCGACTAGATACAAATAATTTAAGAATAAGTGAAACCAACAATATGAATCAATCAATGAACTTTGGGACAATGCATATCACACTAAGAATGACAACTGTGCTCTCTTAATGGTGCATAAAGAAAGAAGGTGGTGACTCAACATAAAAGTAAAAGAAAGGCCCTTCGCAGAGGGAAGCAGTGATTAAACATGTGCTAGAGCTTTTCATTTGTAAAACAGAGAGATAAAAATTGGTTTTGAGAGGTGGTTGTCTTTGTCAACGACTGGCAATGGGGTTCTTACTATCTTCCATACAAAAATGAAGAAAGTTTTTGAGAGAGAGATTGGCACTTTTGTGCTCTTTTATAAAGCTTGGCACTCCTCCCCACCTTTTTCCTTTCACAAACCATGGCTAACCGATTCCATCGGGTGCCCACCAACATTCACTTTCCATGGAGGAGTGCCTTTTTTCTTTTTTTTCTCTTTTTTTTTTCTTTTTGGAATAAGCAATATGGAAGATAGCAAATCCGACCACTACGTCCCCATGAGCTGAAAACAGTGTCACAAAACGAGAAGTGTTTTGAAGGTTTTTGAAAGGTAGCACATGAAAATTTTACTTTGGAATGGCTTACAAATACCATGCATAGGAATTTATAGTAGACACAGTGGCAAACTTTGGCTTTTGGGAGTTGGATGCACGAGTAGAGCTCATACTCAGTACAAGGCGAGGGCTAGCAAAAGACTGGGAGCGACCAACTAAGAGAGCAATAACGGCCATAATCATGCAAAGCGACAAAGCGACATTAAAAGAAGCATAAGATGGCATCAAAAGTCAAAAACTAAATGATCATGAAGGCTATTGGCGACTTTGTGAGAGTCTAACATGTGTGAGCATGCGCCAAGTCAACCCAAATAAAGCATCAAGGAGAAAACCAAAATAATGCTTCCATACAATAAAAACAACGCATGATTTTTTCAATGCCTCATTAAGCAATCTCAGTTATTTGAGACAAGTCATGCTACAGCAAAACCACTAAGTATACTATCAAAAAGACATCAAGCATGACATGAAAAAGCCTAAGCCGCAGTCTACACAAGCTCCTTCTTGTACCACTATTTTGCACAAAGCTTTTTCTCTTTTCCAACACCATTTGAAATTTTTTAAGACACCTCGTTTGATGAAAACCAATAAAGATCAGAGGAAAAAATACACCTTGATGAAAAGATATGACAAGATCTGAACGCAAATCAAGGCAAAAACGAAAACCAAAAGCAGTAGCAGAAAAAGAAGAACGCTCGATGAACGATAAGAGTGAAAAACTGAGCGTTCTTTGCAAATGAAAACGAGTACATCTCCTCCAAAGAAAATTTGTTGGGGTCCAACCATTTATTGCAGCAAACAAACAAACTAAACCAACTAAGAAAACTAAAATAACTGACGCTCCAAGAAAAACACATAGTGCATGAAGCAATAAAAATATAGTGTTTTGAAAGGTGACCTGATTTTTGCCGATGAAGAAGGGGTGCCTCGGGGGCATCCCCAAGCTTTGACGCTTGTACTTCTTGGATATTTCTTGGGGTGATGCATGGGCATCCCCAAGCTTGAGCTTTTGTCCATTCTTCAACTCATCTCACCATTCTCCAATCCCTACACTTGAAAACTTCCTTCATACAAAACTAAACACAAATCTATTAGCAACATTAGTGCAAGCATAACATATAATCAATTCTCTATTTGCTTCAGGTTTCAACTCAAAACCACCACATATATAGCATATACTACTGTAGCAACTTCCCCAAAAGTTCCATGATCAAAAGAACTCAAAAGAAAGCGATAAAGTGGCAAACACAAATATTGGCAGAAATCTGTCAAAACTGAACAGCTGACAAAGGTCGAATTTTTGAGGGATTTTCTGTTGCTCAAATCAAAAAGTGTTCAACTAAGAAAAGTTTGGATATAACCTAGGGCATATGCACAAGAAATCGCAGGTCCAAAACATAAACAGAGAATTTTCACGAATTTTTACGGTGCAGCACTGAAAACAGTTTCAGGACAGCAACATCCCCAAATCTTTACCTCACTCCAATTAGAGGCTTCTCTTGGCACAAAACGAAATAAACAAGATAAGGAGCGGTCATTACAGTAGTAATGACTTCCAAGACTCAAATAAAAGAAAAAGTACTGAAAAGAAAACATTGGGTTATCTCCCAAGAGTGCTTTTCTTTAACGCCTTTGAGCTAGGCGCAGAAAATTGCGAATCAGGTAATATCAGATGAAGCATTAATATCAACTGCAGAGGTCTTATCAATAAGGCATTGTATTTCATCCACATAAGGTTTAGAAGACCCTTTGTGATCATGCTTCGGTACACTATTCTCATCAAAAAGATTTTTAGGACAGATCCAGGCAAAATTATTTTCGAAGGCTTCACACAATCCCAAAAGCTTGCAAGGTATAGGTATTTCGGTCTCCTCATCATTAGTATCAATAACCTTTATAGGTGAACCGAGTTTATTAAAACGTTTAAGAACTTTCCTAGCTTCAATAACGACATCCTTAAATTCTAGGCGCAAAGTTTCCAAGATAAAAGCTTTCTTTTCGGGATCCTCAATTTCATGAAGCTTAAGGAACATGTATTGCATAAAAGGATTAAGACTGGCAAACCTAGTTTCCAACATGTGAATCAAATAAGAAGAAGCAACTTCAATACTAGGAGCTAGCTCAACCAAAGATTTTTCCTCAACTTCCTCATGCATACTAATGTGATTAAAGAACTCCTCAATGTTACTTTTGCCAATAATCGAACCACTACCTACTGAGAGGTCCTCCAGAACGTACTTAGGGATCAACATGATGAACTAAAGTAAAGAAATAACAACTACCAAGGATTCTAATTTTTTTGGGTTTTTGATAAAAAGCAATGCAGGTAAAATAAATAAAGTAAAGCAAAACAATAACAAAGTAAAGAATGTGTGTGCGAAGAACTCCCCTCGTAGAAGTCTTCTCTCCTCCCCGGCAACGGCGCCAGAAAAAGCTTGCTGATCCCTTGTTGATGTGGAGCAGACTGTCCTTGTGCGTGGTGAATAACCAGCCCGTTGGGGAACCCCAAGAGGAAGGTATGATGAGTGTAGCAGCAAGTTTTCCCTCAGTTTAAGAAACCAAGGTTTATCGAACAGGAGAGGAGAGACAATGACGACTGAAGGTGATGCTTGCTAGTTTGCGACAGCAGCGGACAATTTATATAAGGCGCCTCATCCAAGCTTTGCTTGCTAGCTGCAACGTGGAACCTGCACACACACAAACAAATACTTTGCTCCCAACTTACGATGAGGTTGTCAATCTCACCGGTTTGCTTGAAACAAAGGTTATGAGCATATTGAGTGGAAAACAGTAATAGTATGCGAGTAAAGTAAACAGTGTGAGTAAAGTAAACAGGTGATAGCAATATGATGGAAATAGGACTGGGGTCCACAATTCACTAGTGGTGTCTCTCCATAGATAAAATAACACATGCTGGGTAAACAAATTACAGTTGGGCAATTGATAGAATAAAGATAACGTGATATGTCAAGAAGATCACTATGAGATTTACTCTGGGCATTACAACAAAATACATAGACCGCCATCTAACTGCATCTATGACTAATAATCCACTCCCTGGGATATCAATCCGAACACCCTAGAAGTATTAAGTTCCGAACAACAGATAATTGCATTAAGCAAAGTGTGTAATGTAAACAAAGCATATGCCCTTGAGCATATGAATGTTGTTTTCTCCCTAGTAACAACAGCACATCTACCACCTTAGAGGTTTCTATCACTCCCCCAGGTGAAATAGAGGCATGAACCCACTATCGAGGATAAATACCCCCTCTTGGAGTCACTAGCAACTACTCGGCCAAGATAGCTACTAACAACGGAGAGCATGCAAGATCATAAACAACATAGAGATAACAAAAGATATAATTCAGTACAGCAACTTAATCATAAACACCAATATTCATCGGATCCCAATAAACCAAACATGTAGAATTACATAACGGTGATCTCAATCATGTAAGGCAGCTCATGAGATCTAAACATGAAGCACATAGTGGAGAAGACAACCATCTAGCTACTGCTATGGACCCATAGTCCAAGGTAGACTACTCACTCATCGCTCCGGAGGCAAGCATGGCGATGAAGAAGACCTCTGGTGGCGATTCCCCTCTCCGGCAGGGTGCCGGGAAGAGCTTCTGGACCCTCCTGATCTTCGGGTCGACGGCGACGGCGGATCGCAATGTGTTCTGGAAAACTGATCGGGTCCTTAGGTTTTTCTCGTCGGGGGGTCTTTATAGGCGAAGGGGCGATGTCAGAGGAGGGGCCAGGCGGCCACACACGGGGGTGGCGCGGGCCAGGGGCTGGCCGCGCCACCTGTGATTGTGGGCCCCTGGTCCCTCGCCTCCTACTCTCCTTCGGATCTCTGGAAGCTTCAGGGTAAAATAAGACTTCAGGAACTTGTTTCGTCCAATTCTGAGAATATTTTCTGTGTATCACTCTGGAACACAAAAACAGCAGAAAACAGGGAACTGGCACTGTGGCACTTCGTTAATAGGTTAGTTCCGGAAAATGCATAAAAATGCCACTAAGTGTAACGATACAATAGGCAAATGGTGTAAAAACAAGCATGGAGCATCAAAAATTATAGATACGTTTGAGACGTATCAATGGCCGTCTACATCCTCAACCGCTCGCCTACCAAGGCGCTTGACGGCAGGTGATGCTCCTAGATGATGTGGGAGATCGAAAGTCCTTGTGTGTGGTGAATGACCAGCCCGTTGGGAACCCCAAGAGGAAGGTATGATGAGTATAGCAGCTAGTTTCCCTCAGTTAAGAAACCAAGGTATGTCGATCTTGAAGAGGAGAGACAAACGACTGAAGGTGATGCTTGCTAGTTTGCGACGGCTTCGGACAATTTATATATGGCGCCTCGTCCAAGCTTTGCTTGCTAGCTGCAACGCGGAACCTGCACACAACACAACCAAGTACTTTGTTCCCAACTTGCGATGAGGTTGTCAATCTCACCGGTTTGCTTGAAACAAAGGTTATGAGCGTATCGAGTGGAAAACAGTAGAGTATGCGAGTAAAGTAAACAGTGCGAGTAAAGTAAACAGGTGATAGCAATATGATGGAAATAGGACCGGGGTCCACAGTTCACTAGTGGTGTCTCTCCATAAGATAAATAACACATGCTGGATAAACAAATTACAGTTGAGCAATTGATAGAATAAAGATATAAGTGATATGTCAAGAAGATCACTATGAGATTTACTCTGGGCATTACAACAAAATACATAGACCGCCATCCAACTGCATCTATGACTAATAATCCACTTGTGGCGAATCAATCCGAGAACTCCACAAGTATTAAGTTGCGAACAACAGATAATTGCATTAAGCAAAGTGTGTAATGTAAACAAAGCATATGCCCTTGAGCATATGAATGTTGTTTTCTCCCTAGTAGCAACATCACATCTACAACCTTAGAGGTTTCTGTCACTCCCCAGGTTAAATAGAGGCATGAACCCACTATCGAGCATAAATACCCCCTCTTGGAGTCACTAGCAACTACTCGGCCAAGATAGCTACTAACAACGGAGAGCATGCAAGATCATAAACAACATAGAGATAACAAAAGATAATATTCAGTACAGCAACTCAATCATAAACACCAATATTCATCGGATCCCAACAAACCAAACATGTAGAATTACATAATGGTGATCTCAATCATGTAGGGCAGCTCATGAGATCTAAACATGAAGCACATGGTGGAGAAGACAACCATCTAGCTACTGCTATGGACCCATAGTCCAAGGTAGACTACTCACTCATCGCTCCGGAGGCAAGCATGGCGATGAAGAAGAACTCTGGTGGCGATTCCCCTCTCCGGCAGGGTGCCGGGAAGAGCTTCTGGACCCTCCCGATCTTTGGGTCGACGGCGGCGGCGGATCGCGATGTGTTCTGGAAAAGTGATCGGGTGCTTAGGTTTTTTCCGTCGGGGGGTCTTTATAAGCGAAGGGACGATGTCAGAGGAGGGCCCAGGCGCCCTCACACCATGGTGGCGCGGCCAGGGACTGGGCCGCGCCACCTATGTGTGAGCCTGGCCTGTGGCCCCTCTCCTACTCCTCTTCGGATCTATGGAAGCTTCCGGGTAAAATAAGACTTCAGGAACTTGTTTCGTCCAATTTCGAGAATATTTCCTGTGTATCACTTCTGAAACACAAAAACAGCAGAAAACAGGGAACTGGCACTGTGGCAACTTGTTAGTAGGTTAGTTCCGGAAAATGCATAAAAGTGCCACGAAGTGTAACGAAACATTAGGCAAATGATGTAAAAACAAGCATGGAGCATCAAAAATTATAGATACGTTTGAGACGTATCAAGCATCCCCAAGCTTAATTCCTGCTTGTCCTCGAGTAGGTAAGTGATAACAAAGAATAATTTTTGAGGTGACATGCACCTACACAATCTTGATCATATATGTAAGCATTTGTGAGCTGGGATCATAAGAACTTAAAACATGGGCATGAAGATATAAGCTTGACAATAAGAAACTTAGCAACCATGTTGTAAACATGCAAATGAACACAAACAAAAGATCATGAAAATGAAACCATGAAAGTCAAACGTGTGTTCAAACCATAAGGAAAAACATACAAATGGTTTTCAGCTTGTCCTTCAAAGAGAGCAAAACATAAATGCATATGACACCTTCAAGTTTAAGAAGGCGACTAGATACAAATAATTTAAGAACAAGTGAAACCAACAATATGAATCAATCAATGAAAACTTTGGGACAATGCACATTATACTAAGAATGACAACCATGCTCTCTTAATGGTGCATAAAGATAGAAGGTGGTGACTCAACATAAAAGTAGAAGAAAGGCCCTTCGCAGAGGGAAGCAGTGATTGCAAGTTTTATAACCTTCAAAAATTATGGTACTCACCGGCTTTGAGCTCTCATTGCCCCCATCATAAGCATCTTGAATGGTTAAAGTTAATGCGAGAACAATTATGATGCATATGCTTGACAAATCATAAGTTGAAAACCTCGTGTCCCGTGAATACGAGTACCCAAACCTCATGCTACTTTACTTAGAGTCCCAAGCAAGGCTCTTGTCATTGTAAATATATGCATATCATTGAGAACCGCCAATGGGGTACCTCAGTGCCCGATGACATGGAACAAGCCCACACCAAAATGACAGGACAAGCAGACAATGAACACCTCGACATCTCTTTTATTTGCCATTTGTTTAGCTTTTTATTGTGAGATGCGTCGTCGAATGTTCACCATGGGTATGCTGCAAATTTCCACCATGAATTATGCATGGCTTAGATTGGCGGCCCGGTGTTTCCCTAACACATATAAAAACTCCATGATCCCCACAAGATTCCCAATTCATTTCACACCGCGGGCATCCATAAACGAAAGATCACGATATCAACTCAAATAAGAAGTGCAATGTTGAAAGCTTGCCCATGACTGCATGGCTGGGCTAGTCTCCAACTTACAACTTGCAAGCATAACAACTCAACATAAGAGACCACAGTGTCAAATTTTTAAGAGCAAGAAAAAGTAAAGTGTGCCTTCCGGTTCGTGAGAGCTTTACTGACCGAATTTCGCATAACACTGGTAAGAGTTTAATTTGAAGAGAAAATAAAAGCAAGTCAAATTTACTTGGAATAGCAAATTGCTAGTAGGTATGTATGGTGGACACTTTGGAAGACTTTGTCTTTTAGGAGTTGGATGCACGAGTAGAGCTCATACTCAGTACAAGGCGAGGGCTAGCAAAAGACTGGGAGCGACCAACTAAGAGAGCAATAATGGCCATAATCATGCAAAGCGACAAAGCGACATTAAAAGAAGCATAAGATGGCATCAAAAGTCAAAAACTAAATGATCATGGAGGCTATTGGCGACTTTGTAAGAGTCTAACATGTGTGAGCATGCGCCAAGTCAACCCAAATAAAGCATAAAGGAGAAAACCAAAATAATGCTTCCAAATAATAAAAACAACGCATGATTTTTTCAAAGGCTCATTAAGCAATCTCAGTTATTTGAGACAAGTCATGCTATAGAAAAACCACTAAGCATACTATCAAAAAGACATCAAGCACGACATGAAAAAGCCTAAGCCGCAGTCTACACAAGCTCCTTCGTGTACCACTATTTTGTATAAAGCTTTTTCTATTTTCCAACACCATTTGAAATTTTTAAAGACACCTCTTTTGATGAATACCAACAAAGATCAGAGGCAAAAATACACCTTGATGAAAAGATATGACAAGGTCTGAATGCAAATCAAGGCGAAAACGAAAACCAAAAGCAGTAGCAGAAAAAGAAGAACACTCGATGAACGATAAGAGTGAAAAACTGAGTGTTCTTGGCAAATGAAAACGAGTACATCTCCTCCAAAGAAAATTTGTTGGGGGTCCAACCATTTATTGCAGCAAACAAAACAAACCAACTAAGAAAACTAAAAAAACTGACGCTCCAAGAAAAACTCATAGTGCATGAAGCAATAAAAATATAGTGTCTTGAAAGGTGACCTGATTTTTGCCGATGAAGAAGGGGTGCCTCGGGGGCATCCCCAAGCTTTGACGCTTGTACTTCTTGGATATTTCTTGCGGTGATGCATGGGCATACCCAAGCTTGAGCTTTTGTCCATTCTTCAATTCATCTCATCATTCTCCAATCCTACACTTGAAAACTTCCTTCATACAAAACTAAACAGAAATCTATTAGCAACATTAGTGTAGGCATAACATATAATCAACCTCTTTTTGCTTCAGGTTTCAACCCAAAACCACCACATATAAAGTAAATACTACTGTAGCAACTTCCACAAGAGTTCCATGATCAAAAGAAACTCAAAAGAAAGCGATAAAGTGGCAAAAACAAATATTGGCAGAAATCTGTCAAAACAGAACAGCTGACAAAGGCCGAATTTTTGAGGGGTTTCCTGTTGCTCAAATCAAAACGTGTTCAACTAACAAAAGTTTGGATATAACCTGGGGCATATGCACAAGGAATCGCAGGTCCAAAAGATATATAGAGAATATTTATGAATTTTTACGGTGCAGCACCGAAAACAGTTTCAGGACAACAACATCCCCAAATCTTTACCTCACTCGAATTAGAGGCTTCTCTTGGCACAAAAACAAAATAAAAAGGATAAGGAGCGGTCATTACAGTAGTGATGACTTCCAAGACTCAAATAAAAGAAAAAGTACTGAAAATAAAACATTGGGTTATCTCCCAAGAGTGCTTTTCTTTAACGCCTTTGAGCTAGGCGCAGAAAATTGTGAATCAAGTAATATCAAGTGATGAAGCATCAAGCTCATAATTTGCTCTAAGAATAGAGTCAAAAATTAATTAATTTCTTTTCCTAGGGAAGTGTTCCATAGCTTTCTTTAGTGGGAATTGATATTTGATAGTGCCTTCCCTGATATCAATGATGGCACCTACAGTTCGAAGAAAGGGTCTTCCCAATATAATACGACATGAAGCATGGCATTCAACGTCCATAACAAGAAAATCAACGGGAACAAGGTTATTGTTAACCACAATAAGAACATCATTAATCCTTCCCAAAGGTTTCTTCTTAGCAACATCAGCAATAGGAACATCAAAATAACATTTTTCAAGAGGCGGTAAATCAAGCATGTCATAAATCTTTCTAGACATGATTGAAATACTAGCACCTAGATCACATAAAGCATGGCAATCAAAACCACTAACATGCACATCAATGATGGGTTCCCAACCATCTTCTAACTTTTTGGGAACAGAGGCTTTTTGCTTTAACTTTTCATCCCTAATTTTCATGAGAGCATTGGTAATATGCTTAGTAAAAGCAATATTTAAAGAACTAGCATTGGGAGTCAAAGCAAGCTTTTGCAAGAACAAAATAACTTCAGATATATTGCAGCCATCAACATCAAAAGTATTAAAAGAAATAGAGCTATCATCTCCTACACTCCGAAAAATTTCAGCACTCTTTTGAGAAAAAGTTTTGGCAGTTTTAGGCTTTTTAACACAAGGAGTGGGAGTTTTCTCTATACCAATCAAAGTAAGAAGATTGCTAGCAGTAGGAACAACATCATTAGAGGTAGTAATGGTACATACCTTCATCTCTCTTGCCATCTCATCTTCTCTTTCCCACCTGGCATGCAATTTCGCTAACAATCTAATATTTTCATCAATTCCAACTTGAATAGCATTAGCGGTAGCAAAAACATTGTTCTCTTCCACATCATTAGGCAACACTTTTAATTTCAGAAGTTCAACATCATGAGCAAGGCTATCAACTTTAGAAGCCAGAATATCAATTTTGCCTAACTTTTCCTCAATAGACTTGTTAAAAGCAATTTGCTTACCGATGAAGTCCTTGAGCATTATCTCAAGCTCGGAGGGCGCGGCCCTAGTGTTGTTGTAGGAATTACCATAAGAATTACCATAACCATTACCATTGGTAGAAGGATACGGCCTATAATTGTTACTAGCAAAATTGTTCCTATAAGCATTGTTGTTAAAATTATTGTTTCTAATGAAATTCACATCAACATGCTCTTCTTGAGCAACCAGAGAGGCTAAATGAACATTATTAGGATCAACATGAGTCCTATCATTAGCAAGCATAGCCATAATGGTATCAATCTTATCATTCAAAGAAGAGGTTTCCTCAACAGAATTTACCTTCTTACCTTGTGGAGCTCTCTCGGTGTGCCATTCGGAATAATTTACCATCATGTTGTCGAGTAGCTTTGTTGCGGCGCCCAAGGTAAGGGACATAAAAGTGCCTCCAGCAGCTGAATCAAGTAGGTTCCTCGAAGAAAAATTCAGTCCTGCATAAAAAGTTTGAACAATCATCCAAGTAGTCAGTCCATGAGTGGGGCAATTCTTTATCATAGATTTCATTCTTTCCCAAGCTTGAGCAACATGTTCATTATCAAACTGAGTAAACTTCATAATATTGCTACGCAGAGATATAATCTTAGCAGGAGGATAGTATCTACCAATAAAAGCATCCTTACACTTAGCCCATGAATCAATACTATTCTTAGTCAAAGACAACAACCAATCTTTAGCTTTTCCTCTCAAAGAAAAAGAAAACAACTTGAGCTTAATAATATCACTTTCTACATCCTTATATTTTTGCATCTCACATAGCTCAACAAAATTGTTGAGATGAGCTGCAGCATCTTCAGTACTAGCACCAGAGAATTGCTCTTTCATAACAAGGTTAAACAAAGCAGGTTTAATCTCATAAAAGTTTGCAGCAGGAGCAGGTGGTGCAATAGGAGTGCAGATAAAATCACTATTGTTCGTGCTAGTAAAGTCACACAACTTGGTGTTTTCAGGATTGGCCATTTCAGCAAAACTAAAGTAAACAAGTAAAAACAACTACCAAGGATTCTAATTTTTTTTGGGTTTTTGATATAAAACGATGCAGGTAAAATAAATAAAGTAAAGCAAAACAATAACAAAGTAAAATATGTGCGTGCGAAAACTCCCCTCGCAGAAGTCTTCTACTTCCTCTCCGGCAACGGCGCCAGAAAAATAGCTGATGCTCCTAGATGATGTGGGAGATCGAAAGTCCTTGTGCGTGGTGAATGACCAGCCCGTTGGGAACCCCAAGAGGAAGGTATGATGAGTATAGCAGCTGGTTTTCCCTCAGTTAAGAAACCAAGGTATGTCGATCTTGAAGAGGAGAGACAAACGACTGAAGGCGATGCTTGCTAGTTTGCGACGGCTTCGGACAATTTATATATGGCGCCTCGTCCAAGCTTTGCTTGCTAGCTGCAACGCGGAACCTGCACACAACACAACCAAGTACTTTGTTCCCAACTTGCGATGAGGTTGTCAATTTCACCGGTTTGCTTGAAACAAAGGTTATGAGCGTATCGAGTGGAAAACAGTAGAGTATGCGAGTAAAGTAAACAGTGCGAGTAAAGTAAACAGGTGATAGCAATATGATGGAAATAGGACCGGGGTCCACAGTTCACTAGTGGTGTCTCTCCATAAGATAAATAACACATGCTGGGTAAACAAATTATAGTTGGGCAATTGATAGAATAAAGATAAATGTGATATGTCAAGAAGATCACTATGAGATTTACTCTGGGCATTACAACAAAATACATAGACCGCCATCCAACTGCATCTATGACTAATAATCCACTTGTGGCGAATCAATCCGAGAACTCCACAAGTATTAAGTTGCAAACAACAGATAATTGCATTAAGCAAAGTGTGTAATGTAAACAAAGCATATGCCCTTGAGCATATGAATGTTGTTTTCTCCCTAGTAGCAACAGCACATCTACAACCTTAGAGGTTTCTGTCACTCCCTCAGTTTAAATAGAGGCATGAACCCACTATCGAGCATAAATACCCCCTCTTGGAGTCACTAGCAACTACTCGGCCAAGATAGCTACTAACAACGGAGAGCATGCAAGATCATAAAGAACATAGAGATAACAAAAGATAATATTCAGTACAGCAACTCAATCATAAACACCAATATTCATCAGATCCCAATAAACCAAACATGTAGAATTACATAACGGTGATCTCAATCATGTAGGGCAGCTCATGAGATCTAAACATGAAGCACATGGTGGAGAAGACAACCATCTAGCTACTGCTATGGACCCATAGTCCAAGGTAGACTACTCACTCATCGCTCCGGAGGCAAGCATGGCGATGAAGAAGACCTCCGGTGGTGATTCCCCTCTCCGGCAGGGTGCCGGGAAGAGCTTCTGGACCCTCCCGATCTTCGGGTCGACGGCGGCGGTGGATCGCGATGTGTTCTGGAAAAGTGATCGGGTGCTTAGGTTTTTTCCGTCGGGGGGTCTTTATAGGCGAAGGGACGATGTCAGAGGAGGGCCCAGGCGCCCTCACATAATGGTGGCGTGGCCAGGGCCTGGGCCACGCCACCCATGTGTGAGCCTGGCCTGTGGCCCCTCTCCTACCCCTCTTCGGATCTCTGGAAGCTTCCGGGTAAAATAAGACTTCAGGAACTTGTTTCGTCCAATTCCGAGAATATTTCCTGTGTATCACTTCTGAAACACAAAAACAGCAGAAAACAGGGAACTGGCACTGTGGCAACTTGTTAGTAGGTTAGTTCCGGAAAATGCATAAAAGTGCCACGAAGTGTAACAAAACATTAGGCAAATGATGTAAAAATAAGCATGGAGCATCAAAAATTATAGATACGTTTGAGACATATCAGCAGGACGCCGTACGAGGCTTGGCATGGGCGCAAGCCGGTGGTCTCTCACTTGCGGGTCTTCGGCTGCCTCGCGTTCGCCAAGGAGCTTGGCCACATCGGCAAGCTCGACGACAGGAGCACTCCGGGAGTATTCATCGGCTATGCGGAGGGCTCGAAGGCCTACCGCATCCTCGACCCAGAGACACAGCGTGTGCGCACGGCGCGAGACGTTGTGTTCAACGAAGGGCGAGGATGGGCGTGGGATAAGGCGGTGGACGATGGCTCGACTCCGACGTACGACGACTTCATTGTCGAGTACGTCCATTTAGAGGGAGCTGGGGGAGTTGGCAGCTCTTCTTTGCCGAGCATGCCTACCTCAGTCCCCGAGTCTTCATCGACCCCGACGTCCGCTACACCGGCAGCACCACGCTCACCGACCGCGGCTTTAGCTGCAACGAGTTCTGCACTGACTCCACAGCAGCCTGCGATGCCACGTACTCCAGCACCAGCTCACGCCGAGCACAAGCCGGTGGAGTTCGCTACTCCACTCTCTCACGACGAGGAGCGCATTGATGCGTACTATGATGGCGAGCCGCTGTGGTACCACAAGATGGAGGACCTTCTCGGCGACCAACTGGTGCCGGGACTGGCGTCACATGACCTGGAGGCATAGTTGCACCTTGCATGTGACAACGGCGAGCCTCGGTCCTTTGCAGAGGCCGAGAGAGACGCGGCATGGCACGCCGCGATGCAGTTGGAGATGGATGCGGTCGAGCAGAACCGCACCTGGGAGCTTGCTGACCTCCCTCGTGGCCATCGCGCGATCACCCTTAAGTGGGTGTTCAAGCTGAAGAGGGATGAAGCCGGCACCATCGTCAAGCACAAGGCTCACTTGGTGGCATGAGGCTTCTTGCAGTAGGAGGGAGTCGACTTCGACGACGCCTTTGCTCCCGTAGCACGGATGGAGTCTGTGCGACTCATCGTCGCGCTAGCTGCCCAGGAGGGCTGGCGTGTCCATCACATGGATGTCAAGTCGGCATTCCTTAATGGCGACTTGAAGGAGGAAGTCTACGTGCATCAGCCGCCGGGATTTACGATCCCCGGCAAGGAGGGCAAGGTGCTCCGCCTGCGCAAGGCCCTCTATGGCCTACGGCAGGCACCAAGGGCGTGGAATGCCAAGTTGGATTCCACGCTCAAGGGGATGGGCTTCGAGCTAAGCCCGCACGAGGCGGCCGTCTACCGGCGGGGCAGTGGAGGAAAAGCCCTACTGGTGGGCGTCTATGTCGACGACTTGGTGATCACTGGCACCAAGGATGTAGAGGTGGTGGCATTCAAGGAAGAGATGAAGGCCACCTTCCAGATGAGTGATCTGGGGCCTCTCTCCTTCTACCTGGGCATCGAGGTGCACCAGGATGACTCCGGGATCACGCTTCGACAGACCGCCTACGCCAAGCGCGTCGTTGAGCTCGCTGGACTCACCGACTGCAACCCAGCACTCACTCCGATGGAGGAGAGGTTGAAGCTGAGCCGCGACAGCACGACGGAGGAAATGGATGCCACACAGTACCGGCGCCTTGTGGGGAGCCTTCGCTACCTTGCCCACACACGGCTAGACTTGGCGTTCTCCGTCGGCTACGTCAGTCGGTTCATGGAGCGACCGACGACGGAGCACCAGCAGGCTGTGAAGAGGATCATCCGCTACATTGCGAGGACTCTCGACCACGGCCTCCACTACCCTAGATGTCCTGGGGCAGCAGACTTCATCGGGTATAGCGATAGCGACCATGCCGGCGACATCGACACCAGCAAGAGCACGAGCGGGATTCTCTTCTTCCTCGGCAAGAGCCTCGTGAGCTGGCAGTCGGTCAAGCAGCAGGTGGTGGCCCTGTCCAGTTGCGAGGCCAAATACATCGCGGCCTCCACCGCCTACACTCAGGCGCTCTGGCTCGCTCGACTGCTTGGTGATCTCCTTGGCCGAGACACTACAGCAGTGCAGCTCATGGTGGACAGCAAGTCTGCTCTGGCCTTAGCGAAGAACCCCGTTTTCCATGAACGGAGCAAGCACATTCGGTTGAGGTATCACTTCATCCAAAGCTGTTTGGAGGAAGGGAGCATCAAGGCAAGCTACATCAACACCACGGATCAGCTCGCGGACCTGCTCACCAAGCCTCTTGGGAGGATCAAGTTCCGCGAACTCTGCTCCCGGATCGGGATGGCTCAGCGCTCCAGCAAGACGACGTACAAGACTTAGGGGGAGAATGATGGATAAGTCTCTGTATTGTGGTCTCTGTGGGGATGCTGCTGCACATGGCCCTTGTGAAGGACTAACTGCAGCACACACACATGGTCCTTGTGAAGGACTGTCTGTTAGGATAGGATAGCATCCTTGACTGCTTTTAGGGACATCAAGGACTGGCAGTTAGCATCTTAGACTAGCATCTAGCATATTCGTGGCTGGCTAGCAGCTATAAATCTGTATCCCCAACCCCTCAGGTTGGCATGGCATTGTGTGAGAAATAAACCAACAAAAATTGCCCCAACTCTCCTAGTGTCATCCTCTCTCAATGAGAGCAAGCCTGAAACAGCTAACACTTTTCGGTAGAGCAAGGTCTACTTTTTTCAGGGACGACCGACCCTCTAAAGCTTATGTTGGCGCAGGGAACCAGGGACACAACCTGGACTCAGACCATCTCCAACAGTAGCTGTAACCGACGCTGTATCTAAAAAAGTGACTAGTTTAGCGCGTGGGAGGCGCAAATTGATGCTCCAACAGATGCTGCAACCGGCACTGTAAAATAGAGCGCGGGGCAAAAACGCTATCTCGCACACTATATCTACCGCGCCGGATGGAGCGTGCGGCACAAATTGCGCGTTACGGCCCCAACATTTAGAGCTTCTGGTGGAGGTGAACATGGCCTCATGTGCAAAACACGGATGGAGCATGCTGCAAAGTATTTTTACAGCGCCAAAATTTAGCGCGACTGTTGGAGATGCTCTCAAGATTCCAAATCGAGACAACCTGAATTTACCAAATTTTAGCCCGTTTCATGATCGAGCTGCAAAACAATTTGAGATGTTGTAGCCTGTAGCACGGCGTATTTGTCTGTAAATTAGACCATAGAAAAAGGATGATACCTAGTACTCCCTCCGATCGGAAATAACTGTCGGCAATTTTATACTAGCTTAGTATAAAGTTTATACTAACTGCCCGCCCGACAGTTATTTCCGATCAGAAGGAGTACATCTTATTCTTGCAAAAAAAAAACTGAGAATTCCGATCAAATGTTTTACTCTTAGTATACGTGCTGTCCGGGTCCGGCTCCAGTCCCGTTTGCCTTGCTACAAAAGTTCTCCATCGCGTCCTCCTTTTCCCCCAAGAACAACAAACACAGCCCATTATAGCGGCTGCTCCGATCCGTTCCTTGCAAGACAAGTCGCGACATCGGCGATGGGACTCACAGCGTCCAGGCGCCTAGTCGCGGTCACGGCGGAGAACTGCGGCGACGACTTCCACGCGGCCGCCGCCAAGACGGCGCATGGCTCTCACGTCTTCCAGATCTCAGGGTACAGCGGCCTGCGCTGGTACCGCCCGAGTGATTATTGCGTCCGGGCATCATCGGCCGTCTTCCCCGCCGGCGGCTACCACTGGCAGATCCTCTTCTTTCCCGGCGGCATCCTCGACTGCTCCGACGACCACGTGTCGGCGTGCGTCGCCCTGCTGAGCACAGAAAACGACATCAGGGTCAGAGCATCCTATCGGATCAGCATCCTCGACGTCACCGGATCCGCGCCGCCGTGCACGCTCGCGGGGACGCACGAGTTTGGAGCCGGCGCCAGCTGCGGCGATCACAAATTCAAGAGAAGGAGCGAGCTGCCGCCTTACCTTCACGACGACCGGCTCACGATCGAGTGCGCCATCACCATTATTGCCGACGACGGCGCGAAATCATCCCTACCCGACGCCGTGCCGCCGTCCGACATCGTACAGCACCTTGCGAAGCTGTTGCAACAGAAAGAGAACACCGACGTGACTTTCATGGTCGGAGGGCAGGCTTTTCCCGCCCACAAGACGGTGCTCGCGATGCGGTCGCCTGTTTTCAAAGACGAGTTATATGGCACCGCCGGAGGAAAGGACACGAATCTGATTATTGCCATCGATGACATGCAACCAGTGGTCTTCGAGGCCCTACTCCACTTTATCTACACCGACTAGCTGCCTGCCCCCATGGATAATATTGGCGGCCAGATTATCAGGCATTTGCTTGTCGCGGCCGATCGGTATGCAATGGAAAGGATGAAGACCGTATGTGAAGGCATCCTTTGTGAGGACATTGATGTGAACACCGTGGTGACTACGCTGGCTTTCGCTGATCAGCATGGCTGCGGTAGGCTAATTGACGCATGCGTTCAGTTCATTGCCTCTTTGGGTAAAATGCAAATATATGATGTAATGGCAAGCCAAGGTTATGCCGAGATCAATGCTCAACGGTGGGAGAAGGCATGCAGCCTTGAAAGATCACAGTCTTCCCTTCACATTGGCAGTTTAGTCCCATAGATAGCTTGTTGCTTTGTTTAACTGTGTGTGTCTTATTTAGCTAAATACATCTTACTAGCATGTTTTTCGGAGAAATATTGTTTTTCCGTGCCAATAAATCCATTGTGTCAACATGCCGACCTGGGTACTTAGGCCTTCCCCAATGCATTATATCTTAACGCGTTATCCTAGGTAGTGAAGACAACCATCCCAATGCATTGTCTTTTAAAGGTTGTATCTACATTTAATGATTTTGGGTACATGTATGCATACTATTGGTCTAAAAGTGCATTTTGCCTATAATACCGTGCACGAGTTGTATCTTAGCTAAGCTACAACAACAATCTCTTTCTTCATTAATTATAGTGCCACATAAGCAATTTGCTTATGGTATCATAGGCAAAGTGCTAATATGGCATCCTATTAAATGATGAAAGAGAGTGGGGTTGTATCTTAGCTAAGCTACAACCTTTGCACAAAGTCATAGGCAAAAAGTATTGCTAGCCCAATCACATACATGCATGAGGCCAAAATTATTAAATTTAGATGCAATCTTTAGATACAATGCATTATGGTGATTGTCTCCTAGAATAAACACCTACCTAGGATAACATGCTAAGAGCCAATGCATTGTGAAAGGCCTTAGTATTTCGATACTAGCATACATGTTATCTTTTTTTATTCCCATTGAACTATTCCTATCAGCAGCATGTCGATCCTTTTACAGACAAACTTCAATTTCTTATAGGAAATACATGAAGATTATGTTTAAGGATCAGAAATTTTGTTCATAACAATTCTGACTATGCAAAATATTGGAAAAATTTGAGTACAGAGTTTGCAAGCAAATGTATATTCGAAATATTATTAACACTAGTTAAATACCCATGCATTGCCATGGGACAAAAATAATTTTACAAAATATTAACTGAACCCACATTTACAAAATAATTTTGTCCTATAATTTTTCAAAAATACTGGGTATAGGGTATTTCAAGCTAAATATGGATTGTAGAGTATATATGAAATAATATATATAGTAATAAAAGTAAAGGTTTTTTTTGTAATACACAGTATTGCTAGAGTAGTTCAACGAGGTGAACATATAAAAAAGTATTAGATAGTAATAACAGTAAATATAATAATTAAATTTGCAACCCAAGATTATAAAATTACATGAAGACGTAACATAAAATCAATGAGGTGAACATACCATATTGTAGATGAATCAACAATTAATAATGCCAAGGAAGCTTCCAGGTTTGAGCACTGGTGATACACTATTGAGAAGCTTATTTGCGTGCTCCTCACTTTGAGGGCATAACTATTGTTCAACATGTATAAGCTTTGAGGATTAGCAAAACTCAATGATACGTATTTGCTTGGATGTCCTTTTCTTGGAATGAAGGTTAAAAATCACGTGTTATGTATCCACCGTAAGTCTTATCTGAACAATTCAACATGCAAGTATGAAGGAGTGGACGAAACGAGATTACATCAGAAGGGGGTTCAACTAAAGAATCTCATTGCATCTCCCATAGTTCACAGGCCTCACAGCAGCCGATACAAAAGCATCTATCATATCCATTAGTAGCTTAAGCACATCTTATGATTCAGATAGTCTAAATTAAAGTAGCCAAAGTAGGGGGTCAAAATCGTAGTGAGCAAGCTTTACCAATTCACGCACGGCAGTTCACGTCGGCACGCGTGTGAGTCTAGAGCGGTGGCGGTGCGAGGCCGACCTCACCGTCGCATACTCGCATTCATCTCTCCCGTCAGTAGCACCATGTAAGGTTCTGGGCGGCGCGGGCTTGGGCTTCAATGGGGCTATGCTGGCGGACAAGGGAACAATCTAAAACTGTTGTTGGAGGTCGACGTCGCCGTTCCACGAGCTCGACCAGTAGGCCCCATGTCGGGGAAACGAAGGGGCGTAGAGGGGTGGTGCATACGCAGAGGAAGAGGAAGGGGAACGACACGGTGGCGAGCGTTGGCACAGAGGATATCCCACGATGGTGAAGCAGAAGTGTGGGAGGCAGGATACCAGCTTGGCAGCATAGCAGAGGCGGAAGGGCAGCGCGGAGCAGAGGACATGGTGGCGCTGGTGTCACATGAGACGAGGACTCAAGGTGGTGCTGCCAAGATCTATCTCGAATTTGTACGCCAGTGGATTCTGTTGTGCCCAATGTGGTACTGCGGATTATTTTCCAAGTTCAGCATGGACTACAATGCAAAATAACGACAATGTCAACCAACGGATTCCAATTTTATGGTAGAGATATGTTGTTGGACTATGACCTGTGTCCATTTCAAGTGCAGCCCCATCACTACAAAGGTAAATAAATTGCTTTTTAATGAATGGGTTCGATACTCACATGTACATTTTTTTTCAAGAATTCACATGCACATTGGTTTTAAACTTTTCCTTTAAGCAATGTACAAACTCTTCTTTGGATTTAGCTGAACGGTGGGGGAAAGCATGCAGGCATGGAAGATCAAAGTCTTCCCTTCACGTTGGTAGTTTAGTGGCATAAATAGCTTGTAGCTTTGTTTAATTATGTGAGTCTTGTTTAGCAAAATATATTTTACAATGTTTTTCAAAAAAAAAGTTTTGCGGTGCCAATAATTTCCTTTTGTCAATGTGCTGGCCTGGTGGGATTTTGTGATCTGAACATAAAGTCTGGTTTTCCAAAATTTGAGCACAAATATCGTGATTTTATGCTAAGTATTTCCATAGTTCCATCAGAATATTTTAAGGATGGTCTTTTACATGGAGGTACAAATTAATGGGTCGATCCGCCGCCATTTTCGTTCTTCATGGCTGATCGGATATGATGAGACTGCATCCTTACCTGATCGGTGACAATGGCGGACGCCTAATTTGAACTCTTCAGGCCGGCTCTCCTCCAAGCGATTATTGGAGGGAGAGATCGAAGGATGCCCATCACAACTTCTCAAGACATGGACTAGGAATATCTTCTACCGGATTTATTTCAATTCCGACGACTCTGAGTCTACCTGCTGTCCCGGTCGACAAGTCCAACCCAGCTAGCGGCCCCGTTACAAATTTCCTTCATCGCGTCCTCGTTTTTCCCCCACAAACAGGCCCGGTCCAGGCATAAAACACAGAAGCCGCTGCTCCTCGAGGCATCTTCATCGGCATCACCCTAACCCTACCGGCCGGCGATGGGAGCCACAACGTCCAAGCCGCTCGTCAAGATCACGGCGCAGAGCTCCGCCTCCGCCGACGGGGAGGACCTGATCCCGAGGATGGCGCAGGGCTCCCACGAGGCCGCCAAGACGGTGCACGGCTCCCACATCTTCCAGATCTCAGGGTACAGCCGCCTGCACCACCGAGAGCGACGACCCACCGAACATCGCGTCCAGGCATCGTCGGCCGTATTCGCCGTTGGCGGCCACGACTGGCAGATCCACTTCTTCCTCGGAGGCATCGTCGACGTCTTCGACGACCATGTGGCGGCGTACCTCGTTTTGAAGAGCGGGAGCAAGGGCATCAGGGTGAGGGCATCCTTCCAGATCAGCATCGTGGACGTCGCCGGAACCGTGCCGCCGTGTACGTTTGTGGAGACGCAAGAGTTCGTCTCCGACGGCGGCAGCCAGTGCGGCCATCCCAGACTCAAGAGAAGGAGCGAGCTCGAAGAGGGCTCGCCCTACCTTCACCAAGACCATCTCACCATCGAATGCGCCATCACCATCGTCAAGGACGATGCAGAGTCGTCCCTACCCGATCGACGTGCCGCCGTCCGACATTTTACAACATCTTAGGGAGCTATGGTATGGGAAACAGAACACCGACGTTACTTTCATGGTCAGCGGACAGGCTTTTCCCGCCCACAAGACGGTGCTCGCCATGCGGTCACCTGTTTTCAAAGCCGAGTTGTATGGAGGCGCGAGCAGAAAAAAAGATGTGAATATGATTACCGTCGCCGACATGCAGCCAGTGGTCTTTGAGGCCCTCCTCCACTTTATCTACAACGATTCTTTGCCCGTCATGTTCAGGATTCTTGGCCGAGATGACTACAACCGGACTATCAGGCATCTTCTTGTCGCGGAACATCGGTATGCAATGGAAAGGTTGAAGATTATGTGCGAACGCATCCTTTGTGAGAACATTGATGTCAACAGCGTTGTGGCTACACTAGCTTTGGCCGATCAACTCTGTTGCGGTAGGCTAAATGATGCTTGCGTCCAGTTTATTGCCTCTCTGGATAGGCTGCAAATACATGATGTAGTGGCAACCAAAGGGTATGCTGAGCTCAAAGCAATCTGTCCTGTGGATTTAGCTCAACTGTGGGACAAGACATGCAGGCTTGGCAGATCAAAGTCTTTGCTTCATGTTAATTGGTAGTTTAGTCGCATAAATAGCATTGTTGCTTTGTTTAATTATGCGTGTCTTGTTTAGCTAAATACATGTCATGGTTTTCTGAGAAAAATTGTTTCGCCGTGTCAGTAACTCCCTTGTGTCAACGTGCTGGCCTAGATACTCTGCATTTTGATACTATCATAAATATGTAATATCTTTTTATTCCCATTTGGACTATTCATATCAGTAGCATGTGGATCATTGTAGAAATAGGAAACTTCATTTTCTTGTACAAAATTCAAGGAAATTATGTATAAGAATCAGAAATTTTGTTCAAAACATAATTTTACTATGCAAAATATCGGTATACTTCGAGTACGACATATATACGTGCACACACATATCGGTAAACTCTTGTAGTAGAAAATTCATGACAATTATGTATACGAATCAGAAATTTTGTTCAAAAACATTCTTTCACTATGCAAAATCTCTACTAATAATATTGCTATAGGACATGATGGTTAGAAAACCATGGTAGGTAAAAAAAAAACCTTTTCGTACGTCAAAAAAATCCGGTCCGTGGTTCCTTGGTTTCCATCGCAAAAAAGCCCGCGTCCGCCTCGGCCTGTAGACCGAACCATGGATTCCTCTGCTTTCCTACCAGCGCGGCCGACGAATCCTTCTGTGCCACCAGCCGCATCCCATTCGCCCCGAGTTCCCTGCCTCCATCCTACTCGCCCGTCCACTGCGGGCCGCCTCGATTCTCCTGCGCCCCATACCTTCTCTATGCACGCCGAAGTGTGGCCCTCCATCCGCTCAGGCCAAGATGGAGACTAGATGTGAGAGGTCCTGCTGAAGCCGATGCCTCCTCTATACCTGCTTGATTCCATCTTCGCCATCAGGAGGAGCTCGGCTGTCGCGACAAAGGACCTCACTAGTGACGTGGGGAGATGAGTCCACGAGCTCGAGGGGGCGAGGTCCATGGTGAGCCGCTCCAGTTGTCGCCGTCGTCTGATGGGTGGAAAGCCTGGAGGCGGGTCCGTACGCAGTGGCTCAAAGCTGGAGTCATGCCTCGACAATATTGCCTTGGAGGCCAACGGCCGACCGTCAAGCTGCTTTCGCCACACGCAGCGCCTCCGACCCCGATGGCCCCCGTGTGTCGCCTGCTGCGCCGCGAAAAGGAATCTGGGGAGGACATCATCCAGGGAAAGCAATTTCCAGTCCACAATGGCGAGCCCGAATGGCGTCCAGCAGCAGCGTGCGCGCAATTCTTCACGGTTTGCTTCTAGATTCGATGCCATCCTGCCAGGATTTTCTACATTGGTGAGGAATAGGAGGGTCACCAACGAGAAGGATGGGGATTTCACGCTTGCTGAGTTGGTTTCATGTGAGGTTTACCTCAAGGTGAGTTTTATAGTACCTGGTACTCCCGCAAGATAGACGGGAGTACTAAGTAAATCCGGACGTTCACTTGAGAGGGTAGTTTAGTTATTTTTCATACATGGTTAATAGTATTGCCTTAATTCACGCAGGTTATTCTTGAAAAAAGGAAACTGCCTCGTCATGGTTGCGTGAACGGCTGTTAGCCATCTCTTCCTGTCCTCTCAGGCATGGAAATGCCTCGCATCTCCGGCGGCTTGTTCTTGCATCCTCACATAGCCCAACAGTTAGTCGTCAGAATCAACGCATCTCGGTGGCCATACTTGTGCATCGCAATTTCGTTAGTCAGTATTGCAGTATTGTGGAAGTGATGGATTACTAATCCGTGAACAATAATTTTTCAACTCTGTATATCATCAAGCGAGGTTCATTGACAGAATACAGAAGGAGATTGGCTAAGGTGCATAAGATCATTCTTTTTAGCCCAATTACACACGCACGGACCATCTATTTATCCCCTAATTTAGTCTAAAATTTGATTCACAACAATCTGTGAATGACAAGCAACTGAGACGGAGCATAACCCCACGGCCAGTCCCAGCCGTACGTGGAGTTCCGGCGAGGTAGTTCAATTCATCAATTCCTTCGGAGCCGCTACTCACGCATTGGCCGGCCGTCATCACCTCTATGGCCAATTGGCCTATCGCCGATCTGATGGCCGCCGTTTTTTCGGTCCGGCCCCGCACGCTCTAGAGGACTTGTCCTAATCGCTGCATCAGGATTAGGGTTAATGACGAACGGTAGGAGAGACGATTATTTGTTATTACGATTTTACCCTTAAGACCGGGTACTCCCTATTTTTTATAGCGGTACTCAATCAAAATTGTACGTTAGATTGGAAGATATGGACGGCCCACGTTAATATCAGGGTACAGTAAAACTTAACTAAAATAATCCTTGTACTATAATAAATCCCAAGGCTCATGTGGCTCATTTATCAGAAAAAGCGGTAGGACTAAAGCTACATTGCTAGTTTAGTGTGAGATTGGCGAGCACAGAGCACGTACCTAACGAGCATCTCACTTCACTTATCCTGACACGATCAGCGAGACCGCGATGCACTTCTTGAGCTCATGCAGACCGGCTTCCATGTAGAATTCGGCCAATATATTCCAACCGATCCACCGTAGGCTTCCTCTTGTCCATGCCCGGGCGGCGCCGCCGCAAAACCGATAAGAGCGAGCACCACCAGAAGCTTTAACAAGTACATCATCTTCATGCTGATCACGATCGAGTTTCTTAGAGCCGGTCGGAAACAGCACATTATATAGTACTCGCTGAGGGCGTACAGGCAGATTGGTGCAGCGAATGCCAAACTTACATTATTGTATTATCGGATATCAACACATGCCAGTACATACAAGGATTATTTTTGTTCTTCGCTTTTCAAAATTTTGATATGACGAAGTCAAAGACAGATACTATTGTCTAATTAGGCCCGAGTGCGGGTGGGAGAGGGGGCAACAGCCCCCGCCCCCTTCCCCACCCCTAGCAAGAGTACGCAAAATTCAATTTAGTTTGCAACAATAGTCGAGGAGCTAAATTTAATTTTCGTGTATTTAACCAATTATTGTATTTTAGGCGGCTCATATATATTTTAAGTAAAATAATCCTCGTACTAACTAGGCCAAATTCTAAGTAGTAGATTAAGAGTAGTAATAAGGAATTATTAAATTTGGGGTGGGCCATGGCCCACCAGGCCCACCCTGTGTGTACGCCCATGTTGGCTCGTCAGAGTGGTGTATCATGTTGAGTGAATCAGCCGAGCTGAAACATGTACCTATGGAATATCAATCAATCTATTTTCTCTTTGAGCAAAATCAATCCAAGATAACAACAATGCACAAGAGTGATTGTAGTTTGGTCAAACCTCCATGATAACAACAATGCACAAGAATGATTGTAGTTTGATCAAACCATCTAAGTTGTGGGTTTTCACCTCACAAGAAAGTTTAAGCAACCTACATACAATGTCATCGCCAATTATAACTAATGAAGATAGAACTAGGGTTTTCACCACGGAGATTGAGGCTTAATGCTCCAATAGTACCACCAATGAACGAGCTACGTGGAATCGTCTTCGCCCTCTTAAATTGTGAACACTAGTGTTACCACGGTTGGTCGAGCTAGCGTCGAGTGGTATCAAAGATGCTCTCCAGTAATCAAAAAGTACTGCATCACAATCGCTCGGCTTGGCTAAAACATGACTTGTGAGAGTTTTGGGTGGCTACCAAGTCCAAGGGTTTGAGCCTTTTAGGTGACCACATGTGATAGAAAAGAAGGCCATCTTATTTTTCTTCTGTAATCAATCCCACGAGGGCCACGACTACGACTGCCCATGTAATTGCCTGATAGAGTTTACAGCCATCTCCATTGTCACAACCCGACCTGCAGCCGTCGTCATTATCAGCCAGCTCGCAGCGCGCTCTGGTCGTGGCATGGCATCCTAGCTCGCCCATACACACTAGTCTATACCTAATAATAAAAGCAAAAACATTTCTCCCCAGATTTTTTTTTGAATTTTCCAATATATAAGCAGCAAGCCCGCCTCATTAAAAACCTTCCAGTCCCCTTAGGTACCCTGGTAAGGAAAAGAGTGCGTCTGAAAACTTGCTGCTGCAGAGTACATGAAGGATTACAAAATCTCAGAGGCAACTAGCTCCTTTACACAGTCAGGAGCATCTAAACTAAGAGAACCACTAAAGCCAGTTTTACCAAGCTGCGCCAAAACATGGGCAACACTGTTACAAGTACGCTCGGCTTTGATTATGCCTATCTCACTATAGACACGCAACAACTCACGCCCTTCCAGGATCAGGGCCCAGCTTCGCGAGCATTCAGGAGAGTTCGACGTCAAGGCCTGAACTGCTCTCAGGCAGTCGCTTTCTATCACGGCAGGCCACTGCCGCAAGTTGATCAGGTGTTTTAGGCCTTCAAGACAAGCCAAAATCTCAGCCTCCTCCGCACTACCACAGTTAGGAATGAATTTCCATTCTGACAAGACAGTTTTACCTTGCCAATCTCGAATAATAATACCAAGTCCAGCATCCTTGGAGTGAGCATCCCATCCGGCATCTACATTTTCTTTCAGAGAGCCGACCTCTGGTGCAGTCCAGCGGGCGCCATTATCACATGTAGAGCTCGGGGAGCCCAGCTGGGCCGCGGAGAAAGACGTCAAGCAGTTCGCCTAGAAGGAGACGGAGGCTGAGATGGAGGCCTTCCCATCACCATGTACAATGTTATTCCTATGATGCCAAGCGCGCCACAGGAGAAAGATGACCCTTGGACGCATGTCTGCCGAAGTATTACGGAGTAGATGGAGAAGCCACTCTTTCCCATTGACCATGAAAACCTCCTCAGACGGTAGGGACCAAACAGAACGTAACTCCTCGCGAAGGGCTCTAGCCAACGTGCAGTCAACGAGAGCATGATGATCATCCTCCACTCCCATACCACAAATCACGCACACCGGACTAATGTTAGGCATTCGTCGGTGAAGCCCTAACCGAACTGCCAGGGAACCCGTAGCCGAACGCCATGCAAAGATGCACAATTTCTGGGGAACCTTAGCTTTCCAAATCAACTCCCAGATGCGTCTCACGCTGTCAGACTCAGAACTAGACTGACCATGATCATGGGCTACTTGTTTCAAAGCCATTCCAAGGCGGTAAGCAGAACGAACAGAAAACACCCCATTACTTTCCCCATGCCAAGCAAGAAAGTCCTCAGAGACACGAGGAGACAGCCGGATACTCAGAATAGCGTCGGCGTCTCGAGGATGGCAATAGTCGCGGATAGCAGCCTCGTTCCACGTCCGTTGCTCAGAAGAAATAAGCTCAGCCACCCACCGTTTCCTTGAAGTACCTCTTCTACCCTCAACCTTCATCGCATGCAGTCTCGGAAGCTAGTTATCACGAAAAATTCTTACTTTAGATCCATCGCCAATCCTCCAGATAATCCCCTTTTTAAGAAGCTCCAGCCCGTGCACAATCCCCTGCCAAGACTGATTGATGCTGGATAAAAGCAGTGTCCAAAAGATCGCCAGAAGGATAATATTTTGCTTTAAGGAGACGAGCACAGAGGCTGTTGGGAAATTTGAGCAGACGCCAAGCTTGTCGAGCTAAAAGTGCTTGGTTGAAAATCCGAAGGTCTCGAAAACCGACACCTCCTTGAGATTTAGGATGGACCAACTTGTCCCAAGAGAGCCAATGCATCCGCCTTCTGTTCTCTTCGTCGCCCCACCAGAAATTATGAATAATTTGCTCGAGTTCATCAATCAAGCCAAAGGGAAATTTGAACACCCCCATAGCATAGGTCGAAATAGATTGCAGAACCGCCTTGATAAGAATTTCTTTAGCCCAAGAAGACATATATTTTCCTGACCAATCACTGGCATGCTTGGAGAATTTCCCTTTTGTGGATTTGAACTTTCCTTTGGACATTCTCCCATTAGGGACGGGCAGCCCAAGATATTTCTCCTCAAAGCACACAGTTTCATATTTCAGAATGTTCTTTAATTGATCTTGGACGTTTGGCGTGCAGCCATCTCCAAACATAACTGAGCACTTCCCCAAACTAACAAGCTGGCCAGTGGCTTCTTCATAGCAATCAAGAACAAATTTAACAGCCAAAGCTTGCTCCACCGATGCTTCGAAGAAAAGGATAATATCATCAGCAAAGAGGAGGTGCGAAATGCCAGGGGCTCTTCGACAAATATGGAATTCTCGAAGTGAGTTCACTTCAATTTCTCTTCTGATCAGACAAGATAGGCCATCAGCAACAAAAAGAAAGAGGTACGGAGAAAGAGGATCACCTTGACGAATACCGCGGGATGGGGAGAAGGAGTCCAACATATTTCCGTTAAAGCAAATTGAGTAACGCACAGTGGTGACACACGCCATCACCCACTGTACCCATTGACTATGAAAGCCCAGCTTCGCTAAAACTCCCTCCAGAAAACGCCAGTCCACACGGTCATACGCCTTAGCCATATCCAATTTATACGCACAAAACTTCTTGCGAGCAGCCGGCCCAGTTTGAATAGCATGGATGCACTCGAAGGCAATAAGAGCATTATCTGTAATAAGACGGCCTGGAATAAAAGCACTTTGCATAGGAGCAATAATATCCTAGAGCAGCGGCCGTAAACGGTTCACAAGACATTTGGAGACCACCTTGAAAATGACGTTACACAGGCTAATAGGTCTGAAATCCTTTAGCTCGGCAGGATCATCCTTTTTTGGAATGAGCACAATAGTTGTATCATTAACTCCCTCTGGCATTATCCCATCAGTGAAAATTTTTTGAACCGCAAGGGTGACATCCGCCTTGAAAAGATCCCAATTCCGCTGCAAAAAACGCGCCGGGAAGCCATCAGGCCCGGGTGCTTTTAGGGGACCAATCTGAAAAAGGGCATCGCTAATTTCTTTTTCAGAGAACGGGGCACAGAGATTGTTGTTCATGTCATCCGTGATGCAAGGTGCAATCAAATCAGTAATTATATGGGGGTTCACCGCCTCATCACGGGTGAAAAGCGATTGGAAGAAATTAGTAGCAAGACCCTCCATCTTTGCAGTATCACAGGTCCACGAACCGTTAGGCCGTTTCAGCTTGCGAATCCTATTCTTCTTTTTTCTCCAAGAGGCTCGTCTGTGAAAGTATTTCGTGTTCCGATCTCCTTCTCTCAGCCAAGCAATTCTGGAACGTTGCATCCAGAGAATTTCTTCGCGGTAGAGGAGTTCGTCCATCTCCTTCTCCAAGCCCGTTCTAGCTAAAATACTAGCATCATCATTAGCCGCCTGAAGAGCTTCCAGTTGTGCTCTCTTTTTCTCAATTTCCTTCGGAATCGATTTAAAGTGCTCCCTCTTCCACGAGTACAGACTAGACATCATAGAACTTAGAGAAGCAGCCACGTCTCCCAGGTCACCTACCGGGACACGCCTGGACCAAGCCTCTTCAACTGTTGCAGATAAAGAAGGTTCTCTCTCCCAAACAATCTCGTACCGCCGAATAGGCCGGTTAGGTCTAGCATTAGTTTCTGTATCAGCCGATAATAAAATTGGGCAGTGATCCGACCGAGAAGAAACAAGGTGATGCAAACGGTGATCAGAGAAGATAGCCGACCATGCCGGGGAAGCCACAACACGGTCGAGACAGACTTTCACATTGCGGTCACCTTTCTGTTTGTTATCAAAAGTCCAAGGTAACCCGATGAAACCTATATCATGAAGATCACAGTGAGATAAAACATCTTGAAAATCACGCATAAGACTTTCAGGACGGGCCGATCTTGAAAAGTGTTCTTCTTGCCACATTGCCTCATTGAAGTCCCCCATCATTAGCCATGGTTTATCAGAGTTGGGTTCAATAGCCCGGATGGCATCCCACATCTTGTATCTGTCAGATGATTTAGGTTCTCCATACACAAAGGTGCCGCGCCACATGTGATCATAAGGGCCACCACTAATATGAGTGTCAATATGACGATTACTGAAAGATAGGAGGTCAACTGACACCTCTTCCGTCCAATACAAAGCGATACCACCACCTTTACCCTCACCTTTAACTTGGAAACATCCTTTCATACCCAATCGAAATTTTAAATTTTCCACTCTCACCTTACTTTGCCTAGTTTCACAGATGAAGACTAGGCTGGGCTTGTAAGTCTGCACAAGGCAGACCAGTTCCTGAACGGTAGCAGCCTACCCCAAGCCACGACTGTTCCAGCTTAAGGTCGTCATTGGGCCCGGCGGTCCTCCGTGCCGGAGGCCGCCGATGTTGCCAAGTCGTTTGTAGAGCAAGTCTTCCGTTGTTTCGCGCGGTCACGAGGATCCATGTAAACCGGCGGTGGGGGGGGGGGACAACACCCAGGTCAGAGTCAGTGTTTGTAGTCTCTTCAACATCGGAAGGATTCACCTCATCAAAGTTTAAATTCTTTTTCACATTTGCAGGAACACGAACCTCCTCATCAGCGTCCATTGGTTTGGCTTTTAAAGGGCTAGTAGCTGAATCATCAAGCTCCTCAGAATTATCATCTAGAGCTGCCTCCTCTGACGACTGTTTACGCGGTGGAAAGGTAGCTGGCCCTCTGCCTGATCTACCCCCACGACCCCGAGAGCCAAAAGAGCGTGGTTCCGGGGGTGGGGGGTTTGATCTCCGAATCGCGAGCATGAAATCACCATACTGCAGCTCTTTGGACGTCCAAACACTATCACCGCATTCTTCATGATTATGGCCGATGCGGCCGCAATGCTTGCAGAAAATAGGCACTTTCTCATATTTGATGAAACACCACTTTTTACCTTCGCCTTCCACGTTCAGACTAACAACACGTTTCAGACTGAAGTTGACATCAATCATCACCCGGATACGGACATAGTTCCCCTCATAGAATAGTTTCGGGAACATCTGAACCTCTCTGGTTTTACCCACACGCCGAGCCAGATCATCAACAACATCAGGTTTCCTATACAGTTCCGGGATTCCATGAATTTGTGCCCAGACGAACAAGCCCCCAAAGGTGATCTTCTCCGGGTCCTCCTTCCCATCATAGTCCTCAATGAGGACAGCCCAGCCACGGAACGTCCAGGGTCCTTGATGCACAACCTTCTTCCAATCTCCTAGACAATGCATCTGAAAAACAAATAGGTTCTCACCTGCTTCTCTACAGATGGTATCATGAGAGAGATTCCAGACTGCCTTCATCTTGCCAAAGAGAGCATCAGAGCTAAAGGATCGATTAGTATGGACTTTTGCAACTGCCAGCCAACGCGCCGCCATCTGATACTCCTTAGCTTTATCCGCTCCAACCAGCACCTCTTCGAGTTCATCATCCCGCAGATCCAGATGTTGCAAGAGATCATCGATCTCAGGTTCTTTCCCCGCAGCCGCCCCCGAAGAGCTCCCTTGATCGGTCGCCATGGGCGTTCCGCGAGAGAAACCACCAGGACCTCCGAAACCCGCCAAAACCAGATAGGTTAGGAAAGAATTTGCATGCGAGTAACACAGGGGAGGAGAGACGAAGACGAGAACGAGATTTAGTGAAAAAGATCGGGGTGGAAAATCGATCTCACGGAGCGCCAGGAGCGCCGCCGGAGCAGAGAAACCCTAAACGAGAGGGTACGTGTAGTTGAATGTGAATTTCGAATTTTTAAAACAACTGAATCACTTGTGTTGCGAGCCAAAAATCTTCACTTCTCCCCAGATTTTGGTGATTCCACCTTTTAAATTATTTACCACGTTGCTGCCGGTAAGTAAAATAAATCCTGTCCCGCAAGTGTCCATTATACCGGTCGTGATAGTCGATGGATTGTGCCACCACGATCTTTGGCTTCTCATGATTCGATGAAAAGCGAAGGCGATCGACACCTGCCTAGGGTTTCACCGGTGCGATCTTCACCTCCTTCCTACCTTTCATCTCCACACCCGCTTGGTCAAGATCCATCCCGATTATCAGCTGCGCTCTGGTGACCCCGCCTGCCTGGCTGCCGTCCTTCTCCCGCTCGCCGCCGATCGATAAGATGAGGCGCTTCTGCTGCCCGGTGTGCTGCCGGCCTGGCGCTTGCATAGGCAATCTTATTGTTGGAGTTGTGGGAGCCTGGCCACGTGCAGGATTCGTCAGTGACCGGGAATAAAGGAGAAGGGGCAATGGCATCCGAGAAGAGCGGCCGTTGTGGCGGCGGTGTACGTAGTCCAAGATGTGGTCGAGGTCCAGGACGCCGAAAGGCCATGGAGCCCCTCCTTCTCCAACAGAAAAAAAGGAGTCGCGAGCGGAGATGGACTCCGCCTGAAGTCAAGAGCATAGATTTGTCAAACAAAAGAGGGCCAAGCAGTTCTTCGACCGCCTCGACGTGCTCCTCGCACCCACCTACTAGCAGAAGCTCGCCGCGGACGGAATATGGTGCCACAGCACTGCCGAACGCCGCTGATGCCCTCCGCTGCACCAGTTTACGTCGCTTCCTGCCCTGACGTCGACCACTGGACCCTCACCTTGCTGCGTATACTGAGTTGTTAGCATAAAACCACAACATTGAAGGCTAAATTTTGAAAAACCACGACTTTACGTTTGAATCGCAAAAAACCACGAGTTTCTAGCAAATTGCTAGCAATGTGCACTGATTGTCGAATTCTAGCTGATTAACAGCGATTCTGACAAGCGGGACCCACCTATAAGAATGACGTGGCAGCGGGCGGCTCGCTTCCGTCGACGGACGTTAACCGACGGGTGGGGAGTTAGCATAAAACCACGACATTGAAGGCGAAATTTCAAAAAACCATGACTTTACGTTTCAATCACAAAAAACCACGACTTTCCGGGTAATTTTTTTGCAATTCGCACTCATCGCGAGTTGAACGTGAATTGACACCTAATCTGACAGGTGGGACCTACCTGTAAGTGCTGAGCTAGTTCTATATGTGCTGACATGGATAGGGGCCCACTTGTTAGTCCAATTAAAAAATAAAAAATTGAAAAAAGCAAGTCATCTCTAACCTCTACCCACCTGTCGGTCACCCCCACCGCCAGCACCCCGCCGCCAGCCACCCCCACCTTCTTTTTTATTTTTCCTTCCTTTTATTTTTTATTAGGCTGACAAGTGGGCCCCATTCCATATCAGCACAAATAGAATTTTCTTTGCCAGCTCAACACTTGTAGGTGGGTCCCACATGTCACATTCGGTGTCAATTCGCGTTCAATTCGCGATCAGTGCAAATTGCAAAAAATTACCCAAAAAGTCGTGGTTTTTTTGTGATTGAAACGTAAAGTCGTGGTTTTTCGAAATTTTGCCTCCAATATCGTGGTTTTATGCTAACTTTCCACCTGTCGGTTAACGTCCGTAACGGAAGCGAGCCGCCCGCTGCCACGTCATTCTTACAGGTGGGCCCCGCTTGTCGGAATCATTGTTAATCGGCTAAAATTCGACAATCAGCGCACATTGCTAGCAATTTGCTAGAAACTTGTGGTTTTTTGCGATTCAAACGTAAAATCGTGGTTTCTTTTAAATTTAGTTTTCAATGTCGTGGTTTTATGCTAACTACTCGCGTATACTAGGTGATGGACGACTAGAGCAGGTTGTTTCTTTGTTTCTTTGTTGGTCACAACTCCAGGCAGTGGATATGGAAGATTCAAAGTTTTGTTTCTTTGTTGCCTTCCAGGCATCGCTTCTTGGTTTTCAGCATAGGTGCAGGCCACTCCTTTTCCTTGATTTAGTATCTCCAAAACTGAATAAGCACTTGAAACTTACTGACTGTTAGTTCAGTTGACAGGAAGGCGATGTGTTCCCAGTTGCATTTACTGTATTTGACGACGAGAACACTGAAAATTGGCATTGGTTTCTTGAGCGACGAAAATCTGACTGTCAACCTCTCGTGCTATAAAATTCATGTCTAATGGAGAAAGGAAAATGGACAGCGGGATGAAATACTTTTAGTTTTCCCTAGAAACTCGTTGGATTTTCTTATATTATCGTGGACTGAAAAAGCAAGAGATGCCAAGGTTCAGCTTCTTATCAATTTGATATATTCAGGCACACTGTTTGAATTCAATCAGTACATGAATCAGACTAAAAGTGATTCCGGTAAGCTTGCTTTGAGGATCAAACCCAAGCGGTGGTAAGATGCTCTTTTCAAGCATGGTCAGCATTCATGCAATATTTCTATGGCCACAAATACAATCCATGCTATCTGAAGTTATGAATATTTATATTGCTATTGCTATATCTGCTAACGCACATTAATACATGACCAAACTCGAGTATGCCTGGAGGCTGACTTCAACGGAGAGCACGGTGCTGCTTGCCTGCTTCAGATACACTTCGAGTTGGTGTTGGGTGGTGTAGTTGTTCATACGTGCAATGGCGAGGTTGCAGCTGTCGAGGATGATCGACGAGGCGGCAAGGTCTTGTTGTCCCGGACTCGCACGCAGGGTGTTCTGACGGAGTGTCTGCCTTGGATGTAGCTTTGTACAATCAACAAGGTACCACCATGGAAGGGACGGGAAGTCGGGAAATGCCCACATATACTGCCGAACATTGACAACAAGGCTGATCTAACCCTCGACACTACTTAATCAACAAATTGGACGCTACATCATTTGCAAGTAAGCCTTGATGCACAACCATTATATGCACTGAATCTTGGTTGATGAGATTACCATCCGACTAGGAGCAGTTTTATTCATTCGTGTAATGGTCCACATATGAATATGACACTACGTACATGGATTTTCCAGCTTATAGTAATTTCCGTTTTCTCCATCTGGCTCGTTGTTCTGTTGAACCTATTGTTGGATAATTAGGCACAATTTCTATGATTAATTCCATAATATTAAACATGACAATAGCAGCTACTACCACATGTAACTCGAACATACTAGATATACTAAACAGCAAGATGAACAGAAACAAGTAGCAGCTAAACATGTACTCACAGAACATGATGAACAGACGAACAACAGTAGAGCGCACGTACCGTTTGTTTGCAGATGTAGTCGTTGTAGTAACGTTGTTGATCACAACGTTAGAGTAGACCGGTCGAAGCAGACGGCGATGAAGACGGCGGTAGGCTGCACCGCCCGACTTGGATGGAAGACGACCCGTGATGAAGAGCTTGAGCAGTCGCGCAGAGCGCTTCCCAAAAACCTAATTCGCCCTTTCCCGTACAGGATCGCAAAGGCGAGTGGTTCCGGAGACCTGCTCTCCCGTTCGCCGGTGCACGCTGGCGCTCGAGATGAGGTAGACTACGGAGACGGCGCAAGCAGCGAGAGGTGGCAAAACCCTAGATCGGTTTCAAGATGTGTGCGGCGGTAGCCGGGCAAGAGTTTATATAGGCACGGGCGCGCAGCGGAGAAACCCTAGGCAACGTGGGTCATGCCTACATCGCACGCTCGAGTCGGTTACAGCAGCCCACGATCCGGGAGCATCCCCGAACCGGCTAGCTGTGATGCGTCCGTCAAGGACTCAATTAAACGCTCGGTTTTTCCTGTGCAGCAAAAAGATAAGCTCGGCTCCTAGGCTCAATTCCGCAAACCCCAGCGCGCGCGTCGTGATGTGTCGAGTCGAGATGAGACGAGCGAGCGAGGAGGAGGAAGAGCGTGCATGTGGTACTTCTCTTCTCACTCACTTACCAAGTGGTGCAACACCTCACCTTATATGTTGGTCTATACCTTTCCCAACTTTCCATGTGGGACTAAACTTAGCTCTCACCTCTAGCCTTTGTGCAGCCAACAACTTGGGCTGCATGTTACATGGGTTTACATACATGGGCTTTGAGATTTCTAGAAATTTCTAAAATCTAGTATGGGCCAAGCTGAAATGGCCCAATATTTCAACAATCCCCCACCAGATCTCAAATGCTCATTTAGAGATTTGCCAAATCTCAATACTTGTTTATATACCAGTGTTTCAGCAGAGACTATTAAGTTGAACTTCCGCCTAGAATCTTAAGCTATGTCTATCAGCAACTTGAAAAATGGACTACGCCTTGAATTGCAAGTTTGGTGCGTCAAGATTTCACTTAAAGTCATAACCAGTACAAGGCCGCCAGTAGCCTACCCCGCGGGTTGAAGCATATGCGTCGTACTCCATGGTCTCTTCATGAGTTTACTAGAGATCACTCAAATCTCATAGACTGCGACGTTTAACAGTCGGGCTCATATAGGTGTGTTCTTTCAAGAATGCTCTGTAGGACAGCATCTTTGCTAATCAAAGCCAACAGAAACACATTAGGGCATGTTGCCAACCTGCCTTCAAGATTTTGAGAGTTTTGCATCTTCACATAGAGAGGGTTACACTATACTCTCCTCAGTTAAACCACTAGCTTGTTTTCCTAGGTCCTAATTCACGGGATCTCCAATCATAAAGGTTGGGTTACCACTATGGCATAACATCTATGGGTCTCAAACCCATCTCCCTCGATGCACTGTCTATCACATTACGTGATAGTCCCTTTGTAAAGAGATCTGCCAGGTTTTTGTCTGTTTGAATATACGTAACAGTTATTACTCCGGAGTTTTGCAATTTCCTGACAGACTTCAAATGTGTTTTGACGTGTCTTGATGACTTCGCGTTATCCTTAGAATTGTTCACTTAGACAATAACTATTTGGTTGTCACAATTCAAGAGGATGGCCGGCACAGGTTTTTCAACCACCGGCAAGTCCATCAAGAGCTCACGCAGCCATTCTGACTCTACAGTGGCTGTGTCTAAAGCAGTAAGTTCTGCTTCCATAGTTGACCTCATCAATATGGTTTGCCTACATGATCTCCATGATACGGCGCCACCTCCAAAGATAAGCACATATCCACTAGTGGCTTTAATATCATCTACATCAGAGATCCAATTTGCGTCACTATATCCTTCAAGCACAGCAGGGTGCCCTGAATAGTGAATCACGTAACTCATTATACCACATAGATAGCGTATGACCCTTTCAAGTGCATGCCAATGATCAATACCTGGGTTTGACATGAACCTACTCAACTTGCTCACACCAAAAGAGATGTCAGGTCTTGTCGCGCTCGCTAAGTACATGAGTGAACCAATGATCTGAGAATATCTCAGTTGATCTGTTGGTTCGTTCTTGCTCTTACGTAATATCACACTGGGATCATAAGGTGTTGGAGAAGACTTGCTATCAATAAAGCCAAAATGGCTCAAGATCTTCTCAAAATCATGGGATTGCGATAAAGTAATCTCACTCTCATTCTTATTCAGCTTGATGTTTAGGATCACATCAGCTTCTCACAGATCTTTCATATCAAAGCACTTTGACAAGAAAGACTTGACCTCAAGTATTACTTTTATGTTTGTACCAAAGATGAGAATATCATCAACGTACAGACACAATATAACACCTTCGCCCCCACCATGGCGATAGTAAATGCACTTGTCATCCAACAGAAGTTAAAGTTCTGTCAAACTTCTCATGCCATTGCTTAGGCGCTTGTTTCAGGCCATATAAAGATTTTAACAACTTGCACACATTTCTCTCTTCACCTTTTACCACAAATCCATCAGGCTGATTGATGTCTACGCACTTCTATTCTTGTAGACACTTGTTGGGCCTCCAAGTGCAGAGGTTTGTAGAGCAGCAGCAAGTTTCCCTTAAGTGGATCACCCAAGGTTTATCGAACTCAGGGAGGAAGAGGTCAAAGCTATCCCTCTCAAGCAACCCTGCAATTACGATACAGAAAGTCTCTTGTGTCCCCAACACACCCAATACACTTGTCAGATGTATAGGTGCACTAATTCGGCGAAGAGATAGTGAAATACAAGCGGTAGTGATGATTATAAGTAGTAAATACAATCTGGAATAAAAATCGCTGCAAGCAAACATGTAACAAAACAGCAAGTAAACGGTGTGCAATGCTTGGAAACAAGGCCTAGGGATCATACTTTCACTAGTGGACACACTCCCAACAATATAACATGATTGAACAAATAAACAACTTCTCTCTACTATGGTACTCTGAATTACTCTCCTATTGAACAATACTAATCATTGCGTAGTGGCTACAGAAGCATCCCTTAAAGTTCATCAAGTACTTGACAAACACCACTCATAGAGATATCCAAATCAAAGCACAACTCAAGATAGATATTATTGCAACTTAGATCAAGTACTAACACGGTGCACACACTGTCAATATTACACCATGAAAGGAGGAATAGATCACTTCAATACTATCATAGTAATAATTACTCTCATAATCCACAAGAGATCACAATCATAGCCTAAACCAAGTACCACCATGATGCACGCACTGTCACCGTTACACCATGGCAGGAGGAATAGATTACTTTAATAACATCACTAGAGTATACATAATATCTGAATAATAACATCTACTTGTTCAACATGATACAAAGCTCACGATCACATAAAGATCACATCATGGGAGAGAGAGGTGAACCACATAGCTACCGGTAGAGCCCTCAGCCCCGGGGATGAACTACTCCCTCCTCATCATAGGAGACAGCAAGGTTGATGGAGATGGCGGTGAGGTCGATGGAGACTGATGGAGATGGCTCTGGGGGCACTTCTCCGTCCCGGCAGGGTGCCGGAACAGAGACTTCTGTCCCCTGAAATTCGTCGGCGGTGGCGGCGGAGCTGCGGAACTACTTCTGGAAAATTGCCGACTCCTCTAGGGTTTTCCGTCCCGAGGCTTTATATAGGCGAAGGGGAGTCGTCAGATGTGGAGCCAGGCGCCCTCACATGGGGCTCGCACGGCCAGGGGCCTGGCCGCGCCACCCCTGTGTGTGGGGCCCTGGTGGCCCTACTCCTTCTCTCCTTTGGATCTCTGGAAGCTTTCGGATAAAATAAGACTTCTGAAACTTGTTTTGTCCAATTCCGAGAATATTTCCTGTGTATCACTTCTGAAACACAAAATAGCAGAAAACAGGGAATTGGCACTGTGGCACTTGTTAATAGGTTAGTTTCGGAAAATGCATAAAAGTGCCACGAGGTGTAACGAAACAGTAGGCAAATAGTGTAAAAATAAGCATGTAGCATAAAAAATTATAGATACGTTGGAGACGTATCAGCATCCCCAAGCTTAACTCCTTCTCATCCTCGAGTAGGTAAGTGATAACAAAAGAATAATTTTTTAGGTGACATGCACCTACACAATCTTGATCAAGTATGTAAGCGTTGCGAGCTGAGATCATAAGAACTTAAAACATGGGCATGAAAGATATAATCTTGACAATAAAACTTAGCAACCATGTTATAACATGAGAATGAACACAAAGAAAAGATCATGAATAATGAAACAATGAAAGTCAAACGTGTGTTCAAATCATAAGGAAAAACATACAAATGGTTTTCAGCTTGTCCTTCATGGAGAGCAAAACATAAATGCATAGGACACCTTCAAGTTTAAGGGGGCGACTAGATACAAGTAATTTAAGAACAAATGAAACCAACAATATGAATCAATCAATGAACTTTGGGACAATGCATATCACACTAAGAATGACAACTACGCTCTCTTAATGGTGCATAAAGATAGAAGGTGGTGACACAACATAAAAGTAAAAGAAAGGCCCTTCGCAGAGGGAAGCAGTGATTGCAAGTTTTATAACCTTCAAAAATTATGGTACTTACCGGTTTTGAGCTCTCATTGCCCCCATCATAAGCATCTTGAATGGTTAAAGTTAATGCGAGAACAATTATGAAGCATATGCTTGACAAATCATAAGTTGCAAACCTCGTGCCCCGTGAATACGAGTACCCAAACCTCATGCTACTTTACTTAGAGTCCCAAGCAAGGCTCTTGTCATTGTAAGTATATGCATATCATTGAGAACCGCCAATGGGGTACCTCCGTGCCCGATGACATGGAACAAGCCCACACCAAAATGACAGGACAAGCAGACAATGAACACCTCAACATCTCTTTTATTTGCCTTTTATTTAGCTTTTTATTGTGAGATGCATCGTCGAATGTTCACCATGGGTATGCTACAAATTTCCACCATGAATTATGCATGGCTTAGATTGGCGGCCCGGCGTTTCCCTAACACATATACAAACTCCATGATCCCCACAAGATTCCCAATTCATTTCACACCGCGGGCATCCATAAACAAAAGATCACGATATCAACTCAAATAAGAAGTGCAATGTTGAAAGCTTGCCCCATGACAGCATGGATGGGCTAGAATCCAACTTACAACTTGCAAGCATAACAACTCAACATAAGAGACCACAATGTCAAATTTTTAAGAACAGGAAAATGTAAAGTGTGCCTTCCGGTTCGTGAGAGCTTTACTAACCGAATTTCGCATAACACTGGTAAGAGTTTAATTTGAAGAGAAAATAAAAGCAAGTCAAATTTACTTGGAATGGCAAATTGCTAGTAGGTATGTATGGTGGACACTTTGGAAAACTTTGGCTTTTAGGAGTTGGATGCACGAGTAGAGCTCATACTCAGTACAAGGCGAGGGCTAGCAAAAGACTGGGAGCGACCAACTAAGAGAGCAATAATGGCCATAATCATGCAAAGCGACATTAAAAGAAGCATAAGATGGCATCAAAAGTCAAAAACTAAATGATCATAGAGGCTATAGGCGACTTATTTTGTAGTCAACATAGTGCAAGCATGTGCCAAGTCAACCCAAATAAAGCATCAAAGGAGAAAACCAAATAAATGCTTCCATATAATAAAAACAACGCATGATTTTTTCAAAGGCTCATTAAGCAATCTCAGTCATTTGAGACAAGTCATGCTACAGCAAAACCACTAAGCATACTATCAAAAAGACATCAAGCACGACATGCAAAAGCCTAAGCCGCAGTCTACACAAGCTCCTTCTTGTACCACTATTTTGCACAAAGCTTTTTCTCTTTTCCAATACCATTTTTTATTTTTTAAAAACACCTCTTTTGATGAAAACCAATAAAGATCAGAGGCAAAAATACACCTTGATGAAAAGATATGTCCAGGTTTGAACGCAAATCAAGGCAAAAATGAAAACCAAAAGCAGTAGCAGAAAAAGAAGAACACTCGATTTTTAATAAGAGTGAAAACTAGAGCGTTCTTGGCAAATGAAAACGAGTACATCTCCTCCAAAAGAAATTTGTTGGGGTCCAACCATTTATTGCAGAAAACAAACAAACTAAACCAACTAAGAAAACTAAAACAACTGACGCTCCAAGAAAAACACATAGTGCATGAAGCAATAAAAATATAGTGTTTTGAAAGGTGACCTGATTTTTGCCGATGAAGAAGGGGTGCCTCGGGGGCATCCCCAAGCTTTGACGCTTGTACTTCTTGGATATTTCTTGGGGTGATGCATGGGCATCCCCAAGCTTGAGCTTTTGTCCATTCTTCAACTCATCTCATCATTCTCCAATCCCTACACTTGAAAACTTCCTTCATACAAAACTAAACATAATTCTATTAGCAACATTAGTGTAAGCATAGCATATAATCAACCTTTTTTGCTTCAGGTTTCAACCTAAAACCACCACATATATAGCAAATACTACTGTAGCAACCTCCCCAAAAGTTCCGTGATCAAAAGAACTCAAAAGAAAGCGATAAAGTGGCAAATACAAATATTGGCAGAAATCTGTCAAAACTGAACAGCTGACAAAGGTCGAATTTTTGAGGGATTTTCTGTTGCTCAAATCAAAAAGTGTTGAACTAACAAAAGTTTGGATATAACCTGGGGCATATGCACAAGAAATCTCAGGTCCAAAAGATAAATAGAGAATTTTCACGAATTTTTACGTTGCAGCATCGAAAACTGTTTCAGGACAGCAACATCCCCAAATCTTACCTCACTCAAATTAGAGGCTTCTCTTGGCACAACAACGAAATAAAAAGGATAAGGAGCCGTCATTACAGTAGTAATGACTTCTAAGACTCAAATAAAAGAAAAAGTACTGAAAATAAACAATGGGTTATCTCCCAAGAGTGCTTTTCTTTAACGCCTTTGAGGTAGGCGCAGTAATTTGCAAAGATGCTCATGTGGGCGCCATATAAAAGCTTGAGGCAAAGGCGCCATATAAGAACTTGAAGCAATAGAGAGCATCAAAAAGAATGTATGAAACACATTTAAATCTAAACCACTTTCTATGAAAAATAGTCTTGTAGAGAGACAAGTCATGAAAGCGCAAAGCAAAAAGCATAGGAAGGCAAAACAAGTACAACTTCAAGAATTACAACAGTAGCATCATGAATAGAACTAAAAATATAACTATCACATAAAGCATCCCTATCATGAGCCACATGCATAAAAGGATTAATACTCCCTACATGAACAATAGTAGTAGGAGCAGATTCAACAGAATAATTATTCTCATCACCATAATCATCAAAAACAGGAGGCATATTGTAATCATAACTAATTTTCTTTTCAAAAGTAGGTGAACTGAAAATATTATACCCATCATCACAAGCTAGAGAACTACTATGTCGCAAAGCATACTCATCAAATATATCATCATAAGAAGGAACATGGATAGCACTAATGGTACAACAATTATTAACCTTAGAATTGGTACCAAAAAGATTTTCAATATCAAAAGTAGAGTGCTTTTCCCAATCATGATCACTAACATAGGTAACAGGCATAGGAACATCATCCCAATCAGAATTATCATAATCTATAGCAGGATCATAACGCTTAGGGGAAGATACCGTGTCCTCTCGCCTCTTACTCCTCTTCTTCTTCTTCTTCTTCTTCTTACTCTTCTTACTCTCTCCTTTAGGAGGGAGAGACTTGAAGGGCATCTTCTCCACATATTCTTTAGGAGGGAAAGGCATCTTCTCCACATAATCTGGCTTGCTGACAGAAACAACAGAAGAAACTTTGGAGGATACGTCCTCTCTATTAATAAGATAAAAACATCTATCAGTCCTATCATAGCTTGGCAGAATATCAAGTTTTATAAGATTTTATATGTAAGTATTTGCAAGGCAATCTTTGGCACAATAGAGACGACAACCACGCAGGGAGCTATTAATATCAACATCATTCATATCTATCAAAGCAATCTTTCTAGATATCTCTTCACACGTCAAGAACAAAGTGAGCTCATCATGCTGATTGGGAGTAATCTTGTCATCACAATACAAACTTAAGGTACTAGAAGAGTAACTATTAGGGCTTGAGCATTGGAAATTAAAATGACCTATGTCATCGCAATGTTTACAAAGAAAAGGATAAAGCTCACAAACTTTTTTACCAATCTCACCTATATCCTTGTACCACATACTGGTTTCTTCATTTGCGTGGGTGATGCAATAATCTTCCTTGTTGTAACTCTGTTCACAAGGTCTATGTACTCCACAAAAATTAACATGCTTATAAGAAATAGGACTTTTAGAAGTTTGAGCATGTTTATTGCAATCATCAATAACAATATCACTTTCTATGCAAGTGTCCTTAAAAGGTTCATGATACACGTCCCCATTTCTTTTAGGAACATTCATATGGGAAGCAAAGGCTTTAAAGCAATCAACCATAATTTGAGGATCAAGACCATATTTAGCACTAAGCTCTTGAAAATTAGCAGTTTCAGCGAAAGACTTAATGCAATCAAACTCGTAATTCATACCTGATCCCTTACCTTTATCGCTATCCCAACCTTCAATATTGTTTTGAATTGTCTCAAGCAGATCCCACTTGGTGTCAACATCCTTGCTTGTGAAAGACCCATCAAAACATGCATCTAGATAGTCCTTGTAATATCCTGAAAGCCTTGCATAAAAATTATTAATAACAATATTACGGGGAAGATCATGAATAGGACATTTGTGCATTACTAACTTCAATCTTCCCCACGCTTGGGCAATGCTTTCTCCCTCATGAGGCCAAAAGTTATATATCCGATTACGATCTTTATGAATTTCACTTGGAGGATAAAACTTGGAATAAAAGAGAGGCACAATTTCCTGCCATGCAATAGATGGACCATCTTGAAGCAGCCGATACCACTCCTCAGCTCTGCCTTTCAATGATAAAGAGAATAGCTTCTTCTTAACTTGGTTCATTGAAATACCTGCACACTGGAACAACTCGCATAATTCATGTATAAAAAGCAAATGATCACCAGGATGGACAGTTCCATCTCCTAAATAGCAGTTATTCTTAGCACATTCAACAATCTTTGTAGGTATTTTAAAAGGATGAGGAGCACAAGCATCATTAGAGACATCACATATGGGAGATAAAATATCATCAGAACAAACCTTCTCCACTAAAGCTGGGGGACTAAAAATATCATACTTAACAAAACCAGCTTCCCCAAGCTTAGACTTTTCTATAGCATTAGCATTAATGGTATTCAAAGCATTCGTACTAATAACATTGCTATGCGAAATAAGCTCCAAAGGATTTTCAATTTTCTCTTCAAATCTAAAATCAAGAAAAAGACTAAAGAACTCTTTGTTTTCCATTAAGCCTAACTAGTGAAAATAAAAACAAGAAACAAAAAGATATAATTGCAGAATCTAAAGGAAATAACTCCGAGCACTCACACAGGAGGATGCGAGTACCTTTTACCTTAGCTCCCCGGCAACGGCGCCAGAAAAGAGCTTGATGTCTACGCACTTCTATTCTTGTAGACACTTGTTGGGCCTCCAAGTGCAGAGGTTTGTAGAGCAGCAGCAAGTTTTCCTTAAGTGGATCACCCAAGGTTTATCGAACTCAGGGAGGAAGAGGTCAAAGCTATCCCTCTCAAGCAACCCTGCAATTATGATACAGAAAGTCTCTTGTGTCCCCAACACACCCAATACACTTGTCAGATGTATAGGTGCACTAGTTCGGCAAAGAGATAGTGAAATACAAGCGGTAGTGATGATTATAAGTAGTAAATACAATCTGGAATAAAAATTGCTGCAAGCAAACATGTAACAAAACAGCAAGTAAACGGTGTGCAATTCTTGGAAACAAGGCCTAGGGATCATACTTTCACTAGTGGACACACTCCCAACAATATAACATGATTGAACAAATAAACAACTTCTCTCCACTATGGTACTCTGAATTACTCTCCTATTGAACAACACTAATCATTGCGTAGTGGCTACAGAAGCACCCCTTAAAGTTCATCAAGTACTTGACAAACACCACTCATAGAGATATCCAAATCAAAGCACAACTCAAGATAGATATTATTGCAACTTAGACCAAGTACTAACACGGTGCACACACTGTCAACATTACAACATGAAAGGAGGAATAGATCACTTCAATACTATCATTGTAATAATTACTCTCATAATCCACAAGAGATCACAATCATAGCCTAAACCAAGTACCACCATGATGCACGCACTGTCACCGTTACACCATGGCAGGAGGAATAGATTATTTTAATAATATCACTAGAGTACACATAATATCTGAATAATAACATCTACTTGTTCAACATGATATAAAGCTCACGATCACATAAAGATCACATCATGGGAGAGAGAGGTGAACCACATAGCTACCGGTAGAGCCCTCAGCCCCGGGGATGAACTACTCCCTCCTCATCATAGGAGACAACAAGGTTGATGGAGATGGCGGTGAGGTCGTTGGAGACGGTGGAGATGGCGATGGAGACCGATGGAGATGGCTCCGGGGGCACTTCCCCATCCCGGCAGGGTGCCGGAACAGAGATTTCTATCCCCCGAAATTCGTCGGCGGTGGCGGCAGAGCTGCGGAACTGCTTCTGGAAAATTGCCGACTCCTCTAGGGTTTTCCGTCCCGAGGCTTTATATAGGCGAAGGGGAGTCATCAGAGGGGGAGCCAGGCGCCCTCACACGGGGCTGATACGTCTCAAACGTATCTATAATTTTTGATGCTCCATGCTTCTTTTTACACCATTTGCCTATTGCTTCATTACACTTAGTGGCATTTTTATGCATTTTCCGGAACTAACCTATTAACGAAGTGCCACAGTGCCAGTTTCCTGTTTTCTGCTGTTTTTGTGTTTCAGAAGTGATACACAGGAAATATTCTCGGAATTGGATGAAACAAGTTCCTGAAGTCTTATTTTACCCGGAAGCTTCCAGAGATCCGAAGGAGAGATAGAGAGGGGCCACCAGGGCCCCACACATAGGGCTGGCGTGGCCAGGCCCCTGGCCACACCACCCATGTGTGAGAGCCCCTGGCTCCACCTCTGACATCGTCCCTTCGCCTATAAAGACCCCCCGACGAGAAAAACCTAAGGACCCGATCAGATTTCCAGAACACATCGCGATCCGCCGCCACCGTCGACCCGAAGATCGGGAGGGTCCAGAAGCTCTTCCCGGCACCCTGCCGGAGAGGGGAATCGCCACCGGAGGTCTCCTTCATCGCCATGCTTGCCTCCGGAGCGATGAGTGAGTAGTCTACCTTGGACTATGGGTCCATAGCAGTAGCTAGATGGTTGTCTTCTCCACCATGTGCTTCATGTTTAGATCTCATGAGCTGCCCTACATGATTGAGGTCACCGTTATGTAATTCTTTGATGTTGGTTTGTTGGGATCCGATGAATATTGGTGTTTATGATTAAGTTGCTGTACTGAATTATATCTTTTGTTATCTCTATGTTGTTTATGATCTTGCATGCTCTCCGTTGTTAGTGGCTATCTTGGCCGAGTAGTTGCTAGTGACTCCAAGAGGGGGTATTTATGCTCGATAGTGGGTTCATGCCTCTATTTCACCTGGGGGAGTGACAGAAACCTCTAAGGTGGTAGATGTGTTGTTGCTACTAGGGAGAAAACAACATTCATATGCTCAAGGGCATATGCTTTGTTTACATTACACACTTTGCTTAATGCAATTATTTGTTGTTCGCAACTTAATACTTGTGGAGTTCTCGGATTGATTCGCCACAAGTGGATTATTAGTCATAGATGCAGTTGGATGGCGGTCTATGTATTTTGTTGTAATGCCCAGAGTAAATCTCATAGTGATCTTCTTGACATATCACGTTATCTTTATTCTATCAATTGCCCAACTGTAATTTGTTTACCCAGCATGTGTTATTTTATCTATGGAGAGACACCACTAGTGAACTGTGGACCCCGGTCCTATTTACATCATATTGCTATCACCTATTTACTTTTCTCGTACTGTTTATTTTACTCGCATACTATATTGTTTTCCACTCGATACGCTCATAATCTTTGTTTCAAGCAAACCGGTGAGATTGACAACCTCATCGTAAGTTGGGAACAAAGTACTTGGTTGTGTGTGTGCAGGTTCCATATCACCTTCAGTCGTTGCCGTCTCTCCTCTCCTGATCGATAAACCTTGGTATCTTAACTGAGGGAAAACTAGCCGCTACACTCATCATACCTTCCTCTTGGGGTTCCCAACGGGCTGGTCATTCACCACGCACAAGGACTTACTGCTCCACGTCAACTACGCGCCACCAGTTCTTTTCTGGCGCCATCACCGAGTAGCAGCTTCTTTTCTGGCGCCGTTGCTGGGGAGGAAGAAAAGACTTCTGCGAGGGGAGTTCTTCGCACACACATTCTTTACTTTGTTATTTGTTTTGCTTTACTTTATTTATTTTACCTGCATTGCTTTTATATCAAAAACCTAAAAAAATTAGAATCCTTGGTAGTTGTTTTTACTTATCTGCTTTTAGTTTTGTTAAAATGAGTAATCCTGAAGTAGAAGTTCGTAGTTTTAAGCAACAAGGGGGAGAAAGTTTAAAAGATGCTTGGTACCGTATTAACAATGCTCATCATAGGTGTACCAAAAAGCACTCTACCACGATCCTCCGTAGAAATTTTTATGTTGGTATATCCAGTTGGAATAGGTATGTTCTTGATACTCTTACAGGAGGTAATTTTCTGGGTACTCCCACGGGAGAAGCATGCACTGTAATTGAAAGTTTAGTAGGAGTACCACCTATTCATGTTGCTAAAACTGAGACCACCTTGGAAGAGGTGGTAGAAAAGCTCAGCTCCTTAGAAAAAAGTTTGCCAAGTATCCTAGAAAATGCTAGCCGCGTTAGTGAATTAATAGAAAACATTGGTAAGAGAATTACCATTTTAGAGGCTAGCACTACTCATGACAATCAAAACTTAAGGATTGGTAAACTAGAGGAGTCTATGGAAACTATTAGTTTAATCTTCTCTTCTCTTAAATTTAAGAAGGAGAAAGTGTTTGTTGGAAAAGAGCAAAAATTTATGTATGTTCCCAAGGTTTCTGCGCTTAAATCTCAACATGTTCTTAAGATTGGTAAGACTCTTAGTTCCACTAAGGGTGACTTGCAGGCTGAATCATCTTCGGGAACCTTCAAAGAGCCTACTGAGGTAACTAGCACTTCATCACTTGATATTACTTGATTCGCAATTTTCTGCGCCTAGCTCAAAGGCGTTAAAGAAAATCACTCTTGGGAGATAACCCAATATTTTCTTTTCAGTACTTTTTCTTTTATTTGAGTCTTGAAAGTCATTACTACTGTAATGACCGCTCCTTATCTTGTTTATTTCGTTTTTGTGCCAAGAGAAGCCTCTAATTTGACTGAGGTAAAGATTTGGGGATGTTGCTGTCCTAAAACTGTTTTCGGTGCTGCACCGTAAAAATTCGTGAAAATTCTCTGTTTATCTTTTGGACCTGCGATTTCTTGTGCATATGCCCCAGGTTATATCCAAACTTTTCTTAGTTGAACACTTTTTGATTTGAGCAACAAAAAATCCCTCAAAAATTCGACCTTTGTCAGCTGTTCAGTTTTGACAGATTTCTGCCAATATTTGTGTTTGCCACTTTATCGCTTTCTTTTGAGTTCTTTTGATCATGGAACCTTTTGGGAAGTTGCTACAGTAGTATTTACTTTATATGTGGTGGTTTTGAGTTGAAACCTGAAGCTAAAAGAGGTTGAATATATTTTATGCTTGCACTAATGTTGCTAATAGAATTGTGTTTAGTTTTGTATGAAGGAAGTTTTCAAGTGTAGGGATTGGAGAATGATGAGATGAGTTGAAGAATGGACAAAAGCTCAAGCTTGGGGATGCCCATGTATCACCCCAAGAAATATCCAAGAAGTACAAGCGTCAAAGCTTGGGGATGCCCCCGAGGCACCCCTTCTTCATCGGCAAAAATCAGGTCACCTTTCAAAACACTATATTTTTATTGCTTCATGCACTATGTGTTTTTCTTGGAGCGTCAGTTGTTTTAGTTTTCTTAGTTGGTTTAGTTTGTTTGTTTGCTGCAATAAATGGTTGGACCCCAACAAATTTTCCTTTGGAGAAGTTGCTTGTTTTCATTTGCAAAGAACGCTCTAGTTTTCACTCTTATTAAAAATTGAGCGTTCTGCTTTTTCTGCTACTGCTTTTGGTTTTCGTTTTCGCCTTGATTTGCGTTCAGATCTTGTCATATCTTTTCATCAAGGTGTATTTTTGCCTCTGATCTTTATTGGTTTTCATCAAAAGAGGTGTCTTTAAAAATTTCAAATGGTGTTGGAAAAGAGAAAAAGCTTTGTGCAAAATAGTGGTACAAGAAGGAGCTTGTGTAGACTGCGGCTTAGGCTTTTTCATGTCATGCTTGATGTCTTTTTGATAGTATGCTTAGTGTTTTGCTGTAGCATGACTTGTCTCAAATAACTGAGATTGCTTAATGAGCCTTTGAAAAAATCATGCGTTGTTTTTATTGTATGGAAGCATTATTTTGGTTTTCTCCTTGATGCTTTATTTGGGTTGACTTGGCGCATGCTCACACATGTTAGACTCTTACAAAGTCGCCAATAGCCTTCATGATCATTTAGTTTTTGACTTTTGATGCCATCTTATGCTTCTTTTAATATCGCTTTGTCGTTTTGCATGATTATGGCCATTATTGCTCTCTTAGTTGGTCGCTCCCAGTCTTTTGCTAGCCCTCGCCTTGTACTGAGTATGAGCTCTACTCGTGCATCCAACTCCTAAAAGCCAAAGTTTTCTATTGTGTCCACTATAAACTCCTATGCATGGTATTTGTAAGCCATTCCAAAGTAAAATTTTCATGTGCTACCTTTCAAAAACCTTCAAAACACTTCTTGTTTTGTGACACTGTTTTTAGCTCATGGGGACGTAGTGGTCGGATTTGCTATCTTCCATATTGCTTATTCCAAAAAGAAAAAAAAAGAAAAAAAAGAAAGAAAAAAGGCACTCCTCCATGGAAAGTGAATGTTGGTGGGCACCCGATGGAATCGGTTAGCCATGGTTTGTGAAAGGAAAAAAAGGTGGGGAGGAGTGCCAAGTTTTATAAAAGAGCACAAAAGTGCCAATCTCTCTCTCAAAAACTTGCTTCATTTTTGTATGGAAGATAGTAAGAACCCCATTGCCAGTCATTGACAAAGACAACCACCTCTCAAAATCAAGTTTTATCTCTCTGTTTTACAAATGAAAAGCTCTAGCATATGTTTAATCACTGCTTCCCTCTACGAATGGCCTTTCTTTTACTTTTATGTTGAGTCACCACCTTCTTTCTTTATGCACCATTAAGAGAGCATAGTTGTCATTCTTAGTGTGATATCCATTGTCCCAAAGTTCATTGATTGATTCATGATGATTGGTTTCACTTGTTCTTAAATTATTTGTATCTAGTCGCCCTCTTAAACTTGAGGTGTCCTATGCATTTATGTTTTGCTCTCTTTGAAGGACAAGCTGAAAACCATTTGTATGTTTTTCCTTATGATGTGAACACACGTTTGACTTTCATTGTTTTATTATCATGATCTTTTGTTTGTGTTCATTTGCATGTTTACAACATGGTTGCTAAGTTCTTATTGTCATGATTATATCTTCATGCCCATGTTTTAAGTTCTATTGATCCCAGCTCACCAATGCTTACATATATGATCAAGATTGCGTGGGTGCATGTCACCTCAAAAATTATTCTTTGTTATCACTTACCTACTCGAGGACGAGCAGGAGTTAAGCTTGGGGATGCTTGATACGTCTCAAACGTATCTATAATTTTTGATGCTGCATGCTTGTTTTTACACCATTTGCCTATTGTTTCGTTACACTTAGTGGCATTTTTATACATTTTCCGGAACTAACCTATTAACGAAGTGCCACAGTGCCAGTTTCCTGTTTTCTGCTATTTTTGTGTTTCAGAAGTGATACACAGGAAATATTCTCGGAATTGGACGAAACAAGTTCCTGAAGTCTTATTTTACCCGGAAGCTTCCAGAGATCCGAAGGAGAGACGGAGAGGGGCCACTAGGGCCCTACACATAGGGCTGGCGCGGCCAGGCCCCTGGCCGCGCCACCCATGTGTGAGAGCCCCTGGCTCCACCTCTGACATCGTCCCTTCGCCTATAAAGACCCCCCGACGAGAAAAACCTAAGGACTCGATCAGATTTCTAGAACACATCGCGATCCGCTGCCACCGTCGACCCGAAGATCGGGAGGGTCCAGAAGCTCTTCCCGGCACCTGATGTCTACGCACTTCTGTTCTTGTAGACACTTGTTGGGCCTCCAAGTGCAGAGGTTTGTAGAACAGCAGCAAGTTTCCCTTAAGTGGATCACCCAAGGTTTATCGAACTCAGGGAGGTTAGAGGTCAAAGCTATCCCTCTCAAGCAACCCTGCAATTACGATACAGAAAGTCTCTTGTGTCCCCAACACACCCAATACACTTGTCAAATGTATAGGTGCACTAGTTCGGCGAAGAGATAGTGAAATACAAGTGGTATATATGATTATAAGTAGTAACTGTGGTATGAAATAAATATCGCTGCGAGCAAACAAGTAACAAAATAGCAAGTAAACGGTGTGCAATGCTTGGAAACAAGGCCTAGGGACCATACTTTCACTAGTGGACACACTCCCAATAATATAACATGACTGAACAAGTAACTTCTCTTGCTAAGGTACTCTGAATTACTCTCCTATTGAATAACACTAATCATTGCGTAGTGGCTACGGGAGCACCCCTTAAAGTTCATCAAGTACTTGACAAACACCACTCATAGAGATATCCAAATCAGATCACAATTCAAGATAGAAATCATTGCAACTTAGACCAAGTACTAACACAGTGCACACACTCTCACCTTTACACCATGAAAGGAGGAATAAATCACTCAAACTATCATAGCAATAATTATTCTCATAATCCACAAGGGATCACAATCATAGCCTAAACCAAGTACCACCATGATGCACGCACTGTCACCGTTACACCATAACAGGAGGAATAGATTACTTTAATAATATCACTAGAGTACACAAAATATCTGAATAATAACATGTACTTGTTCAACATGATACAAAGCTCACGATCACATAAAGATCACATCATGGGAGAGAGAGGTGAACCACATAGCTACCGGTAGAGCCCTCAGCCCCGGGGATGAACTACTCCCTCCTCATCATAGGAGACAGCAAGGTTGATGGAGATGGCGGTGAGGTCGATGGAGACGGCGGAGACGGTGATAGAGATCGATGGAGATGGCTCCGGGGGCACTTCCCCGTCCCGGCAGGGTGCCGGAACAGAGACTTCTGTCCCCCGAAATTCGTCGGTGGCGGCGGCGGAGCTACGGAACTCTTTCTGGAAATCTGATCGGGGGCTTAGGTTTTTCCGTCCCGAGGCTTCTTATAGGCGAAGGGGCGATGTCAGGGGGTGGACCAGGCGCCCACACACGGGCCCCGCGCGGCCAAGGGGTGGCCACGCCAGGCATGTGTCTGGGGCCCTGGTGGCCCCCCTCTGACACCTCTTCGGATGTCTGGAAGCTTCCCCTTGATTTAAGACTTCAGGAACTTGTTTCGTCCAATTCCGAGAATATTTCCCGTGTATCACTTCTGAAACACAAAAACTGCAGAAAACAGGGAACTGCCACTGTGGCACTTCGTCAATAGGTTAGTTCCGGAAAATGCATAAAAGTGCCACTAAGTGTAACGAAACAATATGCAAATGGTGTAAAAACAAGCATGGAGCATCAAAAATTATAGATACGTTTGAGACGTATCAAGCATCCCCAAGCTTAACTCCTGCTCGTCCTCGAGTAGGTAAGTGATAACAAAAGAATAATTTTTGAGGTGACATGCACCTACACAATCTTGATCATATATGTAAGCATTGTGAGCTGGGATCATAAGAACTTAAAACATGGGCATGAAAGATATAATCTTGACAATAAGAACTTAGCAACCATATTGTAAACATGCAAATGAACACAAACAAAAGATCATGAAAATGAAACAATGAAAGTCAAACGTGTGTTCAAATCATAAGGAAAAACATACAAATGGTTTTCAGCTTGTCCTTCAAAGAGAGCAAAACATAAATGCATAGGACACCTCAAAGTTTAAGAGGGCGACTAGATACAAATAATTTAAGAACAAGTGAAACCAACAATATGAGTCAATCAATGAACCTTGGGACAATGCATATCACACTAAGAATGACAACTATGCTCTCTTAATGGTGCATAAAGAAAGAAGGTGGTGACTCAACATAAAAGTAAAAGAAAGGCCCTTCGCAGAGGGAAGCAGTGATTGCAAGTTTTATAACCTTCAAAAATTATGGTACTTACCGGCTTTGAGCTCTCATTGCCCCCATCATAAGCATCTTGAATGGTTAAAGTTAATGCGAGAACAATTATGATGCATATGCTTGACAAATCATAAGTTGAAAACCTCGTGTCCCGTGAATACAAGTACCCAAACCATGCTAGTTTACTTAGAGTCCCAAGCAAGGCTCTTGTCATTGTAAGTAGATGCATATCATTGAGAACCGCCAATGGGGTACCTCCGTGCCCGATGACATGGAACAAGCCCACACCAAAATGACAGGACAAGCAGACGATGAACACCTCGACATCTCTTTTATTTGCTATATTGTTTAGCTTTTTATTGTGAGATGCGTCGTCGAATGTTCACCATGGGTATGCTGCAAATTTCCACCATGAATTATGCATGGCTTAGATTGGCGGCCCGGCGTTTCCCTAACACATATAAAAATTCCATGATCCCTACAAGATTCCCAATTCATTTCACACAGCGGGCATCCATAAACAAAAGATCACGATATCAACTCAAATAGGAAGTGCAATGTTGAAAGCTTGCCCCATGACGGCATGGTTGGGCTAGAATCCAACTTACAACTTGCAAGCATAACAACTCAACATAAAAGACCACAATGTCAAATTTTTAGAACAGGAAAAGTAAAGTGTGCCTTCCGGTTCGTGAGAGCTTTACTGACCGAATTTCGCATAACACTGGTAAGAGTTTAATTTGAAGAGAAAATAAAAGCAAGTCAAATTTACTTGGGATAGCAAATTGCTAATAGGTATGTATGGTGGACACAATGGAAAACTTTGGCTTTTAGGAGTTGGATGCACGAGTAGAGCTCATACTCAGTACAAGGTGAGGGCTAGCAAAAGACTGGGAGCGACCAACTAAGAGAGCAATAATGGCCATAATCATGCAAAGCGACAAAGCGACATTAAAAGAAGCATACGATGGCATCAAAAGTCAAAAACTAAATGATCATGAAGGCTAATGGCAACTTTGGAAGAGTCTAACATGTGTGAGCATGCGCCAAGTCAACCCAAATAAAGCATCAAGGAGAAAACCAAAATAATGCTTCCATACAATAAAAACAACGCATGATTTTTTCAAAGGCTCATTAAGCAATCTCAGATATTTGAGACAAGTCATGCTACAGCAAAACCACTAAGCATACTATCAAAAAGACATCAAGCATGACATGAAAAAGCCTAAGCCGCAGTCTACACAAGCTCCTTCTTGTACCACTATTTTGCACAAAGCTTTTTCTCTTTTCCAGCACCATTTGAAATTTTTATAAACACCTCTTTTGATGAAAACCAATGAAGACCAGAGGCAAAAATACACCTTGATGAAAATATATGACAAGATCTGAACACAAATCAAGGCGAAAACGAAAACCAAAAGCAGTAGCGGAAAAGGAAGAACACTCGGTGAACGATAAGAGTGAAAAACTGAGTGTTCTTAACAAATGAAAACGAGTTCATCTCCTCCAAAAGAAACATGATGTGATCTAACCATTTATTGCAGCAAACAAAACTAAACTAACTAAGAAAACTAAAACAACTGATGCTCCAAGAAAAACACATAGTGCATGAAGCAATAAAAATATAGTGTTTTGAAAGGTGACCTGATTTTTGCCGATGAAGAAGGGGTGCCTCGGGGGCATCCCCAAGCTTTGACGCTTGTACTTCTTGGATATTTCTTGGGGTGATGCATGGGCATCCCCAAGCTTGAGCTTTTGTCCATTCTTCAACTCATCTCATCATTCTCCAATCCCTACACTTGAAAACTTCCTTCATACAAAACTAAACACAATTCTATTAGCAACATTAGTGTAAGCATAAAATATATTCAACCTCTTTTAGCTTCAGGTTTCAACCCAAAACCACCACATATAAAGTATATACTACTGTAGCAACTTCCACAAGAGTTCCATGATCAAAAGAACTCAAAAGAAAGCGATAAAGTGGCAAAAACAAATATTGGCAGAAATCTGTCAAAACTGAACAGCTGACAAAGGTCGAATTTTTGAGGGGTTTTCTGTTGCTCAAATCAAAAAGTGTTCAACTAACAAAAGTTTGGATATAACCTGGGGCATATGCACAAGAAATCACAGGTCCAAAACATATACAGAGAATTTTCACGAATTTTTACGGTGCAGCACCGAAAACAGTTTCAGGACAGCAACATCCCCAAATCTTACCTCACTCAAATTAGAGGCTTCTCTTGGCACAACAACGAAATAAAAAGGATAAGGAGCGGTTATTACAGTAGTAATAACTTCCAATACTCAAATAAAAGAAAAAGTACTGAAAATAAAACATTGGGTTATCTCCCAAGAGTGCTTTTCTTTAACGCCTTTGAGCTAGGCGCAGTAATTTGCAAAGATGCTCATGTGGGCGCCATATAAGAGCTTGAGGGAAAGGCGCCATATAGGAACTTAAAGCAATAGAGAGCATCAAAAAGCAGATGTGAAAGACATTTATATCTGAACCACTTCCTATGCATAGGAATCTTGTAAGAAAATAAATCAACGATGCACATAGTAGCAAGCATGGATAGATAAAACAAGTGCCACTTCAAGATTTGCAACATAAAGAGGGGAAACTTAATATTGTTGAGATCCATCAAACCATGTTTCCCTCTCTCATAATAACTTTCAGTAGCATCATGAATAGAACTAACAATATAACTATCACATAAAGCATCTCTATCATGAGCCACATACATAAAAGAATTAATACTCACCACAGGAACAATAGTAGTAGGAGCAAATTCAACAGAATAATTATTCTCATCACCATAATCATCATAAATAGGAGGCATATTGTAATCATAACTAATTTTATCCTCAATAGTAGGTGAACTGAAAATATTATACTCATCATCATAGCCATCATAAACTAGAGGTTTAGTATCATCACAAGCTAGAGAGCAACTATTTTGCAAAGCATATTCTTCAAACATATCATCATAAGAAGGAACATCACATATGGGAGATAAAATATTATCAGAACAAACTTTCTCCACTAAAGCTGGGGAACTAAAAATATCATGCTTAACAAAACCAGCTTCCCCAAGCTTAGACTTTTCTATAGCATTAGTAATAACGGTGTTCAAAGCATTCATACTAACAACACTATTAGCATGCAAATTAAGCTCCAAAGGTTTTTCAATTTTCTCTTCAAACACTTCATATCTAAACTCAGGAAAAAGACTACAGAACTCTTTGTTTTCCATTAAGCCTAACTAGTGAAAATAAAAACAAGAAACAAAAATATGTAATTGCAGAATCTAAAGGAAATAACTCCGAGCACTCACTAGCAACTAAAAGACTTAGTAGCCAAAGGATGTGAGTACCTTTTACCTTACCTCCCCGGCAACGGCGCCAGAAAAGAGCTTGATGTCTACGCACTTCTATTCTTGTAGACACTTGTTGGGCCTCCAAGTGCAGAGGTTTGTAGAACAGCTGCAAGTTTCCCTTAAGTGGATCACCCAAGGTTTATCGAACTCAGGGAGGTTAGAGGTCAAAGCTATCCCTCTCAAGCAACCCTGCAATTACGATACAGAAAGTCTCTTGTGTCCCCAACACACCCAATACACTTGTCAAATGTATAGGTGCACTAGTTCGGCGAAGAGATAGTGAAATACAAGTGGTATATATGATTATAAGTAGTAACTGTGGTATGAAATAAATATCGCTGTGAGCAAACAAGTAACAAAATAGCAAGTAAACGGTGTGCAATGCTTGGAAACAAGGCCTAGGGACCATACTTTCACTAGTGGACACACTCCCAACAATATAACATGACTGAACAAGTAACTTCTCTTGCTAAGGTACTCTGAATTACTCTCCTATTGAATAACACTAATCATTGCGTAGTGGCTACGGGAGCACCCCTTAAAGTTCATCAAGTACTTGACAAACACCACTCATAGAGATATCCAAATCAGATCACAATTCAAGATAGAAATCATTGCAACTTAGACCAAGTACTAACACGGTGCACACACTCTCACCTTTACACCATGAAAGGAGGAATAAATCACTCAAACTATCATAGCAATAATTATTCTCATAATCCACAAGGGATCACAATCATAGCCTAAACCAAGTACCACCATGATGCACGCACTGTCACCGTTACACCATAACAGGAGGAATAGATTACTTTAATAATATCACTAGAGTACACAAAATATCTGAATAATAACATGTACTTGTTCAACATGATACAAAGCTCACGATCACATAAAGATCACATCATGGGAGAGAGAGGTGAACCACATAGCTACCGGTAGAGCCCTCATCCCCGGGGATGAACTACTCCCTCCTCATCATAGGAGACAGCAAGGTTGATGGAGATGGCGGTGAGGTCGATGGAGACGGCGGAGACGGTGATAGAGATCGATGGAGATGGCTCCGGGGGCACTTCCCCGTCCCGGCAGGGTGCCGGAACAGAGACTTCTGTCCCCTGAAATTCATCGGTGGCGGCGGCGGAGCTACGGAACTCTTTCTGGAAATCTGATCGGGGGCTTAGGTTTTTCCATCCCGAGGCTTCTTATAGGCGAAGGGGTGATGTCAGGGGGTGGACCAGGCGCCCACACACGGGCCCCGCGCGGCCAAGGGGGCGGCCACGCCAGGCATGTGTCTGGGGCCCTGGTGGCCCCCCTCTGACACCTCTTCGGATGTCTGGAAGCTTCCCCTTGATTTAAGACTTCAGGAACTTGTTTCGTCCAATTCCGAGAATATTTCCTGTGTATCACTTCTGAAACACAAAAACAGCAGAAAACAGGGAACTGGCACTGTGGCACTTCGTCAATAGGTTAGTTCCGGAAAATGCATAAAAGTGCCACTAAGTGTAACGAAACAATATGCAAATGGTGTAAAAACAAGCATGGAGCATCAAAAATTATAGATATGTTTGAGACGTATCAGCACCCTGCCGGAGAGGGGAATCGCCACCGGTGGTCTCCTTCATCGCCATGCTTGCCTCCGGAGCGATGAGTGAGTAGTCTACCTTGGACTATGGGTCCATAGCAGTAGCTAGATGGTTGTCTTCTCCACCATGTGCTTCATGTTTAGATCTCATGAGCTGCCCTACATGATTGAGGTCACCGTTATGTAATTCTTTGATGTTGGTTTGTTGGGATCCGATGAATATTGGTGTTTATGATTAAGTTGCTGTACTGAATTATATCTTTTGTTATCTCTATGTTGTTTATGATCTTGCATGCTCTCCGTTGTTAGTGGCTATCTTGGCCGAGTAGTTGCTAGTGACTCCAAGAGGGGGTATTTATGCTCGATAGTGGGTTCATGCCTCTATTTCACCTGGGGGAGTGATAGAAACCTCTAAGGTGGTAGATGTGCTATTGCTACTAGGGAGAAAATAACATTCATATGCTCAAGGGCATATGCTTTATTTACATTACACACTTTGCTTAATGCAATTATCTGTTGTTCGCAACTTAATACTTTTGGGGTGTTCGGATTGATATCCCCGAGAGTGGATTATTAGTCATAGATGCAGTTGGATGGCGGTCTATGTATTTTGTTGTAATGCCCAGAGTAAATCTCATAGTGATCTTCTTGACATATCACGTTATCTTTATTCTATCAATTGCCCAACTGTAATTTGTTTACCCAGCATGTGTTATTTTATCTATGGAGAGACACCACTAGTGAACTGTGGACCCCGGTCCTATTTACATCATATTGCTATCACGTGTTTACTTTTCTCGTACTGTTTATTTTACTCGCATACTATATTGTTTTCCACTCGATACGCTCATAATCTTTGTTTCAAGCAAACCGGTGAGATTGACAACCTCATCGTAAGTTGGGAACAAAGTACTTGGTTGTGTGTGTGCAGGTTCCATATCACCTTCAGTCGTCGCCGTCTCTCCTCTCCTGATCGATAAACCTTGGTATCTTAACTAAGGGAAAACTAGCCGCTACACTCATCATACCTTCCTCTTGGGGTTCCCAACGGGCTGGTCATTCACCACGCACAAGGACTTACTGCTCCACGTCAACTACGCGCCACCAGTTCTTTTTTGGCGCCATCACCGAGTAGCAGGGGCTCGCGCGGCCAGGGGCCTGGCCGCGCCACCCCTGTGTGTGGGGCCCTGGTGGCCCTACTCCTTCTCTCCTTCGGATCTCTGGAAGCTTCCGGGTAAAATAAGACTTCTGGAACTTGTTTCGTCCAATTCCAAGAATATTTCCTGTGTATCACTTCTGAAACACAAAAACAGCAGAAAACAGGGAACTGGCACTGTGGCAACTTGTTAATAGGTTAGTTCTGGAAAATGCATAAAAGTGCCATGAGGTGTAACGAAACAGTAGGCAAATGGTGTAAAAACAAGCATGGAGCATCAAAAATTATAGATACATTGGAGACGTATCACTGATCCATATAGATTTCCTCTTCCAACTCTCCATTAAGGAATGTTGTCTTTACGTCCATTTGATGAACGATAAGACCATAAGATGCATCCATGGAAAGTAGTACTCGAATGGTGGTTAATCTTGCGACAGGTGAATAGGTGTCAAAGTAATCTTCACCTTCTATCTGTGTGTAGCCTTTCGCTATAAGTCTCGCCTTGTACGTCTCAATAGTACCATCAGGCCTTAGCTTCTTTTTGAACACCCACTTGCAGCCCACAGGCTTACAGCCATGGGGGCGCTCTGATAATTCCTATGTTCTATTAGAAAGAATCGAGTCCATCTTATTTTGGACAACTTCTTTCCAATCATCTGCATCTGGTGATGCATATGCCTCAGCAATGGACGTGGGAGTATCATCCACAAGGTACACAATGAAATCATCACCAAAGGACTTTGCAGTCCTTCGTCTCTTGCTCCTTGTAGGAGCTTCATTGTCATCCTTCTCATCAACGTTCTCAAAAATGTTCTCATATGATTGCTCAAAATAATCATCACATGCACTAGATTCAGGAATTATCTCAGAAGAAAATCTAGCAGTGCTATGCATATCTTTCATAGGAAACATATTCTCAAAAAATGTTTATAGTGTCAGTATGCATATCAGGTACCTCAGATTTAACTACTAAAAATCTATAGCCAATGCTCTGCTGAGCATAACCTAGAAAGATGCAATCCATAGTCTTTGGTCCGAGTTTGCGTTTCTTTGGGATGGGAATGTTGACCTTCGCCAAGCATCCCCAAGTGCGCAAATACGAAAGTGATGGCTTTCTCCCAACCCACTTCTCATAAGGGGTTTTCTCTTTATTCTTGTTAGGAACTCTATTCAGGACATGATATGCAGTCAACAAAGCCTTCCCCCACCATGCCTTCGATAAACCAGCAGTGTCGAGCATGGAATTCACCAAGTCAGACAGCGTGCGGTTTTTCCTCTCGGCCACCCCATTAGATTGGGGCGAGTAGGGAGGCGTCCTCTCATGAATAATACCGTGTTCCTCACAGAATTCGTCAAAGATTTTAGGAAAATACTCTCCACCACGATCCGACCTAAGACGCTTGATCTTTCTCTCTCGTTGATTTTCAACTTCGGCCTTATAAATTTTAAAGTAGTCTAAAGCTTCATCTTTAGTTCGCAACAAGTAAACATAGCAAAATCTAGTCGCATCATCAATCAAAGTCATGAAATATCTCTTTTCACCTTTTGTCAACACACCATTCATCTCGCATAGATCAGAATGTATGAGTCATAGAGGTGCCAAGTTTCTCTCCTCGGCCGCCGTATGAGGCTTACGAGGTTGCTTCGATTGCACACAACTATGGCACTTAGAACCTTTGGCAATAGTGAATTTCAGAATTAAACTAATGCTGGATAACCGAGACATCAAACCAAAATTAATGTGACATAAACAAGAATGCCAAACACTGGTATCATCATTAACACCATCACAAATATGGTTCACGGATTTATTACAGAAATCTGAAAGTGAAAAGCAGAACAAGCCTCTGTACTCATAGCCTTTTCCAAAAAATTGTCCATGCTTAGAAACGACTACCTTATTCGACTCTAAAATAACCTTACCCATCTCTGCAGAGAAGGGAACCACTAACAAGATTCTTTTTCATAGAAGGGACATCCTGCACGTTCCTCAGCTGCACGATCTTCCCCAAAGTGAACTTCAGATTTACCGTGCCAACACCACGAACAGAGGCATGCGACCCATTGCCCATCAAGATGGAGGAATCCCGTGCGGCCTGGTAAGAAGTGAACATAGAGATGTCAGCACACACATGAACGTTAGCTCCCGTATCAATCCACCAAGAGGGAGATTGAAATACCGAAAGAACAGTAAATAGATTACCATACCCATCAGTATTGCTAGCAGTCACGACATTGACATTCTTGGCCTTTTTTCCTCTGTGGTCTACGTGTTCTGGGCAGTCCTTGGAAAAGTGGCCGGGCTCTCCACAAGTGAAACAAGTCAGATCACTCATGTCCCTGTTCGGCTTCTTCTTCTTGAAGGTTGTAGTCTTTACAGGCTTATTGAAAGAGGGCTTGAAGTTCCCTTTGTTCTTGCCTGAGGATTTGCCTTTCTGTTGCACAAAGTTAGCAGTAGCATGACCCTCTCCTTTCTCAGTAGTGTCTTTAGCACGAGCCTTCTCCTCAACATCAAGGGACGCTATCAGATTTTCAACTGATATCTCCTGTCTTTTGTGTTTGAGAGCTGTGGTGAAGTTCCTCCATGAAGGGAGCAACTTAGCAATAATGCAACCCGCCACAAACTTATCAGGTAAGGCACACTTAAGGAGTTCGAGTTCTTTGGCAATGCACTGTATCTCATGAGCTTGTTGAACCACAGGAAGGTCCTTAGTCATCTTAAAATCATGAAAGCTCTCCATGATGTACAGTTCACTGCCAGCATCTACAGCACCAAACTTGGCATCCAGTGCGTCTCAGAGCTCCTTTCCGTCTTTTATGTGCATAAACACATCATACAGACGGTCAGCAAGAATGCTCAGAATGCATCGCACAAAGACAGTATTGGCTTCCTCAAATTTTTTTTGATCCTCGTCAGACATAGTTCCTTCAGGTTTGCCTTTACTAATCTGGAACACTTTGATCGTGGTCAGCCAAAGCTCAGCCTTGTACTACCACCTCTTGAAGTGCACACTGGTAAATTTATCCGACCTCAGTGCATCGGTAAAACCAGCCATTGATAATTCAGGAAATTGCCTACAATTAGGTTTTTGGATTGTTGGATAATTAGGCACAATTTCCATGATTAATTCTATAATATTAAACATGAAAATACCAGCTACTACCACATATAACTCGAACATACTAGATGTACTAAACAATAAGATGAACGGAAACAAGTAGCAGCTAAACATGTAATCGCAGAACATGATGAACAGACGAACAGCAGTAGACTGCACGTACCATTCGTTTGCAGATGTAGTCGTTGCAGTAACATTGTTGATCACAACGTTGGAGTAGACTGGTCGAAGCAGACGGCGATGAAGACGGTGGTAGGCTGCACCGCCCGACTTGGATGGAAGACGACCCATGATGAAGAGCTTGAGCAGCTGCGCAGAGCGCTTCCCAAAAACCTAATTCGCCCTCTCCTGTACAGGATCGCAAAGGCGAGTGGTTCTGGAGACCTGCTCTCCCGTTCGCTGGTGCACGCCGGCGCTCGGGATGAGGTAGACTACGGAGGCGGCGCAAGCAGCAAGAGGTGGTAAAACCCTAGATCGGTTTCAGGATGTGTGTGGCGGTAGCCGGGCAAGAGTTTATATAGGTGCGGGCGCGCAGCGGAGAAACCCTTGGCAACCACGATCCGGGAGCGACCCGAACCGGCTAGCTGTGATGCGTCCGTCAAGGACTCGGTCAAACGCTCGGTTTTTCCTGTGCAGCAAAAAGATAAGCTCGGCTCCGAGGCTCAATTCCGCAAACCGCGGCGCGCGCATGCGTCGTGACGAGACGAGCGAGCGAGGAGAAGGAGCGCGCGTGTGGTACTTCTCTTCTCACTCACTTATCAAGTGGTGCAACACCCCACCTTATATATTGGTCTACATCTCTCCCAACTTTCTATGTGGGACTAAACTTAGCTTCCACCTCTTGCCTTTGTGCAGCCAACAACTTGGGCTGCATATTACATGGGTTTACACATATGGGCTTTGAGATTTTAAGGAATTTCTGAAATCTAGTATGGGCCAAGCTGAAATGGCCCAATATTTCAACACCTATTTGCGTAGAATTTGACTCTTCGATTCAACTTTGCCTTATCCTTCAGAAAATTAGGAGCATACTGGATATATTAGCAGCTCCCGATTTTTTGAGGTGTTCCAAGGTAACATTAGGTTATCATGGTCATATTGGTTCCAGTTTATCCCTTGGTTTCCTAATTTTTATTTGGAGTAGACTTGGGTTATTCTGATGTTTGTGAAAGAAGGGCGTCGATTATGTGAGGAGTTAAAATATTCTTTTCACGTTTTGTTCTTGCCCCTCTTTTACAGCAATGATAATATTTTAACAATGTATTCCGTTGCAACGCACTGGAAATTTTCCTAGTAACACTTATGAAAAAAGATATACTGTTCTTAGGATTAAAATTCTCACGATTACAAGGAAGACACACGAGAGCTATACATCCCGCCGGCGATCGATCCTACAGCTATGACCCTGCGGAGTCGTCTACTTGCAGCCAGTGAAGGTTTTGTCTACTTGCAGGCCCGGACATGCGCTCTTGTAGCTCCTGGATCCGCACTAGCATCTCGTCGACGGCCTGAAGCTCGCGACTCACCCGCTCCTCCACCTCGCGCCGCCGGGCCAGCTCCTTCTCCCGCGCGCTGCCCAGCGTGTACGCCGCCAGGCCGATCGCCCAGACCCCTAAGATCCGCAGCGCCGACATCGCCGTCTCTGAACGACTATGATCTCTCCGCGCTGACACACAGGAGGCGGCCGTGTGGGGTGCCTGAAAGAAATAGGATCGGCCGGAGGAGGACTCCGAATAGGAGAGGAGATGAGCGAGGGGTTCAGTTCCGTCTCCGTGTGCGTATGTGACTTTCTCCTTTTCTACGCTCGTTTCCGCCTTCCTCCTAGGAAGACGCTCACTGGAGTGTATCTGTATACGAAAGAGTTTGTTTACTCTGAACTCTGAAGAAAGACGGCCGCTCACTAGAGGAGACAATACTGTCTCATCGCTGAACCGCTGACCCAGGTACACAGCCAGCTAAATTACCAAGAAATAGTACAGCCGGCTAAATTACTAAAAAAGAAAGTACAGCCAGCTGCATGCACTTTCTTTACTTTGTCCAACGACGATACATTTTGCTTCACTCCACTTCTGAAAACGTGGCCAACAGATTGAGGGGAAGAGTGGTGGATTAAGCAGTTGATGATCAACACCTGTCCATGTGATTAAAGAAAGAAGATTCAAATGTTGTCTCTTTTTTATGGCAGATGGGAGTCCTTCAACAACCACAAGAGATATCACAGGCCAACTAAAACCGATACCCATTAATTACTTGAACTTGAGAGTAGAAAAGCAAATAAAGAATGTTTCAAATGCTACAAAGTTATGTATTACACGATATCTTTTTTTTTTGCGGGTAAAAGAGGATTTATATTACGCACTATGGGTTACAAGGAGGTCATGGGCTAGTTCCTGACGAATACACTCAGGACCAGAACCAAGCCAAGTCATGGAAAGCTTATCCGTTCTTGCCAAGTTTGCAAGACGGTGACTAACCCTATTCTGCGATCTATCCGCTTTTACAAAAACTAGCAAGATGGCCCTCCTAAATGTGAGGGCATCATATTTATCATGTTAAATATTGTAATAAAAATAAGTTCATGGTTACAAAGATTTTGAAAATAACCCTAAATCTATGACTATATAGCTATTGTAAGTAAAAAAACAATCTTTACAATCCCATGGTGCTACGAAATACTGCAAACCCGATTATTATCACTCCTCGGTAGCATTATACTACCATACTTTAGATCAATTTTTCGATTTACATGATATAACACATAAGAATATAACGTGTAGTTGCCATGATGTATACGCTAAAGTCTATAAGTATTGTAAAATGCATGGCTGACACGTAAGTGTATTTGTTTATTATGGAATCTGAATATGAACTCATAAAGTCATAAGCAAAGATATGTATCCAAGATGTTGGGCCAATTAAGTTATCCTTTCAACTTTAGTGTGATCAAAAAATCCTTGTAAGCGGATTCTTCTTGTTACAATCTAATATGTTTGCATTGTCACTTCTACATCAACATCATCGTTCTCTCTAATGACCGATCGAAGACCAGATTTTTGTTTTACACAGATTATGCTAATAGATAAGTGCCATCAGGCACAGATCAAATTAAGAACTGAAATATTGTTTAGATAATCTAGGCTTTGAAATATGTATTTTTATACCAATGTGAAAATTAAGTTGACTCTTTTCACTTCATTCCTTTCAGTTCTTAATATTGGAATGGTGTTGATTAATAATTAGAAACTTATTATTTCTTCGACCCTATTGTGAAGCATGTCGACCTCGGATACAACATAAACATAAATAACCAACAATGCTATCCAAAAACATGGATAACATTGAACACATTTAAACTATGCTCAATCCGTAATAATTTCTGTATCCGTGAATGACATGCATTTTTCCTATCGATAACCAATTGCACCCTCCCGCAGACTTCCAGAAAAATCCTTGTAACTAATTAAAAAGTTGTTGGACGACATGTATGCATGACACGTTGGAAATCCACATGTAAGAAAGTGGATACCGTGAGTATGTTTGCGTGTATCCTCAGGTTATTCCGCAAGAACACAATGAAAGTGGATACCAGATGTGTCAATTGAGCTAATCACCATCTAACGGCCTTTTTTGTCCCTGCAAGCGAAAAGTAAATAACATGAACTCAAATGTGATGCATCAAAAGTAAATGGTTTGCATGAATTTGAAATTAGTTTATGGAAAATTTACTAATAAGCCTGGATTTCGAAAAGGAGCAGGTTAGTGTCCAGTGTCCAACATAAACATAAACATAAATAACCAACAATGCTATCCAAAAACATGGATAACATTGAACACATTTAAACTATGCTCAATCCGTAATAATTTCTGTATCCGTGAATGACATGCATTTTTCCTATCGATAACCAATTGCACCCTCCCGCAGACTTCCAGAAAAATCCTTGTAACTAATTAAAAAGTTGTTGGACGACATGTATGCATGACACGTTGGAAATCCACATGTAAGAAAGTGGATACCGTGAGTATGTTTGCGTGTATCCTCAGGTTATTCCGCAAGAACACAGTGAAAGTGGATACCAGATCGGTCAATTGAGCTAATCACCATCTAACGGCCTTTTTTGTCCCTGCAAGCGAAAAGTAAATAACATGAACTCAAATGTGATGCATCAAAAGTAATTGGTTCGCTTGAATTTGAAATTAGTTTATGGAAAATTTACTAATAAGCCTGGATTTCGAAAAGGAGCAGGTTAGTGTCCAGTGTCCACTCACATATATAAAAACTGTGCAAAGGGCTATGCTGGAGGAAAAGGTCTACTACCCACTGTTTTATTCTAACAATGCAAATTTTAGACGTAATTGTATGTCAAAAGAAAGATATCGTTGAGATCAATCTAATCAAATAACTAAGCGAATTCATGGCATACGTTATTTCTTAATAATTGTTTTGTTCCTACTCATGTTGTATATCATCAATGAGTCGCTCTCTTTTTTATTTCAGACAATAAGTTGAAGGGCATGTGTGTTCTTTTTGTGTGTGTGCAGATATACGTGTAGCCATGATGTATGTAATGTTGTTTTCTCACAGGGCATTTGATCGAGCTCCAGCACCTGCCAAAAACATCAAAGAAGAACCTGTGGACACCACTCAAATAGGACTGACCTCTGAATCAATTCTTGCGGTTGTGGGGCAGAGAAACAACGTTGAGACCCGCAAGAAAGAAAATGTGAATTAACAACAAAGTAAAAGAAATCTAACGCCGAAGATTGCATACATCCGAACCACTATATCCTCCCATCGTTCTCCATCTCCCAGCCGACGCCTCAACTCTTTCATCGACTTGCACGGCGTTCTCCTTTGTTGTTATATCACACATGCTTTTTTGTATGGACTGGGGAGCTACGTCCTAAGGCCCGAGGACTGATTTTTTTTATAATAGTACTCCTACTGACTTTGGCATTAGTAATGAATATATTTTGTTTGTCAAAACCCCTATACTGCATTCCATCGAAGTCCCTTCCGTCAAAACTCAGTCCACACAATGGCGAACCTATTTGATGTATTAGCACAACAGGACGTATAGACTTCATGTCAAAGATTACTTCTGCGTATGAAAAAAACAGAAAAAAAACAAACTGTTTCCTACAGACCTGACAAAATTCAAATTTGCCCCAGCGGCTCCTTCTTGTTACGCCTCCTTAATTTCTTGTGATCAGTAGCCAGTAGTGATCTAGCAGCGCACATATCTAATAGCAAGAAAGAGGAGAGGGCATTGCTTAGCTGAGATGACAGAAATTATTGCCCGTTCAGCCTGTGAAGATGGCCGATGGTCCAAGCGGCCGTAGATCGGCAGGTGTCGGAGGTCACAAAAGCTTTGATCAATGCTGCCGCATAGCTGCACGTCCTGCTCCTGCATGATGCGGAGGAGGCCACGCCTACCAGATCCAACTTGCTTAACGATATCGGCGCAAACTGGTTACAGAGGGAATCATCGAATCGTCAGGCATTTCATGAGCATATAGAACGGGCCTAGCTTAGAACGGGCCTAGCTTGAGGGTGCTGAGGTGTAGGTTGTTCGATGGCTAGGAGGAGGCAAAGCGAGGGCGGCCGCATGGCCATGGAGTCGGCCGGGCTGGGGCTCAGGTCGGGCAATCGAGCTAATCACCACAGCAGGCCTTTTTTTTCTCTCACGGTAGATCCCATGTCTAATACGATTGATCGAACTAATCCCCGGTCGATTAGGAACATTTCTTTTTGAAAGAACCATACAACAAAGAGATGTATACGTGACAATGGGGCATATTGATGTGAACGAAAGTTTTTTGATCTCAGCCGTTATAATTAGGTCCCACAAAAATTGGACGAATTAGATAATTTTAATTATGTGGATTAACCTCGTGTCTTTATTTTAGACTTCCGTATTGTGCTTTTAGTATATAGTAGATGATTTCTCTATCTCCATTAACTAAATATCTAATATTTGAGATTAAGTGCAGAAGCAAGGAACGATCTTGCTTTCTTTCCAAGGCCATCTTGATCAAATTCATGCAATCCGTCTCCACTATAATTGGCTTTGTGCTCCTTAAAAAGGAAATTCGAAGCCCTTCTTCACAAGCTCTAGCTTCAGCTTCAAAAGGGTCGATGCAACTCAGGAGCTGGCTACAGGCACTGAAGACAATCTGACCAACCTCATCCCGTAAAATACATCCAGAACCAGCAGAGCCATCCTCCGGATGAAAAGAGCCATCGATATTCAGTTTCAGCCAGATCCAACTCTCGATGTTTTACTGCCTATACACCAGGGCTAGCTACCTAATCATGCAAACACTGGTATTGATGAACATGAGAACATCCATGAGGGCTATCTGAAGAGATCAATCGATGAGGGGTGGACCCAAAAAGAATTTGGAGTGGTGGCAAAAAGAAATTACGGAGGGCACAACTATCGTCAATCCACAGAATTTAATTTTTTTCATTCAAATATGAACAAATTATATTTGATTTGAAAATTTTGACTCACCGTTGCTTACTTAGAGAAGGTATAGGAGGAAATAGGGTAGGGACCAAGGGAGACCCCATTTCTTGTTCATCTTTGAGAGATCACAAGCCAATGCCTGAGCTTGGCAAGTACTGTGAGAAGACAAAGAGAAACAGATGGATGTAGGGGTTCAAATTCAGGGAGGCCATGATCTTGATAGCACCACTGAGAGAGAAGCACACACACGCAATCTATAATTTCATGTTTAAAAAAATAAAAATAAAACCTCATGTTTAAAAGCCCCGATTGCATAACTATCCCTCCAATCGCAAATAAGTATCAGTGACTTAGTATAAATTTTATACTAAATTAGTACAAATCACCGACACATTTCTAATCGGAGGGGATGGATTCATAATATCGCATATTAAACAAACATAATCTAACAATCGGTCCGCTCAATTTAGATCCAAAGTTACATAATTGCACGTTAGAATCGCGATTCTAAACACCCATGCTCTGGAGCACGTAAGCAGTAAACTCAGCGAAGAGTTCTAAAAGGAGTCTGAAGATGACATCCAGTTCAGACACCGTCGGTAGTCCTAACCATTTTTAATTTGAGTATCTGCTTTGGATCTCGTGCTTAATTATTTTGACCAGCAAAATCTCCCGTCCAGCTGCTCCTCTCCACCCACACCCACCCTAACCTTCTCACCTGAGACTCGAGCTTTGACCAGTGACAACTAGTGCTAATGCATGCTTCCGCCGACAATAGTCACCTAATCACCTGTCTCACTCACCGCGTCCTTCGGAAATCGCTGACCAAAGTACACAGCCCAGCTAAACTACCAACACAAAAGTACACCCAGCTGCAGAATTACCAAAAAATAAGTGCATCCAGCTACACACACTTCACTTACTCTGCCCAACGAACGATGCATTTTCTTCACTCCATGGCTGAATTTATGGCCAAATTATTGAGGAAAAGAGAGGTGCGTTAAAGTATTTACGTATTTCATTATCACCTGCTCGTGTGATTAAAGAAGATTCACATGTTGCCTCTTTCTCTCGGCAGATGGGAGCCCTCCAACAACCACAGGATATCACAAGGCAACTAAAAATCCATACGCCTTAATTACTACTTTGAGAAAGAAGAGAAATATATAAATAAAGAACATTTCAGCATTCCAGGATACTATTAAACCACTGTATAATATACAAAGACATGTAGTAAAGGCGGGAGCTACAATCACAGCTTTGCAACATCAATCACTGTTTATACACAAGGGCTAACTATGCTAATCATGCAAGGAAAGCATGGAGACACCTGTATCGATGAACATCTGTCTGTATTATCATCTTTCTAGCTAGAAAAAATGGGAGACAAAAAAAGGTAGTATATATCTGATGATACCATGGTCAACATCATGGACCAGAAGAGATCGACTGAAGGAAGCTGACGATGACGATGATGACGAGCCTGCATCGATCCTCGTCAGTTGTGAAGAGGGTTGGGACCTTGAGGCACCACTCTTCTTGAAACAGCAAACTTCTCGGCATCGATGCTGTCGGTGTCATCGTCGCCGTTGCCGCCTACCTCTCGAGAAGGCAGAGGAGGAGATATGGCCGGGGGAAGCCCAAGGCCTCTGAGCTTATGGCCCGCTTCTTCTTCCCTGAGCGTTCTCAGGCCATGGCTTGAGCTGGGCAACTGTGACATGGCAAGGAGCAGGAGTAGGAGGATGCAGGGGAGCAGGTGCTGTTTGGAGGACCTGGTGCTCATGGCATCAGAGAGAGAGAGAGAGAGAGAGAGAGAGAGAGAGAGAGAGAGAGAGGGAGAGAGATGGGAGGCAAGGAGGGTGGAGGCTATTAATATGGATTTAGCTGGGGTGAAGAGAGACACGAGTAACAAGAAATAGAGTGCATGCATGAATTGCATGATCCTCTATCCCTATGGTCCGGTTACTCTGACTACATAATAATGTGTTTGGTTCACAAAAAGTTTGGCATGTGGGGCCAACTGATTTTTCCCAAGAAAATCCGTGTTTCCTGAATTTTTTGCATATGGAGACCAGAGCTGAACACATAGTGCCATCCTATTGATGAACACACAGTGCTATCCTATTGACCAGATATATCAATATTTTCACAAGTGTCTCATCAATGGACTTGGTGATCTAAAAGGAGGAGCAGTTGTTAGATTTGAGTGAAGAAAAGCTGTGTACTTTAGTCTCAAAGGCCTACATATGATATATATAGAATGTATCATGAAACTCATGGTGCATAAATAATTATGCCTAGGCTGAGCAGAGCTCATGGACAACCTTGGCTGCTTGTGGCAAGAAGTCCTACAAGCCATCATGTTAGCCTGCTCAGGCAAGCAAGCAATGGTCATAGACACAAGTTATCTATCTATAGGGTGAAAGCAGGAGATGTCTCCTACCATTAGACTTTCAGAGCATGGTAGGGTAGCTCAAGCTTAATTAACAGTCCCCAGTAGATTCCCAACAACATAGGCCCCACGTCCTGGTGGGAATCCAGACACAAACAGGTGCCCAGCCCATAATCTAAATAGAAGACTGGAAGAAGAGACACAAATGTCAATGTAGCAAAGCAGTCTTTCCTCGAATGAAAAAATAAATAATGTAAAGCACAGTCTTCAAGTTAGGAAGAATCCAGCAGCACTAAATAGTAATGAACATGTTTAGGTGGTCATTTTCCTTGCAAAGCTCGATACACGTCTTCATTGCCAAGTAGGTAGTTTTGTAAAATCTGACAATTTTTAAGCTTCTAACCACCCTAACTTATCATTACCAAAAGCTGAAGGAGAAAAGAGTGGCAGTGGACCAATTGCTTGGCTGTTTGCTGCAGACTGACTGAGGAGACACTAGCTACAATCTCCAACTTATTTTTTTTGGGCTGACTAACCGTGGTTCAGTAGATCTGGTAATAAAAAGGCATCCTGTCAGTATAACTTATTTCCAGTCGACATGTTAACTTGTTACTTGATGTATACCTGGACCAGCGAGTGTGAATGCCCTGGTTCATTAATGCTGCCCTCTCATTGCGAGCAGGTTTGATAGCAATTTAAATCAGGCAACCAGATCGCTGTTGAAGAGTAATTGCAAGTTTAGCTGGAGAAATGAATGGAATTGTACGAAACATAAACTGCCTTAATAAGCATGGTGCTTACCTGTGGAAAGGACATCCAGTTAAGCTTTTTGGTGTGCCAACTAAATTTCCGTGAGCTGCCTGATACAAAATGCTACAGGGACAGGGTTTGTGCAAGAATAGTTGTTCTTCTACCAGGCTAATCTGCACTCTGGTATGAGCAAGCATAGTTGTAAAGCATGAGATTGTAGACCTTCACTGGTATGATCTTTGCTGTATATGCATGACAGCATGAGAGATCTACAGCATTACTGCATGAGAGGGTTTAGCAGCATGTGATTGTTACCTTGGTGGTGGGATCTCTGCCACTTGTTTTCCTGCAGTGTGGTCAACAGCAACACAGTTTAGTTATACCACTGTACGAGACACGGGTTTGAGTCAAATCATGTTGCTTCTGCTATAAGCGTAGTGTTTCACGGTCTCTCTCATGGGCGCGTGAATCCTGCATCAAGTGTCTGCCATACATGTAAGGTAAGGTAACAGACTTGCACATCAAGTACCTGCACTTTTGTTTAATATTGTTTAGGTATATGCAAATAGAATGGATGAATGAGACACTGTAAAATACTCCCTCCGCTCCATTATCCTTGCTGTTGAACTAAAATCACGACAAGAATTATGGAACAGAGGGAGTACCAATCAAAGAGAACATGGTAAGTTCCAGTTACCTTCAGATAAAGGAATGTCTCAGTAAACCTGAAGAGTAAGATATCCCACTTAAGATTATCAAACAGAATTTCACGTGAGCTTAAATATTCTTGGTACAACATAACTGCAAACTTCTGAAGAACACACGAATGCCATTTTTTTTTCAGAACGGCACAAGCAACAGTAAAATCAAGGGCAAGTCACCCAATGAAAACAATAGATCTTTCACATGGGTCCAACAGAATCTACTGCTGCTCCAATTTCGGCAAACTAAGAGGGGCTCTTTGTCGGGTTAAAAGGGAGGTTCTTTGTGCCTTCAATACTTTGATTCAAGTAACTCTCTTCGGAACTTGAACAAAAGTTTGATGAATATTATGTACTGGCTTCTGCATCAATTGTAGCTCTGACTCCATCTTTAAATGTAATTGGCTGGATGCCGAGCATCTGAGTTAGCTTGGTGATATCCATGGATATGTCTGATGGAGAAGCCACACCCCGATTAACCTGGATAGTAACAAATGTACAGGGCTATTAGACGATGATAAAGGGTTGTATGGATATGCAACACCTGAAATGAACTCATTGCTAAGGCAACCAGGATGGAAAACTATGAATGAAAGGCGGAGCAAAGCTAGAACAAAATTGCAAAATTAACCCTAACAGTAAAAATGTAAAATTCCTCTATTGCAATGTGAACTATGACCTATATCATTATGAACTACGACCTGGATAGACCTTGGCAAGAGCTGAAGCTCCGTTTCTCTGAATCTGGGCACTCCATGTTCTTTGCTTCAACCTCTATGGTAACGGGTCCATGGTGATTTTCTGAGAGGATAACTAAATGGCTAGATTGTCGCTCTCTCAGAGAAATTAACAATGCCATCTACAGCTTTGTACCGAAGTGTCGTCGCAAGCGTCACACTGTGGGCCTGTGGCTGAGGCACTTCATGAGCACGCCTGGGCGCGGGACCTGCCGGGCTCTCTTGCCATGACCGAGCTTGTCCAGTACATCTCCCTTAGGTGTTCCCTCGACACTGTGTACCTGACCGAGGTGCGGACCGCCTCATTTGGAACTGGACTAGCATCGGCATCTGTACCACTAAATCCTTCTACTTGGCCACATTCCATGGCTCCATCAGATGTTTGGCCTGGATGAACATGGCATACTTGGGCTCCCCAGAAGGTCAAGTTCTGGTTTTGGCTTGCGAGTCTTGATCACTGCTGGACGGCCAAGCGTTTTGCACGCCGGGGTCTTGATCATGCGCTGGCATGCATATTCTGCGAGTAGGGCCTCGAGACGTCGCATCACATTCTGGTGGAATGGCCTTTCTCTCAGCAGGTTTAGCATGCCATCTTGTGCGCTAGCCGTGCAACTTGCAGTCCTCCTGACACCGGTGAGACCCTGCTCGATTGGTGGCTTAAGGCCAGACTTGAAACTCCCAAGACGTTGATGAAGGGGCTCACCAGTGCCGTGCTTCTTACCTTGTGGATGCTATGGAAGCACCACAAAGATTGTACGTTCGATGGCGCTCGGCCTAACCTGCCCAGGCTCTTCGGTTTAATTAGGGAAGAGGCACGCCATTGGGCTTGTCGACGTGCATTGGGTACGCGTCTTGTAATCGCATCAGTTTGCGACATAATTAACATCTTCTTGTGTGTTTTGTAGTCTGCCCTCCAGGCTAAACTACGCTTTTCTTCCTTTTCAATACAATAAGATGCATTTTCTCAACAAAAAAAATCTGAAAACAGTCCACATGAGCAGAGGGTGAGAGCGAGGGCCATACCGATGATGCAGGTACAGATTTGATTATAGAATGGCTATATCCACGAACATCAGCAACAGACTCAGCCATCTGCAGTCTTGAAACCCTATCTGGTCCACCAACATTCAGAAGTACCTGGATTTTTTTGCCATCTGCACAATGTGCTTTAGTGTCAGTGCAACTGATAAATGAGCAAAATAAGAGAACTCTTAAAGATGGACTGAACAATTTAATTGTTATTAAACAAAAAGTGGAGTGTATATTAGAAAGAGAGCAGATTATAGATAGTCTACCATTATACCATATAATAGGAACATTCTTAATGACGGAACTCCATAAATCACATTGAGTTCACCATTTTCATACCTGATAACCAATTATTTGTTAAAGACAATATTACATCCACCATATCCTTCACATAAACTGGGCAGCGGTACTCATCATTGAAAAAATCAACTTGCTGGCCTTTTGAAAGCACATCATCCATCCACTGCAACCAAAGAGCATGCAGTCAGTAATTAGACACTACATTGTGCAAGAGTTTGCAGTCAAACAATTTTATTTTAAACTTAGAATGATGATAAGAGTTTGACCTGCTTTGGAAGATTGGTTATCTTACCTGAATAGGAAGAGACTTCTCCACATGAGAGATTGTTTGTGGCCCATAAATAATGCTGCTTCTCAAGATTGCATAGTTTGAGCATTTCTCAGTAATGAAATTCTCTGCAGCAACTTTTGATTTTCCATACATGTTCACCGGCAATGTCTCATCCTCCTCTTTGTAGAAGGATTTCACCCCCTCATAAACTGTTGCACAGCAGTTCTAGATCAGATATGCAGTTGGCACAAGTGATGACATTTTAGTACACAATAACGTACATATACGTACTACAAATCAGGAAGTAGGCAAGGGATAACTTTGGTAAGCTCCTCATTTGCACTTAGCTTAAACCCAGTAAGACGATAAAGTAAAACCTAAAGTGGATGCATGTTCAGCTGTAGATCCTAGCAAAGCATGTACATCAAGTATAACGATATGAATGCATCACACATAAACGAAAACGTCGAAAAGAGTGCCCTACCTTGATCTGTGGAGAGATGAATCAAAAGAGACTTGTCGTTCCCGAAGCTTAGTGACCAATTGACAAGTGAAGATGGCACATTAGTAGCCATAGCAGCAGCTGGGTCCATTTCGCATGCCCGAGGAACTGAGATTGCAGCACAGTTCACAATTACATGTGGCTGAACAGGATAAGCGTCAACACTGTCAGTTAGAGTATAGCACTGGAATTTTATGGCAAAAATGAGAGCAAGAAATCAGTAATAACAATGTTTAATGAAACACTTACGTATTCGGCCATATTAGATAATCCAAAAAAAAAGTTCAAGCATTTTAAAGCAATTACATGCATACCAGTACGAAAGACAAGATAAATTGTTGAAACCCACAAATAATATTCAGACATTACGCCCTGAGGCCTGAGGGAAGATAGCAGTAGCACTGTTAGGTGACACTGCAAGAAGCTACATAGGCTGACTTCTTTTCAGCTTCTAGGTGGGCTTCGAGGCCGCAAACCGCTCCAGCCAAAAAGAAGTCTCTGGCTTCAAGCAGGCTTATCCCGACCGCGAAGCCACTTCGTAGTGCAATCGTAGAAACTGCCCCAGATCAGTTTCCCGAGCTTCTCGATTAGAAACCGAAACGGTACATAGAATTACCCTTCTTTTCTATACAATTTACGAGAGAATGCCACTCCTTAGAGATAACGCTTCAGACCCAAACACTCCCGCATCGCACAGTCGGATCGATCCCATCGTGTACATGAGCGCTAGAGCGCTAGGGTTCCTCGCTGCCGCGATCGGTGCTCAGCCACGATCTACCTTTTGTCGCCACACAACTCCGCCCTGACCCGCCCCGAGCAGCCCCGTCGCTCGAATCAGCCCCGCCGCCCGGACAAACCCGGCGCCAGTCAACTCTCATGGCCGATGTTTTCATATGGAGCAAGACTTGTTTTTCTTTAAAAAATGGAAACCCCATGTTGTTCTGATCGCGCTCGTGCCCTTGGTTTCTGCTGCCGAGTCTTGCCGGCGATGCAATTATCGGTTCGTATCAGCCAGTGTTTCTTCATGAACCTGAACAGAAACATTCTGCTAGTTTTGAACGACAGAGGAAGCTCTCCATTGAACCATTAGCCCATCTAGTTTTCTTTTTTCCCCTTAGCCCCATACAATAAAACACCACATGCCAAATCAAATCCAAGCCCATTAATAAGTATAAAATTATTAATGCCTACCACCAATAATAAAACATTACTTTTATTTTGGTATGAACAATGCAACACATATTTTTTTATTATCATCTCACTTTTATTATTTTCTAGTTTCATTACTAACTTGTTTTCTGCTAAAACTAACATTATATATGGTAGTATTACTTATTTAGTGCATATATCTAATGTAGGGGTATTACAGAGATTTTACAACTCAACACATCAAATAAGCCAAATTCCACAAGCTCAAAAGAAGAGGAGGAACTAGTTTCTAAGGGCTTCTTCCCACCACAGTTTTTGCCCACCGTTTTCTATAAGCCGGCTTATGCATAAGCACAAGCCCAAAAGAAGTCGGCCATAGTCTTGTCCTTCTGAATGCACAATTTACTCCCCCTCCTCTAGTGGCGGAGCTTCATGTGGGCCAACCTGGGCCATGCCCCCACCCAACATTGGTGCATTTTCTCTAATTAGTAATGTTGTTCAGGATAAATTAGTGAGAATTTAAAATAATTATAGCTATTAAATGGTTTGATTATCATCTTGCCACCCCTTCATTCTTCTCCAAGCTCCGCCACTGCCTCCCCTCCCCAATTTTTTTTTCAGGCAAACTACTTTTGAATTATGCATTGTAGTCCAACCAATTCTTCCAGCTACAGAGAAGTCTGGGAACTTAAATGCAGCATTTGTACAAACATATCCAACACCCAATTCACTAATTAGTCTGCATGGTACAATGTTCCGTGTATTGGTGCTACCATGAATCAGAGGTACCAGAGTACCCTAGTCATTGATCATCCGGGTTGAAAAAACGCTAAAATTGCTAGATTGAATTTCAGTAGACAAGTGAAGTGCAGAACAGGAGGAAATCCACAGAGAACAGTAAATGCCAGTGCTGTCTCTAGCTACCAAGTTGTTGAAACACCTTCTGGACCTGGACTAAAGCGTTAGCGATTGGGTAGGTGCTCAGCGCACAGACTGACCGATCCAACAGCTATTCATCAACCAACTATCGTGCGCTCCCAGTCAGTGGCTGCTCGAGTAAACACTTGCAGTTCCACTCGCTACGTTGCGAAGGTGTTCAATGAAATGTCTGTACCCAGACAGACTGCAGCAACCAACCCAAGACGAAACTATTCAAACGCTCAAATAAACATCAGCATGACGCTCTAATGGAAGATAGAAGTAGCACTGTTCTGTGGCGACCTTAAAGGAAACCATTTCCACAAACGCATCCAACACTTGATAATTCACTAATAGACCTGCAGCATGGCACAACGTTCTTTGCATTCTCTGCAACTCTGAACCAGAGGTACCATAGAACTTGAGCCATCGCGGAATGCGCAGAGGCCATTTGTGGAGTGTTTAGGAACCTAAAGGCAACGTTTCCACAAAGATATCCAAGACTTAAGTCACTAACTGCAGCCGATGGTCCACCTGCAACTTCGCAAAGGTGCTCGACGAAATGCCATAGCACAGTAGCGCTAAGCAAGAAAGGGGGGGCGTACCTGGCCGAAGGACGCGGCGATGGCCTCAAGGCCGTCGCCGGAGCGGAGGTCGACGCGGAAGGCGCGGATGGCCGGGAGCGCGTCGAGGAGCCGCCGCGGCGCGGCATCGCGGTGGTGGGTGAACGCCACGTCCACGTCCACGCCGCCGCCGGCAGAGGATGCGAGCGCGGCGAGGAGGTGCTGGCCGAGGTAGCCGCTTCCGCCAACCACCAGCACCCGCTTCCTCTCCGCCTCCATCTCTGCTCTACTCGATCTGCCACCACCGGTGGCGAACGAGGGAAGCAAAGCAGTTGAAGAAGAATGGATGGATGGGTCCCACCAGTCAGCTGAACGTGGGCCCCAATGTGTCAGTAACCAGTTGACACTCTGGCCCGCGCGGAATGATTGACTCCGCTAGCTGAAAGCGGAGGCGTAATCCTCTCAGGAGAAGACGGAAACCGCCGAGCTCGTCTTCCTCCCCACCGCTAAACCTTTCGCCGTCAGAGCAGAGAGCGAACGCTAAACCCTACACACCCTCGCCGCCGCCGTCGCCGTCGCCGCCAAAGCGGCCGGAGCGATGGGGGGAGGCCCGAGGACGTTCCCGGGCGGGCTGTCCAAGTGGCAGCACAAGCGGATGCACGAGAAGCTGGCGCGGCAGAAGGAGCGGGGCCTGCTGCGCCACGAGAAGCAGCTCTACCTCGCCCGCCTCCGCTCCGAGATCCGCGCCTCCCACCTCCCCGGCGCCGCCGCCACCGTCGCCCCCGCCCCAGGCCACGGGGGCGGGCCCACCTCGTCGCGCGCCCACATCCGGGCCCTCGCCGACCGCTTCCTCCGGCCCGGCGCCGAGGACCTCTGGAACGAGGACGACGGCCCGCTCCGTCGCGCCAGGACGCCGCTTCCGCATCCGCAGCAACAGACCAAGAGCCTGCCGTCCGGCGCCCGGTTGGTCGACTGGGACCAGGCGGGCTCCGGGGAGAAGCCACCCCGGAGTGGAGGAGGAGGAGGGGATTGGAAGCACTGGGAGGAGCTGAATTCGGTGGAGCCGAGGGGAACCGGAAATGAGCTGCGCTTGCCGGCGCTCAATCCGAAGAGAGGGTTCAGTCAGAGGAGAGAGTACGGGACGGTGGCGGCTCCCTGGTGGTGGCAGGGCTCCGGCACGCCTGCGCAGAGGAAAGCGGCGTCTTTCGGCTTCTTCAGTCCGAGGAGATGTTACTCGGCGATGCCTCCATGCCTGCCGCATCGGGAATCGAGTGGTGCCCCGATGCCATTGGGTGCGAGACAGCTTACCCAGGTTGGAGATGGCAGGAATGGGACACCGCTGGCTCTGTTCAATCAGGAGAGGCTGTATGCGGTCGCTGCGCGGCGGTTTGGTCAGAGATGGGGGAAGGATTCGTCCGACGAGGATGAGTATGGTATGCCAGCTGCAAAGAGGGATCTGAGGCTGAGGAAATTCGTTGCTTCGAGGGAGGATGAGTCGGAAGATGATGATGAAGCGGGGGAGACGAGTGCCATCAGGAGGAAATGGAGCAGTGCTGCTCTGAGGAACTGTGATATGAAGAAGGAGAGGAGGGTACAGCTCAAGACGTATGAGGAGGAGAACAATGATATCGCTGGTAGGATCCAGGAGCTGCGGGAGGAGATAAGAAATAGGGAGGTGCTGGGTGCTGAGAGGAGGCGTTATGAGTCGAGAGGGGAATCCTTGTTTACCAACAAGAGGTTACACTCTCCTTTTTTTGCAATTTTATTTCACTGTTACCAATGTTATTTATTTCTTCATTGCCAATTGCTTCATTTGCTGTGTGTCCTACTAACTTCAGAAGAAGTTGAGTCTGTATGGTTGTTTACGCAATTAGAAAAATCAACTAGCAAGCCCTGAAATGTGTTGCTCTTGATATATATATGATTGCCAAAGTTAGCCCGTTTAAAGTTCCTTTTGTGAGGCAGGCATTGGTCTATAAACTAAGAATTGGCCATACTACAAAAAGGGGACATATTATTTTTCAAACACATCCTGCTACATGTTAATGAATGACCGGTGAATTAACTTCTTCAAATCAAACTCTTTTTTTGACAATTTCTTCAAATCAAACTCCATCCTACACTGAAATAGAGAGATTGCCCATCTTGTCAACAAGTTATGCTGTTTCTGTTTACTTAAGGTTGATGAGGTGTTGGCATCTCAAGTCATGTTGTTGTTTTATCTTCAGATTTGATGAGTGTGGCATCTCTCCACTTACTGTCAAAGCACTCACTGATGCTGGATATGTGAAGACAACTGTTGTGCAGGAAGCAGCTCTTCCAGTATGTCTTGAAGGTATTATATCTTATCTCATTTCCCTCATGAACGAACTTCCTGATATGATGGAAACGAATTTGACCTTTTGACAGTAGTATCATTGGACGTCAGTGCAAGTGCTAGGAGCCAATGGATGTGATGTCAATGCATAGAAATTACTTTCCCACCCGTGTATTTAGGTATAAAATTTAAAACTTTCAAGAAGCATCTGGCAATGACAACACAGCTTGACTGTAGCAGTAGCACCACCGCTGTTGGACGTGTTGCTTGACTTGGGTAGTTTGTATTTAGCACTTCACTCCAGTGGTGCCATTTTAGCTTGCATGGACTATCTAAACATGCTATCACTGAAACCTTGGAACAGTGGAGATTGGTCCTCACTCATTATTGTATACGTGCAGGCAAAGATGTTCTTGTCAAGGCCAAAACTGGAACCGGCAAAAGTGTCGCCTTTTTGGTAATGTTTTCATTTGCGAGAAGTTACTCTGAGATGTAGTTCCTTTCAGTTTTGTTATCCGTCAAGCAATTTATTAAAACAATAAGTTGATAAACAGCTTCCTGCAATTGAATCAGTCTTGAACGCTATGAAGAGCAATACAAATCACCGAGTGTCTCCAGTATATGCCCTTATTCTTTGCCCTACAAGAGAGCTTGCCGTTCAGGTTACTGCTGAAGCAAATGTCTTGGTGAAGCACCATCATGGAGTGGGTGTTCAGTCTCTTATCGGTGGAACTAGATTCAAGCTCGATCAGAGACGATTAGAGTCTGATCCATGCCAGGTTTGTAGCATTCACTGAGCTACTAAAGACCAAGGTGAAACTGCTTGAGTGCTAAGTGCTGGGTTGACCTATATATATTGTGGTGTTTCCCCTTTTCAGATTTTAGTAGCAACACCGGGTAGGCTGCTGGATCACATTGAAAACAGATCTTCATTTTCTGTCCGGTTGATGGGATTGAAATTGCTAGTCTTGGATGAAGCTGATCACTTGCTAGATTTGGGTTTTCGCAAAGACATAGAGAAGATTGCTGATAGCTTGCCACGCCAAAGACAGACATTACTATTTTCGGCTACTATCCCAAAAGAGGTAATGCAATCAGCATGGCCCATAGCATGGGTTATTTTCGTGTTGAAATCTTTATATTACCACATTTATGGATAATCACAGTTGACAGTCCTGAAAATAGGAATAATGGTTGTCATTTTTTGATGGCAGGTTCGAAGGGTTTCACAGCTAGTTTTGAATAGGGATCATGTCTTTGTTGATACAGTGGGCTTGGGAGCTGTTGAAACTCCTACTAAGGTTTCCATTTCTACTCTTACTCAAGTAATATTTGCTACTAATAACAAATTTAATAATCTTCCAATAGTTGCTGCAAAGTACGCCTTTTGTTCTGGCTCCTGCAAGTAAAGACTGTTATGATTGATGTTCTCACTTTGCATTTCCGTGGCGTGATGTAGGAATTTGATGTGCTAATGCCATGATGTTTTATTATATCATTCTACTTAAGAAAGGGACCTCATTTCGCCATTTAGAAATCCTTACATAGCTCAATTTTCACTGGATGTTTGTCATGCAAAAATATAGTGCTCAGTCACTGTAAAACATTTGATATATACATCAACATTCATATAAACATTCTATACCATGTCTTTATGTCATCATTACTAGTTTTACTACACTTTTGTATGGTAACACAAGCAATACTTCTAAACAAATTTTGTCTCGAAGTAAAATACTACGATACCTTGGTTGCCTTTTTTGTTCTCTTCCTTGGTATGATTTTTTCTCCAATAGCTTATTGATCTTTTGGTATGTCCTATTCTTGAGCTTAGGTGCAGCAGCAATATCTGGTGGTACCACATGAACTGCACTTTCATATGGCCCATCGCCTTCTCCGAGAGCATATTGATCAGGAAGTAAACTATAAGGTCTGCCCTCTTGCTCCCCTGTCTCTAAACCAAGCAGTATAATTGTTGTAAAATTTACATTGTGTTAAATTATCAATGTATTCCCATTGTATGCAGGTGATTGTTTTCTGCACAACAGCCATGGTGACTGAATTTATGTATATAATGCTTCGAGATTTGAAGCTAAATGTCAGAGAAATACATTCAAGAAAGCCTCAGCTCTATAGAACACGTATATCTGAAGAGTTCCGAGATTCCAATCGCCTGATTCTGGTAACGTCAGATGTTTCGACACGAGGAGTGAATTATCCAGATGTTACCCTAGTGATTCAGGTAGAATTTATTTTTCCTTTTGATGGTTAGTACAGTTGACTAAAGCAACTGTGGGATTGACATGTATCGCTTCAATGACGTTACTTTGCATGGTTATGTTAAACGCGCGGGTGCTGCTCTAACTGCTGCCCACTATGATTGGATTAGGTTGGTGTTCCTCCTGGCAGAGAGCATTATATTCATCGTCTTGGGAGGACTGGAAGAGAAGGTAAATCCGGGAAGGGAATCTTGTTGATTGCACCATGGGAAGAGTATTTCTTGAAGGAGTTACATGATCTTCCAGTAGAAAAGGCTCTTGTGCCAGATATGGATCAGGAGATGAAACAGAAGGTTTGACTCAGCTTACTTGTACAAATTCTTTCTTTTGGCGTTATATTACATATGTACATGCCCATTTTCTTTTCCTGGTGCACAGGTTGATGACTCGATTAAGATTGTCGACATGAGCATCAAGGAGGCCGCATATCATGCATGGCTCGGATATTACAATTCAATAGCTGACGTAGCAAGAGATAAAGTTATGCTTGCTGACCTGGCAAGTAGGTTCTGCATATCTTTAGGCATGGAAAAGACTCCAACGCTGTATAGGAAAACTGCTATTAAGATGGGATTAAAAGATGTACCGGGTATTCGGATAAGAAAATAAATAACCAATCAACATTCTCTGTCATTTTGTAATGTATTCCGTTTACTAAATTAGCTCAAACAAACTACTCGCACTGTAGAGTGTGATTGACTTATTGATTTGCATGGACTCATTACCTGAAGTCAAGCAAAATAGGGGAAGGCGTAGGGCTTTGCACCTGGATATGGTGTCAGCCCAAATCACAGGAGTGAATGTGTCCACATTCAATCGGTTGTGTTACAGAACAAACATCTGGGATTTGATAGTGAAACAATTAGTTGGGCCCCATCTGGACCAAATGCTGCAATTTGGAATTATAAATCGTCCTTCTTGTATAAGTCTGTAATTTTTTAGAGGCTATCTGTACTGCTGCAATTCAGAATTATAAGCCGTCTTTCCTGTAAATTCTTCATTTGTATGAGGCTCTAACTGTTTTTTTTTGTACAATCTTGCTTATTTCAGATGCCCATAATAATTACCCCCACCGTTACATAATTATTGTCATGGTTTAACTAAAATCACCGGTGAGGGTAGTAAAAGGATACATCCGTTAGCAGGATTAAGCAATTTAAATAGATTCAGTATTTCAGACGGAGCTTGATTAGTTTCTTCTGGAAGCTATATGTTCTCTAAAAGGTGGAACCATATCGTGTCGAGTCTGCGATTCTCCTTTCTTTTGAGGTCAATCTTTGTATGATTACTGGACCATTCTCCTTTCTTTTGAGGTCAATCTTTGTACGACTACCGTACCATGTTTTTTCTTGTTAACCATCATAGTTTAACCCTTCGTAAATAGTTTGAACAAAGGTTAATGATGAGGATATCACATCTAAGTGGAATATGTATTTTTTGGAACATCCTTGTACAATTTAACTTCTTGGTCTAATTAGTTCGCCGACTGGCCTTAATTTGCGTAAACAATAAGGCTTACTTCAAACATATCCATCCAAACGAATAAGATTGATGACCGCATGAAAACCCCAAAGAGAAGACACGAAACATGACAGAAACTAGTGTTGATCTACACTTCTTGTAAAAAGAGACTTTAACTTTTTTATGTCCACCAATATTAGTGCACCCTTTGGATCAGCCACACTTACTAGAATCCAACTACCAACATTGATTTAATCATACAAGACAGTCAGTTTGATGGCATAAATAACAAAACCACTACATTTTTTCTCCCCATTTTTGTAATGTGCCTTTTTGCTAATTTTATGTTGAAAAGGATGTATGTCATGTCAACTAGCTTAAACAAATCATAAGTATACTCTCAATCTAAGTGTGCCTGGCTTGTGGGTTACATATCCTTCCTTTAGAAGGACCTGAAGTGAATCACAACACGAGAAGCCACCACTCCAACTTCAAAGAACCGCGGTGGAACTGATCCTCTCCCTCCAACAAATCCTTCTCCTCACCCTTTCGTGGATATGAGGTTGACAGAACCGCGGTGTCAGAACCATCCAAGTATTCAAAACAAAACTAGCACACCTTCATTCTAACTTTGAAGCACCACATGTTTTCTAACAAGGGTCACATAACTTGTCTCTTTCGATGAAAATTTTATATGAACATGTGTACACATTCTTTATATTTTTTTTTTACCATAATACACTTTTCTTCACCTGGAGCACAAGTTCCTCGGTACCACAATACTTGTTCATATTTTGGTTGTCCTTGTTGGTACTTATTTTTCTTTTACGATCATGTTATCTGAACATCTGTAAAAATGACATGATTCTCAAAATAAAGAAATTCCGGACTGTGGTGACACCTTTCGTGAGGGATATTCGATGATTTGCCACACTTTCCTCTGGAATTTGATTATTTGCTCTGTGACCACCATATGTCAGTGACAAGCATTAATTGAATGTTACTTTTGATATGCCGTCATTATTAAAACATTGAAGCATTAATAATCAGTCTATCTTTGTATTAACTAGAATAGCAATTAATTTCCCTAAACTATGGAAGCTATTAATTTTATATTAATGTGATAGTTATCTGTCTTACCTGTCTCACTATATAAACACCACCAAAGAGAATATCCCCACTAAGCCATCAAACGCATCATAAAGAGAGGCAAAAAAAAAACTAACGTCGCTTACAAGGCAGAACGCATGGGTTGTATGCTTGGCAGCGCTTGTGGTCATGGCGACAACCTTGCTGCCCTTGGCGAGTGCAGGAGGTTACAATATTTATTATTGTTTCAGAGTTCTTAATGCACGCATACATACATACTTACTATATATATCTTTTTGTTTGATAGATCCATAAAACACAAAACTTACACTGTTTAAGCACATTTTGCAGTGAAGTGCTATGTGATTCCGGACTGCTATGATGAATTCTGCCGTACCCAGTGCCTTAAGTTCAACATCGGCAGCGACGGACACTGCAGACGCTATGTGGAATGCTGTTGTGAGTCAAGCCCGTTAGGAGAGTTGCCGCTCAAGTATCCTGCTATAAATCCATAGGAGATAAATCGAGATGCTGATGAAATTTTATGTTAAATAAATTCGATCAATGTGTGTCGGCATGTTCAGTAATTCAGTATCTCCCGGTTGACTGATAAGTGAGATGAAACGTGCAGTTAGATATATCGACTTGATGAGAACATTTTATGCAATGGCTGCTGCCATGAACAAGAGAATTGAAATCGTGTGTGTCTTTGGTTGTACTCATGAAGCATGCCGCTCGATAATAGCAATCGTGTGTCATTAGAGGAACTGGACAGTTTCCTTTGTTTTTTATCCTTTTTATATGGAAATATGTTGTGTTTATCTGTTTGAAGGGTGATCACGGAGGAAAATACATCTTTTTAGCAGTAAACAATACTTTTTTCAGAGAACAAACCGAGACATGATACAACAGTCTTTCAAGTTTCAAATATTGTTCTCTCCTTGCAGTTGGAGCATCACAAGATGTAGTCTATGTAAAGAATTTACAGGATACAAAACAGGTTGCACTGTATGTAAAGTTGAAACACCCTGCTAGGCAAAAGATAGAAACAACAACACATATATTTATATGCAGAGAATATTTTAAGTTGTATGCAGAGAATATTTATATGCAGATACTTTAAATAATTTCAATAAAGAAAGCCGTATGCATCGCAGAGGCTGGGGCTGCTCCCCTTATCGGAAAAAAAATCTTAAGTTGTTTGCAACAATGATGAGCAGCAAAGAACATCCTCAATTCTTAACAGCAACCGTGCTAAGAATTGTGTTGATGCAGTAATGCCCAGAAAGACAAGGATCAAATTATAAACAAAACGCTGCAGTTAGGGAGAAGCAAATTCGATTCATTCTCAGAGCTACGATATCATATTAGAGTAGTAAAGATGCAATTTTCATGTCGTTCAAGAGATACAACCTCAATATTTAATTCCCGTAAAAAGGTTAAAGTTTTAAGGAAGCAACTTTGATTAGAGGAAGGGTTTACTGAAAACAAAAGATCTAGCACTACCAGAGATCCTACCTATGCCGTGTGCCTGCGACACACGGCGAAATAGGCAAAGCCCACGGCAAATAGTTAACCGTGTGTTTGCGCACGGGCGCCAGTAGCGTAGCCAGCCAGGTTACACGCCCCAGGCCAATTGCCTTGCTACAGTACTAAATAGTGTTGAACAGTGTGAAAAAGCTACAGTGAACGAAGGAATTTTGCCTCCACGCCCCAGGCCAAGGCCCCTGGTGCCTGGGGCCTGGCTACGCCACTGCGCACGGCGAACAACACACGGCAACGAATGCCACGGCGAACATCCTATGCCGTGAGCTATCCCGAAAACCAACGGCGAACTATTTGCCGTGTGCTGCACTAGGAGGCACGGCGAAGTAAAGTATCAAACGCCTTCCAGCCGTCGACGGAGAAAGAGGTGGGCCCGATGTTACAGTATGTCGTGAGCTACTGCTTTGCCGTGTGCTTTGCACCTAGATGACTACCTCCAGTCTGCCGTGCGATCATTCTCTGCCGTGAGCCTCCATTGGAAGTTTGCCGTGAGCTTTGCTATGCCGTGAGCCGTGCTGTTGCATTTTGCCATGTGCTTTGCTATGCCGTGCGCCACACTTCCCAGGTCATCATCAGATCAGCTCCCAGGAGAGCACAGGCTATTGACGCGTGGCAAGTTTGCCATGTGCTAGCACACGGCAGAGGACATATGGTTTCTTTGCCGTGTGCAAGCACACGGCAAAGGCCCAGTTTTTTCACTGTTTTATCTGTATTTACAGGAATCCCTGCACATAAAATACAATACCAATATATATGCAACAAAGCCAACAGCAGTGGCATCACAACAACATATTTGCATCATAAAACAAATAAATACACAATATATCACAAATTTAGCATAATAGATCACAAATACATGCATAATAGATCACAATAGGTACATAATACAAACTCCATGACCACAAATAGTGCATAACAAGTTCATATGTTCATAATACAACAACACATGGCAACCCAATGCCGGAAGATCAACGAGTTCATCTTTCATGCACATCCTACAAGTTCAAATGCAAAAAACATTAGATTCACAAGTCATATGACATAGTATACTAATATATAAAGTAATTTTGACAAGTGTTGTTGAAACAATGAACATGGAAACTACAAGTTACTAAATGGGCATAACAACTACACAGCACCGAATCTCTACCCTTAGCAAGTTTTTTTGACAAGTTATATGTAAGAATGGACATAGCAACTCAAAGTGACCGAATCTCTACCATTAGCAAGTATTGTTGACAAGTAATATGTAAGAATGGACATGACAACTACAAGTCACTAAATGGACATTGAAACTACAAGTCAGTAAACCAACATGGCAACTAAGAGAAGATAGCACTAAGTGTAGAAATATGACAACTAAGGGAAGATTGCGCTAAGTGTAGAAATTTGACAACTAAGTAGAATTTGAGATCTAACCGGGAGTCAAAGCCGGCGGACGACGTGCGGGTTGTTGAAGCTAGCCAGTCCTCCCGTAGGAGGCGTCATCATGTCATTTTCATTCTGACCCGATGACCCACCGACCTCCGCGTTGTTGGATCCACCCGAGGCATGTAGCTACAAGATAGAAAATTGTGAGCCTAAGTCAATATGCACTAGACATGTGGTATTTTGAGATTGGCACATAATACAAGCGAGAACTTACCCATGTATTGAAGTCGAAGGGAGGTGGATCAAATGTAGGAAGAGTGGTGCCAGCCGGTAGAGAGGCCTGCAAATCAAGCATGCGCGGGTAAGGTGTATGGAATTATGATTCATCTAACGTTGTATGAGCGAGAACTCACCGCTAAGTGGGCATCGTGGGCACTGAGCCTCTGGTTCATCCACATCATCATCTGCTACTGCTGCATCATCATCTGCTGCTGATGAGCAAGTAGGGCTTGGGCCTGTTCCCTCTGGGCCTTCTCAGCCTCCAATTGAGCCTACGTTGTGTCATCCGAAGGTCATGGATGTTGCAATGTAAAACATGGAATGAAGTATAGATGACAAAGGAAGGAGAACATACCCGTATCCCATCAATGGCTATAGACGACGGCGTCGGGCGGGGCTCTACGGCAGGCGAGGAGCTTGTCTTGCCACGGTTGATCTGTCTCAACGACGGGATGGTCTTAGGATCTACCGCCCCATCACAGACAAACAAGCGGCCATGCTTCTTGCCTTCTCCCGCACGCATGGCAACCTCGGGGTCAAATGGCTCGATGTCGGGGTTCGCCTCGGGGCCGTGAATCTGCGCATACTTGGCCCGGTACGCCTTGTCCTTGGCTTCGGCGATCTCGCTCACCCACTTCATCGTCCCGTCTTTCTTGTCCTTCTTCTTGCGGTTGTCGCCCCATATCTTGAACAGCGATGCAGTCGAGCCTATCTCCTTGTCCTGCAAAAGATAGCACAAAGATACATGAACACATTTGTGGAATAAGGAAGAACATGATGATCAAGGTTAAGGCAATGCATTTTCTCACCTTCTTGTCCTGGACGATGCCAAGGGCGACGCTGCCTTGCGTGTGTGATCCACTTTTCATCTCGGCTCTCCTCAGCTTTTGTTCTGCGTGCTTCCTCTTGTATGCGGCGCTTGTGTAGTGACGAACCATCGCGCGCCAAACTTGAGGTCTGGTGTGACCTACATACGGAGGAGGGGACTGCATATGCACAAAATACACATATTAATGAAAAACATCCGGTGGTCACCAATTCCATAATACGGGAAATAGAAGTACCTGCAAGTATTGCCATGGCTGGAAGTCCACGATCTCTCGGGCTTGCACCTTCTTCATCGGGAGCTTGCGTTTCTTGGCGTACCAATTGCGGATGGACAAAATACGCCCCTCGTAGTGCATATCGGTCACTTTCTTCCGTGCTATCCTGCCGGCCACCTGAATGCAGTCTTCCCTGTCAGAATCAGGATCCATACGAAAGTAGGCCTACAAGGATGCAAAAAAGTGAGAAAAAAGGCATTAGTGGAAGAAAGTGACAAAATGTAGGCTCTTGAAGTAGAATTACAGAATGACGAGAAGTAAAGTTAACTTACCCAGAAATCACGGAGCACCCTAGATCCACAGTTCCTGAGCCTCCTCCCGTATTCGCCATCCGGATCAGGTGCGTAAGCGAAGTGGTCCCAAGTCCAAGCTATCTCGGTGCGACCATTAGGCATGGTCACAAACCCAGGCCAGTGCTTCCTAACAAGGCATCCAAGGATGATCGAGTAGGCACGCAGTTTGTAGCCTTCCTTGTACACGAAGGACCTGCACAATGAACAACCCAAAACGATATGAGCAAATAGTGATGAAAAGTTGTGAAAACATATGATTGTGAAAGTAGATACCTCTCCCCTCTCGGGATAAGCGTAACAACCCCGCTGGCTGCCTTCCACTCATCCAAGGTAGGCAGCTCGGAGACCCCACGCTGGTAAGGAGCACGTGTCCCAGGCTCAGAAGGCATCGACTCAACCGTCTCAACGTACACCTCCGGTGGCCCCCAGATCCTGTCCTCGTCCTCCTCCTCCTCCTCCTCCTCTGAAAGAGCATTTGCCCCCATGTGTGGTTTTGGTAATTAATGACAATCCCTATGGACTAATGTTTGCATCGAGTTTTATTTGTAGGACTTGTCCGTAGACAACGCTTGAGCCATTTGTTGGTTTCAAGGTTGTAAGAAGTTGCAAATAAAGAAGTCTATGTGATGATCAAGGGAGTTGAGCCTATATAGATTGTGTCTTGAGGAATAAGATGATGGAGTGAACTCTCATGTGCATTCTCAAGACATCATTCTTAAGAAGGAAGAAGATGAAGTGCAATGTTGATCAAGTCGAAGCGCAAGTTCAAGATAGGCCGAGCAAGCGCAATCAAGAAAGGTAGTCTAACTTGAGGGTGTCAAGACCGTCATCATCTAGCTCAAGTGGATTGCAAGGCAAAGGTTTGTTCTTGATAGGTTTTCTCTTCTACCGGTCTCGTGTGTTAGTTTGGAGACCGGATTATAGGATTGGTAGCCGTACTATCAAGAGGGGCTCTCGAGTGAGTAACTTAATTGTATCGTTCGGAGAGAGCTCAAACCTTTGCATACTTGGCATTATATTTCTTGGTTCTTATTTGGCTTTTATCCATGTGAGGTTCTAGAGCTTGTGGTTATTTCCATGACAAGCTCTAGGTCATCAAAAACGGATTTCGTATGGAACTCTTATTGCGTTTTTGGTGTTTGGAGGTTTTACCGGTTCTTCTTTATAGCTAAGTCAAACCTTTTATCATTTGGCTTCATCCTCCTTTGTTGGACTATGATGTTTCTATGAATATAGTTGTAGAGCTTGTTGTGGTAATTCCAACGAGCCCAAGATCATCAAAAACGGAGTCCGGATGCAAAAGTTACAGCCGTTTTCGTATTGATGTTTTCCCCAGGGCCGGAAATTCCGCCCCCGAGACCGGAATTTCCGGGGGGCGGAAATTCCATAATTTCCGGCCCTGCGAAATTCTGCTAAGTCTTTTGTGGTGCAACCTACAGTAGGGGGGGCGGAAATTTGGGCCGGAAATTTTATAAGGGGGGCGGAATTTCCGCCCCCGGGCCGGAAATTCCGCCCCCGAGGCCGGAATTTCCGGGTTAAAAATCCTGTAACGGCCAGATTTCGTGTGGGGGCTATATAAAGCCCCTTCTTCCTCATTTGGAGGTTGGCTCTTCCATTTCTCTATCCTCCATTGTTGACCTTGAAGAGCTTGCCCTTCCTCCCCATCCCTCCCATATTTCTTGCATCTTTTTGAGGGAAAAGAGAGAGGAGATCTAGATCTACATTTCCACCAATCACTTTCTCCTCTTTGTGAGGGGAACCTATTGGATCTAGATCTTAGATTTCTTTGTGGATTTCCTCCCTTGTTCTTCCTCTCATATCCCTCCATAGCATTTGTTGCTTTGGTGGGATTTGGGAGAGAAGGATTTGAGCACTTCGTGTGTTCTTGCCATTGCATTTGGTGCATCGGTTTGAGTTCTCCTCGGAGATTCGGTAGTGAAAGTTCGTTGAGCTTTTTACTCTTGGGTTCTTGGAACCCTAGACGGCTTAGTGGCTTAGTGGTTACTTGGGGACCTCCAATTGAGTTGTGGAGATCTTCCCAAGCTTTGTGGTGCCTCCGTGGCAATTACTTGGGGACCTCCAATTAAATTGTGGAGATCTTCCCAAGCTTTGTGGTGCCTCCGTGGCAATTACTTGGGGACCTCCAATTAAGTTGTGGAGATCTTCCCAAGCTTTGTGGTGCCTCAGTGGCGATTCTTGGGAGCCTCCAATTGAGTTGTGGAGATTGCCCCAAGCTTGTACGGGTTCGGTGACCGCCCTCAAGTGTCCCATAGTGGTCGGGTCTTCCATCTTGGTGGGAGGGCTCGAGGAGATTACGGTGAGCCTCCGTGGCGTTTGGGGAGCCTTGTGCCTCCACACCGCTCCAACGGAGATTAGCACTCGCAAGGGTGTGAACTTCGGGATACATCATTATCTCCGCGTCCCTCGGTTATTTCTATACCCGAGCTCCTTTACTTATGCAATTTACTTTGTGATAGCCTTCGTGCTTGAAGTTATATATATCTTGCTATCTCATAGTTGCTTATCTTGTCTAGCATAAGTTGTTGGTGCACATAGGTGAACCTAGTTTGTTTAGGTTTTGTATGCTTGGCAAATTAAACGTTAGTTTTATTCCGCATTTGTCAAGCCACTCGTAAAAGTTTTAAATCGCCTATTCACCCCCCCCTCTAGGCGACATCCTTGTACTTTCATTTGGTATCAGAGCGGGTCTCTCATTTTTAGGCTTCACCGCCTTGAGAGCAAAGATGTCGGCTAGGGGATTAGTGCACAATCACACTTTTATATTTGATGGCACTAATTATGATATATGGAAAACTTGCATGCTTATCCACTTTCGAGATATGGACCCAAATATAGAGAGAATTTTAGATATGGGTTTCTCTCCTCCTAAGGATCCCCAAAGTCTATCTTTAGAGGAGAAGAGAAACTCTTATCTTAATTCTCGAGCTACTAATGTGCTTGTTGATTTTGTGAGTGATGCAGTTATTCTTGCAATCATGCCTTTCCGTAGCGCTCATGAGTTTTGGACAAAGCTTCAAGACAAATATGATATGTCCAACAAGATTGAGGATGATTGTATTCCCTCCACTTCCGATCGTGATGAACTCTCTTCCACTTCACCAAAGTGTAGCAAGACACAAGGTAACTCTATGGTGAGTGGTGATGGAAATTGCAATGTTGATAGTGAGCTTACTTGTGATGATCATTCATCTCTATCTCATTGCCATGATTCATCTTTGGACTTAAACACTTCTAGCACCATAAATGCTTTACATGCTTGTGTTGATAGTCCTTGCATATCATGTGTATGCTCCTTGAACACATCTCATAATGATATGCTCACTTCGTCTTGTTGCCATGATATAAATACCTCTAGTTCCTCTAGTTGTTGTGTGGCTAACAATGTAGAGGAAACCGGAAATTCTATTGGCCAAGACATGGTCTCTCTTGGAGCTTCAAGTATTTATTCATCATCATCTAGTGCTTCCCACATTTGCCTTATGGCTAGGGCTTCAAAGGTATCTCCTACTTTGGAACCCAATATATCTAGTGATGATGATAATGAGGATAATGAAGAAGAGGATGATGATCTTGCTTCTTTAATTGAGAAGAGTGAAATGATTTTTCATGCTATTCATAAGAATAAAATTGCTTGCTCTTACTTCTATAAGATTTTAGCTATTGCCACCGAGAGTAATAAAATTATTGAGGAGCATGAAAATACCATCTTTAAAATGCAAGATCATGCCCGTGATTACGCGGATGAAATCGCGGATCTAAAAGAAGCTCTTGAGGAGACCTTTACTCTAGAATTGTCTAAAGTAAAGAAATCCCATGAAGGAGCATTTGAGGTGGCAAATGCTTTAGAAATAAAATATAATGAGCTTGAAGTTACTCACGCTATACTCCTTGAGAATTTTGAGCTTCTTAAAAATGACTCTAGGGTCGTTTCGAGTAAGCCCATTATTCCCACCGAGTCGCATGAGCAACTTAAAGCTTCAAATTCAAATGAGCTTACTAAATTGCCTTCTCCGCTTTCCATTAGTGATGATGCTTGTGCTACTAACTCTACTTCTTGTGAAGCATCCATCTTGAAGGAGAATGTGGAGCTAAGGGCTCAACTTGATTTGCTAACTAGCAATTATGAGAAATTAGAAGAAAAACATGGAAAGCTCTCTAGCTCCCATGAGGATCTTCTAGCTTCCCATGATAGGCTAAAATTAGCTCATAAGGCTATTATGTCAAAGGTAACATCTAGTGAGCCTCATATGGACTTTTGCACTACTTCTCAAAATGCCATATTGCCTTGTGCTAGTCCTAGTAATTCATCCACTCATAATATTACTATATCTTGTGATGAATTACTTTCGTTGCCTTATTGCTCTAACAATGAAGCTTCTACTTCCTCTAGTACTTGTGTTGTTACTAACCATGTAGAGGAAATCAACGAGCTCAAGGCCCAAGTCACTTCATTGAAGAAAGACTTGGTAAAGAGTCATGAAGGGAAATCCAAACTTGACAATATGTTGAGTGTGCAAAAATCCCCCAATGACAAGAGTGGACTTGGGTTTATCTCCAACAACAAGAAGAAGTCCAAGGTTAAGAAGAATAAGAAGGGCCAAGGACAAGTCAAAGATCCGGCCAAGATTGTTTGCTTCAAGTGCAAAATTGAAGGGCACCATGTTAGATCTTGCCCTTTGAAGAAGAAGGCACTAGTTGGGAAGCAACAAGGGAAGCGGCCTCAAGTTCAAGGCCATGCTCAACCTCCTGTTGAAGAAAAGTCACTTCCCAAGAAGAATCAAGCTAATGCTCCCATTGCGGAGAAATCAAGTGAGAAGAAGGTGAAGAAAAGAACTTGCTACATATGCCGTGAGAAGGGTCACCTTTCTTCTTCATGCACTATGGGTAACTCATCCAACCCTATCATAATTGATGATGCTTATTCTCTTTGCAAGGATAAGGTTGGCAATATGTTTGCCAAATATATTGGTACTCAAAGTGGTGTCAAGAAAAGAACCATTTGGGTTGCCAAGCCTATTGTGACTAACCTCTTAGGACCCAACTTGGTTGGGGACCATCACACCAAAACTTGATCAATAGGTGTTTGATGGAGGGCATTAGAGACTTGGCTATATCATGAAGAATTAAGGGATCTTCATCAATATATTGTCTCAAGTCAAGTCAATTGTATTATCTTGTTTATATCATATATCTAATGTTCCTCTTTGCGGTAACATGTACTCAACTTATCTACATTGAAAGTTACTCGCCCCTTTTGCATGTGTTGGTTGTGTTCCATTACATGTGTTGGTATATGTTGTGCTACCTACTTGTTTTATTTTGATTAATCAAGTATGTACTTGTGGGTTTGCACACCATGTATGTGTGTTTGTGTTTGAGCCTATTGCATCTTCTTTTATATTATTTGGCTCTTTTGAGAGACTAGTGGACTATCCCATTTTGGGGGAGTGATATGCTTTGGCACTTCACAATCCTAAATATGTGTGCACATGAGGAATACCACTTAGTGTTGATATTTGAATTTATATTGTCTCTATGTGGTATATCATGTTCATGAGAAATTCAAATTCTATAATGTCCATTAATCTTCTCATATTGGATTTCATTTGCCTCTTGTGAAAATAAATGCTTTATCACATTATGGGGGAGTAATATGCTTTGTGCATACTACAAACCAATAAAATGTGCATATTTGAGGTTGTGTCACATAGTGTTGATATTGCAAATTATCTTTCTTCTATGTGACATGTTTGCTCAAACAAGTTTCAATTTGCCAAATTGTTTTATTGCTCTTGTTTTGGATCTTGTTTGTGAGATACATTCTTGGTAGGGCTTTCCTAAAATGTGGAATTCTACATCAAAGTTGGAAAACCATTTGCTTCAAGTTATCCTAATCATTGCTTTGCATGATTGTTTAACTATTTGAGTCTATCAAGAATATCTTCTTTAGCATGGTGTTTAATTCTTATCCTTGTCATATGCTTCTTTGTTGTGAAGATAATCTTAGATTTATGTGTAAAATACCACCGGGAAATTAATAACTCCAAATACCTCTTGTCCTTGGACAATTGGTACATTATCATGTGGTATATATATATTGATCATCTTTACATTGGCTATTGCTTTTAATTACCTTATCTCTTGCCAAGAAATGTATTTGTTTTATTGTCCATTGTCTTCCTTGACTCTTGTGAGTCCATTTGATTTTGTTGAACTTGTTTTGTGTTATTTTTAATGTAGGTAGAGATGATGATCCCATTTGTGTGCATTTTGTATTCAAATGCAAAATCATAAATAATGCACTAATCTTGGGGGAGCTCTCCTATATTTTCTATAACATACTCTTCGGCTTATTTCAATTGGTATTGGTTATTGTTGGAAGACAAATCTTTTTGTTTTTGGTACTTAGTGTGCCATCATAAAAGAGTGGAGAGTTTGGTTTGTTTGTTGGAACCTTGCTCTCTTTGGGAGAATGGCTATCTCTTTTCTTGATTTTGCTCTATATTCTTAAAATGAGATAAGTCATTGGGCATGTGTGTTTTAGTGATCCTTTATACTCATTGGTGTTTGCTTTGTTCACTTGGTGGACTTTGGAGTCAATCTTGTGTTGAGTTGATTCTTTGATATAATTTGGACAACCTTTAGTTCTTCACACCTTTGTGTGACTTCTTGGTCTTCTTGATGTTTTGTCCAAATTGTATCTCTTTTGGCTCTTGAAAGTTTTGTGCGTGCATATTTACTAGATGTATACTCTATGGCATGCTTTGCTTTCTTTGATCCAATATATAGGGTAAACTCCAATAAATCCTAAATCGGCTAAGATGTGCATGAAATTCAAGTTCATATCTATATGCACATATTTATGTGGAGCTTGTCCTATATATTGTAGTGTCTCTAACTACGTTGGACCCAATGAGTTTGGGAACCATATTGTACTTGAATTTGTTTTAGGTACATGGGAGATATATTGGTGCTTGTCTCAATAATAAGCATGAAGCGGTGACTAGTTGATAATTTGTGGCAAGCTAGGATTATTGAAGAACTCCTATCTATTACATCCTTCCAATGATATCTCGGTAACAAGTATCTTATTCATGCATACTTTTCTAGCATCTAACCTTGTGTGGGTCATTTCATGGCATGAAAATCTTTATTTGCAATGATCTTAATGAAACCTCTTTATTGTAAATGTGAGTAATTTGAGATGAGTGCATTTTTTTGGGAAACCCTTCCCAAATATGTCTATCTAGCAATTTTATTGCATATCATTTCCTCAAGTTCCTCACATGTGCAATATTGATGAAAATGCAAATTTAGTTCTTTCTTTTGGTATACTTATTCGTGATACTTGTTGCTTTTCTCAAAACATCCCAACTATCTTCTTTCCCTTGTTGATATTTGTGATGTCTTTGACATGTTTGTGGTTGAAGTTCTTCAATATGCAATAAGATAAATTGAGCCTTTGGCCATGCTTTAAAAGCAAAAATCTCATTGGTATATTGCATGAACTTGTTTGGATATCATGTTCTATTGTTTGTATCTATTTTATGTGTGCATGTTTATTTGTGATAATTATCTTTGTGATGTTGTCTACTTAGAAACTTATACACATGAGAGATGATATCTCCTTATTTGATATCTTTTTAAACCTTGTGTGTTGGGATGGAATGCTAAGCAATATCATTCATTGAGGACTATGTGGATGCTCTATGTACATCTTTGTACTAGTCTTATAATATGCTTTGTCATTCCTATCACACATTCCTTTGGTTGAGCCGTTTAATATGTTGGTTCCTTATTTGTTTCTCAACCATTTCCTTGATGCAAGTGTTAATCTTGATTTATTTTCTATGGTCTCTTGCTAATGGTTCCTTTTAAATGGTATTGAGGGAGTGAGGATTCCATGTTGTGCAAATTGTATTCAAATGCAAACATTCTATCTTGTGCATGTACCTTGGGGAGCTTCCTCATTTCATTTTAAAGCACCATTTTGTGGTTATCATAGTATTTGATGTCACTTGGTATCATTATGTTTTGAATAATATCGAGGGAGTGATGATTCCATGTTTGTGCACCTTATACTTTAATTCAAATGGAATATGTTGTGCACAAACCTTGGGGAGCTTCTTCATATTGTTTAGAGCATTGTTTTGGTCTTCTCATAATATCTTTATTTGACTCGCTATTTGGATCTTTTGATTGCTATCTTCATTTGTTGGAAGTTTAACCATCATGTCATCCTATTTTGTTTGCAATTTTTGATCCTCAATATAGTTTGATTTCCTCCAAATTTTGTCCTTGAATTTGTGCATGTGTTTTCACCTTTTTGTGCCATGCACACCTTGAGGAGGAACTCTCACTATATTGGCCTTCTAAGCCTTTTCGCCCATTTTGGCAATGGATGCCAATGGGGGAGAAGTTTCGAGGGTTTGAAGGGAATTGGGTTTCATGTTTTTGTTTTGTTCTTAAGCATTTGCCTTGCATGCTTTGCATGGTTGAGTATATATAGTGGAAACTCCACCAACAACATTGGTTAGCAATATATGCAATGAAATTCAAGTTCATTCACACGTGCATAGATTGTGGGGGAGTTTGCTCTATATATGATGGTTCTACTAACATCACATACTTTTGTAGTATTTGATGTTAGTGTAACCATCTTAGTCCTTTAAATTCATTATATAAACCCTCTCAAAGAGATTGTCATCAATTACCAAAATGGGGGAGATTGAAAGAGCATTTGCCCCCATGTGTGGTTTTGGTAATTAATGAAAATCCCTATGGACTAATGTTTGCATCGAGTTTTATTTGTAGGACTTGTCCGTAGACAACGCTTGAGCCATTTGTTGGTTTCAAGGTTGTAAGAAGTTGCAAATAAAGAAATCTATGTGATGATCAAGGGAGTTGAGCCTATATAGATTGTGTCTTGAGGAATAAGATGATGGAGTGAACTCTCATGTGCATTCTCAAGACATCATTCTTAAGAAGGAAGAAGATGAAGTGCAATGTTGATCAAGTCGAAGCGCAAGTTCAAGATAGGCCGAGCAAGCGCAATCAAGAAAGGTAGTCCAACTTGAGGGTGTCAAGACCGTCATCATCTAGCTCAAGTGGATTGCAAGGCAAAGGTTTGTTCTTGATAGGTTTTCTTTTCTACCGGTCTCGTGTGTTAGTTTGGAGACCGGATTATAGGATTGGTAGCCGTACTATCAAGAGGGGCTCTCGAGTGAGTAACTTAATTGTATCGTTCGGAGAGAGCTCAAACCTTTGCATACTTGGCATTATATTTCTTGGTTCTTATTTGGCTTTTATCCATGTGAGGTTCTAGAGCTTGTGGTTATTTCCATGACAAGCTCTAGGTCATCAAAAACGGATTTCGTATGGAACTCTTATTGCATTTTTGGTGTTTGGAGGTTTTACCGGTTCTTCTTTATAGCTAAGTCAAACCTTTTATCATTTGGCTTCATCCTTCTTTGTTGGACTATGATGTTTCTATGAATATAGTTGTAGATCTTGTTGTGGTGATTCCAACGAGCCCAAGATCATCGAAAACGGAGTCCGGATGCAAAAGTTACAGCCGTTTTCGTACTGATGTTTTCCCCAGGGCCGGAAATTCCGCCCCCGAGACCGGAATTTCCGGGGGGCGGAAATTCCATAATTTCCGGCCCTGCGAAATTCTGCTAAGTCTTTTGTGGTGCAACCTGCAGTAGGGGGGGGGGGCGGAAATTTGGGCCGGAAATTTTATAAGGGGGGCGGAAATTCCGCCCCCGAGGCCGGAATTTCCGGGTTAAAAATCCTGTAACGGCCAGATTTCGTGCGGGGGCTATATAAAGCCCCTTCTTCCTCATTTGGAGGTTGGCTCTTCCATTTCTCTCTCCTCCATTGTTGACCTTGAAGAGCTTGCCCTTCCTCCCCATCCCTCCCATATTTCTTGCATCTTTTTGAGGGAAAAGAGAGAGGAGATCTAGATCTACATTTCCACCAATCACTTTCTCCTCTTTGTGAGGGGAACCTATTGGATCTAGATCTTGGATTTCTTTGTGGATTTCCTCCCTTGTTCTTCCTCTCATATCCCTCCATAGCATTTGTTGCTTTGGTGGGATTTGGGAGAGAAAGATTTGAGCACTTCGTGTGTTCTTGCCATTGCATTTGGTGCATCGGTTTGAGTTCTCCTCGGAGATTCGGTAGTGAAAGTTCATTGAGCTTTTTACTCTTGGGTTCTTGGAACCCTAGACGGCTTAGTGGCTTAGTGGTTACTTGGGGACCTCCAATTGAGTTGTGGAGATCTTTCCAAGCTTTGTGGTGCCTCCGTGGCAATTACTTGGGGACCTCCAATTAAATTGTGGAGATCTTCCCAAGCTTTGTGGTGCCTCCGTGGCAATTACTTGGGGACCTCCAATTAAGTTGTGGAGATCTTCCCAAGCTTTGTGGTGCCTCAATGGCGATTCTTGGGAGCCTCCAATTGAGTTGTGGAGATTGCCCCAACCTTGTACGGGTTCGGTGACCGCCCTCAAGTGTCCCATAGTGGTCGGGTCTTCCATCTTGGTGGGAGGGCTCGAGGAGATTACGGTGAGCCTCCGTGGTGTTTGGGGAGCCTTGTGCCTCCACACCACTCCAACGGAGATTAGCACTCGCAAGGGTGTGAACTTCGGGATACATCATTGTCTCCGCGTCCCTCGGTTATTTCTATACCCGAGCTCCTTTACTTATGCAATTTACTTTGTGATAGCCTTCGTGCTTGAAGTTATATATATCTTGCTATCTCATAGTTGCTTATCTTGTCTAGCATAAGTTGTTGGTGCACATAGGTGAACCTAGTTTGTTTAGGTTTTGTATGCTTGGCAAATTAAACGTTAGTTTTATTCCGCATTTGTCAATCCACTCGTAAAAGTTTTAAATCGCCTATTCACCCCCCCTCTAGGCGACATCCTTGTACTTTCATCCTCCACCAGCTCCTCCTCCTCCTCCTCCTCTTCCTCAGCAACGTCCTCCTCCTCCTCCTCCTCCACCTGCTCCTCGTCCTCCTCCTCCTCGTCCTCGTCAACGTCCATGTCCTCCACCACCTCCTCGACTGGGGGAGGACTAGGTGCTCGTCTACCCCTCCGACGCCTCGAAGGGGCTGGAGGACTAGCTGCCCATGGGGGTGAAGTGGAGCCCGTCGGGCCAGACTGCGCAAGAATAGTCGTCAAGCCCCTAACTTTCTTCACGGCCTTCTTTAGTAGTCCCCCTCCTCCTTTGCGCCCCCTCCTGGCATGTTGGAAACACCTGCATTCACAAAAATAGTATCTTCATTAGTACACATGAGTAAATCAAATGATATAGATAAAGGAGAAAATAAGTAAAGCACATAATTAAAAATACAACATGGCATAGATTTCTTACAAAACCATTGAATGCAAATAATTAACACACAAATAGAGTTCTTACAATCATTATTATTACAAAGAGTTCTCACAAATAATAGGCTACTTTTACAAATCACTATTACATAAGGTCGCTAAGAACTTCAGAAGCCCGTTTCGAGATCACCGGGAACAACCGACGGGCCACTTGCTTCGTCATCGCTATCACCCCCCCACCAATAATCAGGCAAGAAATCTAGAGGTGGTATCGTTGGCTCTTCTTCGTCAAGGCCTGCATGGAACCGTTCAAGCAAAGTCAAGTCTTGTGCATTCTGAACCTCCTCAACTACATCATCCACAATGTCTTCTGCCTCAACCTCGTCATGTTCTTCACCGTCTACTACCATGTCATCATCAGTCGCCAAGTTGATAGTGAATTTCCCTGGAAGCCCTTCCTCCTGAAAGAACTCGCCATCATATGTCGAGGGGTCAAGGCGACGGTAATCGTCTTGGTCTGGCTTAGGCGGCCTATTGTGCGTCGGCACCGTGATGACGACATCCCAACCCTGAAGTTGTTTTTTGGGGTTCTTGCACGGGTACGGGAGATAGAATACTTGAAAGGCCTGGGTAGCCAAAATATATACATCATCTCCCTCATAAACGGAGCTTCGCTCAACTTCGACCAAGCCAATTTCAGGTTTCCGTTTCACCCGCCGTGGGTCCAACCACTGACACTTGAATACAACGGGGTTAAGCCCTTTGCCGAAACCATAATTCAGCTCGTATATACCCTCGACTCTACCATAGTAATGGAGCCCATCCGAGCCTTCACACAAAACCCCGCTATTTGTTGTCTTCCGGTTGGCCCGGCGTTCTGTGTACTCATGGGTATGGAAGCGATACCCATTGACGTCATAAGCATCAAATGCATTGACGGGTGAGGTAAAGCCCCTGGCAATTTGTCTCAACTCGAGTCTCATCTCTTGGTCATTTTTTGCCTACATGTTCAGCAGGGAAAGTTTAGTAGGAGAAGTGGTCGAGTAATGTAAGCACTACGAGAAAGTCATATAGAAAGGTACCAATGTTGAGAACCAGCTAATGAAACCGTAACCACCACCGTTTACAAAAAGATCATTATCTTCTTCTTCCGTTGGATCCCTCCTTAGCTTCCAATATTTCCGGGTGAATTGTCTATGGCAATAAAAAAGAGGAAAGTGTTAGCCACGGACTAACGAGTGAATGTGTGTGAAAAACTATGTACTGAGCACTTACTTGTAGTACGGCTTCACTTCATCCATGCTTTTCAAGACATACGAGTGGATTAAGCCCCATTCGGGATTCTTTATCTTGCGCCTCTTCGAGCCTCTAGATGTGCCACCTAGCCCTATGAAGATGCCAAGCTTGGGTACATCATCAGGGTTGGCAGCATTGTAACGAAGGATTGGATTGTGCTGAGTGGGAATGTTTTCATCATAGTACTTTGTCGTGAAGTTTGACACCTCCTTGTTAAGTGTTGCCTCGGCTATGCATGGCTCGATCTTGCATTTGTTGCCTGTTTGCTCACGAAGCTTCTTTGTTTCTCTCTCAGGGCCATACTGCCAATGGGTCTGCACAGTGGACCCCAGTAACGCCTCCTTCGGGAGATGCAAGATCATATGTTGCATCGGATTAAAGAACCCTGGCGGAAGGAGCATCTCTAGCTTGCAAAGTAGCTCGGGTGCCTGTTTATCTAGTTTCTTGACCACTTCACGGTCCAACTCCTTAGCACAAAGCTGGCGGAAGAAATAGCTCAACTCCGCGAGCACTAGCCAAGTCTGCTCGTCGACATAGCCTCGAATCATGATGGGCATTATCCGCTCAAGCCACACGTGATAGTCATGACTCTTGAGCCCATGCACTCGCAACGTCTCCAGGTTTGCTCCTCTCATCCAGTTAGCTGCATACCCATCAGGGAAGAACAAGCAGTCGACGATCCACTGGAATATTTCCCTCCTTTCTGTCCTTGAAGGGCAGAACGGGGCCTTTCGCTTGGTCCACCTGGGTCCTTTGACACCGGGAGGCTGTGGATCCAAATTTGGCCTATCGCACCATTCTTGTTGATCGATTCTAGCCTTAATGTTATCCTTCGACTTCTCGGTGTCCATAATTGTGCTCCAAAGGGCCTCACTGATATTCTTTTCGGTGTGCATTACATCAATATTGTGCGGAAGCTCGAGATCTTCGAAGTAAGGAAGCTTCCACAAGCATGGAATGTGGGTCCACTGGTGTGTCTCCCCGTATCCCACGAAACCTTTCTCATCGGTGTTCGGCACGAGAGCTTCTAACTTAGCCTTGGTATCTTTGCCAGTCGGCAGATGTGGACGTGGAGTATGGACAACAACACCTTTCTTGAAGTTCTTTGTGTCACTCCTATATTTATGATTCATCTCAAGAAATTTTCGGTGTTCATAAAAACAAGAATACTTTCCACCCTTCTTCAGCCAAAAGAAAGTCACAGCCTGCCTACACACCGGGCAAGGCCACTTCCCATGTGTACACCAACCGCAGAACAATGCACGTGCCGGTAGGTCATGCAGGGATGTGTGGTACCAGACAAACATATCAAAGTGCTCCTTTGTTGCGGCGTCGTATGTTCGCACCCCACGATCTTCCCACCCAACAAGCAAGTCATCCACTAGCGGCTCAAGGTACACGCTCATGTTCTTTCCCGTGTACTTCGGCCCCGGGATTATCATCGACACAAACATGTTCTCAGATCTCATGACGACGCCAGGAGGGAGGTTTAGGGGAATAACAAACATGGGCCAACAACTGTATGTTGCAGCTGACATGCCATATGGATTGAACCCATCGGTTGATATCGCAACTGCTACGCTTCTCGGGTTGCCCGCTTTCAAAGGATATTTTTTGACAAAGTTCTGCCATGCTTGACCATCTGACGGATGTATCATCTTGTCTTTGTATCGTTTCCCCTCAAGGGGCCATCGCATCTGTTGGGCAGTTTCATCCGTCATGAAAAGCCGTTGGAGCCTCGGCAAGAATGGAAGATAACGGAGGATCTTTTGGGGAATCCCAGTCTGCCTCTTCGTGCCATCACCAGATTTGACCTCAAAGTACCTAGAGGATTTGCAATGGATGCAATAGCTGTCATTAGCATGTTCTTTTCGAAATAGCATGCATCCCGTTGGACAAGCGTCTATCTTGTCATATGTCATCTTCAGTGATTTGAGGATTTTAGTCGACTCATAAAAGCTCTTGGTCAAGATGTGCCCTTTCGGTAGAATGCTGCCGATGACAACCAGAAGATCATCAAACTTGTCTCTGGATAAGTTACTCTGACACTTGAAGGCCATTAGGCGAGCCACGGCATCCAACTGAGTAACCTCTGTATGTGGATGAAGGGGTTTCTGTGCAGCAAACACAGCCTCGTAGAACTTCTTTGTGCTCTGTTCCGGCTCCTCACTTGTCTCCGCCTCCTGTGGTGTCTCCCTCTCCTCTGCATTTGGGTTTTCAGGCGCATTTGCATCAAGGAACGCATCTAAGCACGCATCAAACCCAGCATCAAATCCACCTGCTGGCTGACTCTGCTGCGACTCCTTTCTTACACGTTTTGCTGGTTGCTCGCCATGGCAAATCCAACGATCGTAATTCAGTGTGAACCCAAATTTTAGCAGGTGTTTACTCATTTCATCCTTCGTCATCCGTTTTATGTTACGGCATTTCATGCAGGGGCACAACACTTTTGCGGGTCTAGCAGGTATGGCAAACGCATTGTCCACGAACTGCTCAGTCTTATCTCTCCATTCATCAGTAAAATCCCACTGACTAGTTCTGCCCTCGTACATCCATAAACGACTCGAATCCATCATCTATCTAGCATAAACACATAATTACAATGCTTTCAATTTAACATGTCATTACATCCAACATTAGTTCGATTAATTTTAATGAATATAGGTTTTACGCCGTGCAAAACCCTATCTCTCTAATAGGTGAGCTCTAATCCCACCCGAGGATGTGCAGATTGGGTACGTTCTCCATGCTCTACCCCGCCTCGAGACAAAATTTCGGCAGCACCTCGCCGCTGTTCTCCCGATACACGTCTCGGGCCAAAAGCCGAGAGGATGTGCATCCGAAGAACAACAGGGAGGCGCCGTCGAAATTCTGTCTCGAGCTGAGGGCAAAGCATGGAGAACATACCCAATCTGCACATCCTCCGGCTGTCCAAAATACGTGGACAATCCGGAAGAGTTACGGTTAAAATATGCAACTAAATACATATTTATCCGCGTAACCCTTCCGAACGGGAGACCCCTAGGTTTCGCGACTGACTTGGTTATCTAGACACAAAAAAAACCTATGCACGAGAGATGATGAATTCTTACCCTCAAAGCGTGACCGGTCGAGGAAGGTGAAGACGATCTCTGCGATGATGACCCCATCCTCAACCTGTCGCCATATCCTGCAAAATGAAAAATGTGCACATTACTGAACTATTTTAACAACACTAGTACTAACACTAAACTATCAACTAAACTAACCTAGCAGTAAACTAACAACTAAACTAACCTAGCAATAAACTAACACTAAACCTAGCAATAAACTAACCTAACAATAAACTAACCTAGCACTAAACTAACACTAAACCTAGCACAAACACACGGCAAAACTAACCTACACTAAACTAACCTAGCACTAACCTAATAGTAAACTAACTTAACTAACTAACTTACCTAACACTAACTACCTAACACTAACTAAACCTAACACTAACTAACAATAAACTAACCTAACTAGCTTACCTTGCTGCAGGGGCCGGCCGAGGAGGTGCTGCAGGAGGGGCTGCCGGGGAGGTGCTGCAGGAGGGCGGCCGGTGGGGAGGTTGCTGTAGGGGGGCGGCCGCCGGTGAGGTGCTCGTGGGGGGGGGCGCGGCCGGGGAGGTGCTGCAGGGGAGGGGCGGCCGGCGGGGAGGTGCTGCAGGTGGTGCGGCCGACGGGAGCTCCGGGGGAGAGAGAGAGAGAGAGGCGGCGACGACGGCGGCGGATCCTGGGGAGAGAGCGGCGGCGCGGGGAAGAAGCTAGGAGGGGAAAACGTTTCGGACAGAGTTGTCGGAAGGACATTAAATCGAAGACTTTGCCGTGTGCCCGTGTTTTGCCGTGTGCATCAAGGTATAACACACGGCAAAGAAGCTAGAATTAGGGTTTCCAGCCCTTTTGCTTTGCCGTGTGCTAACACACGGCTGTGTGCACAAAATGGGCACTTTGCCGTGTGTTAACCCTGCAGCACACGGCAAAGACACCAACATGTGAAGGTTTCATTTTGTTTTCTGATTCTAGGTCACATAAAATGATGCCACGCAAAGGTTTGATTTTTTCTGTCTTCTAGGTCACATAAAATGACGCCACGCGAAGGTTTCATATTTTTTGATTTTTTTTAAATTAGTTATGTCCGATTTGGGACCCGCATAAAATGACGGTGCACGAAAACTCCCGCTCGCGGCCAGACGGTGCGCAGCCCCCTTTCTTCACCTACTTTTTAGTGAAGAAATAACATATTGCGGATCCAGAAATGATTTTTGCAAAAAATCAGGAGGTTTACTTTTTACCTCTAAAGTGCAAAACCACCCCGCTTCCAGCGAAATCGGCAGGAACTTCCGCAAAAATCAGAATATACCTCCAAAGGCTACCGCAACAAAATGAGAGTTGATATGCGTATCCCAGATGATCTACTATTAATGTGGGGTGTTGTTCCCACCTTTCGATTTCGCGTTTCGGTAGCTGCTTCACAAAAAAACCCTTTTTCGGCACTCCGAAAATGGAAAAGGCACTTTTCGTGAGACAACACGAGAATCGACCTTCGTGGCGTTCCTCGACATCCCAAGGTCCACGCGCGTGTCCGATATGGCCTCGTTTCGACAAACTATGAGATGCTCATGGCCGAATCTAGCTCATTTAACCTAAAAGGCATGCAACCTCGAACGTGATAGGTCATTTATGTGAAGGAACTTTCTGGTAAACATTTTTTCTCAAGGTTTGAATTTTCTTCCCACATCTAGGTCACATAAAATGACGCCACGCAAAGGTTTCGCATTTTTTTGTTTTTTTTTTAAATTAGTTATGTCCGATTCGGGACCCGCATGAAATGACGGTGCACGAAAACTCCCGCTCGCGGCCAGATGGTGCGGAGCCCCCTTTCTTCACCTACTTTTTAGTGAAGAAATAACATGTTGCGGATCCAGAAATGATTTTTGCAAAAAATCAGGAGGTTTACTTTTTACCTCTAAAGTGCAAAACCACCCCGCTTCCAGCGAAATCGGCAGGAACTTCCGCAAAATTCAGAATATACGTTCAAAGGCTACCGTAACAAAACGAGAGCTCATATGCGTATCCCAGATGGTCTACTATTAATGTGGGGTGTTGTTCCCACCTTTCGATTTCGCGTTTCGGTAGCAGCTTCACAAAAAAACCCTTTTTTGGCACTTCGAAAATGGAAAAGGCACTTTTCGTGAGACAAAACGAGAATCGACCTTCGTGGCGTTCCTCGACATCCCAAGGGCCACGCGCGTGTCCAATATGGCCTCGTTCCGACAAACTATGACATGCTCATGGCCGAATCTAGCGCATTTAACCTAAAAGGCATGCAACCTCGAACGTGATAGGTCATTTATGTGAAGGAACTTTCTGGTAAACATTTTTTCTCAAGGTTTGAATTTTCTTCCCACATCTAGGTCACATAAAATGACGCCACGCGAAGGTTTTGCATTTTTTTGATTTTTTTTAAATTAGTTATGTCCGATTCGGGACCCGCATGAAATGACGGTGCACGAAACAGCACCAACAAAATGCACTTCATGTGTTGCACTAGCATATTGCCATACCTTAGGTTTGAAATTTTTTTTTTGACTTCTAGTTCACATAAAATGACGCCACGCGAAGGTTTCACATTTGTTTGATTTTTTAATTAGTTATGTCCGATTCGGGACCCGCATGAGGTCCATGAAAACTCCCGCTCACTAGAATTAAAGTACATATCTCAACTGAAAATTAAGATACATGGCCAGATTAAGTCACAATCGGCCGAACTTGTTTTTGAATGTTGGACTGATTCAGTCATAGTCGTGCCTAGGCCTATAAACGTCGCCACTGTAGTCGTCGACGTCGTCGTCGCTGGCATCGGGGTCACGGTAGTCAAACCTCGGCGGGTGAGCACGCGTGGACTGAGACTGAGGGTAGCGCAGGCGGGGGCCACGGTAGGCCATGACGCTTTGGAGAGTCCGGCCACGCCACCACAGCCGACGGCCGGCCTCGTTGAAGTTTGAACGAGGCGGGCCGTGCTCGTCGTGCCTGGCAAGCGCACTCTCACGCCGATTGATGAAGAAGGCGTCCCAAGTCGGGCTGTAGTCGGGATGCCACTGGGGATTCCTCCGCTGCTCTGGCGTGAGCTCGAAGTAGTAGTGGTTCGTGATGGCCATCTGACGTGCCACACCTAGAGGAACAGGAGGGACCGGTACGCCTCCGACGCTCAGCATCTAGCCGGTGGGGACGCGGTAGCCCGGCGGGCAGGGGTAGTTTGAGGCGCATAGCGCCTCCGCCTCCTGGGGGGTTAGAGATACGATGGAAGCCATGGGAGAGAGTGATGTGGTTTGCAGATATGAGTCTAGATGTGATATGTAAATGGAGACCAGGCCTACATATATATAGTGAAAAAATGGCAGGAAGACGGAGGCGGGAAGCGGTGGAAAGCGCGGGAAGAAAATAGGCGGGAAGCGGTGGAAAGCGCGGGAAGAAAATAGGCGGGAGGCGGGAAGCGGTGGACGCGCGGGAAGAAAAATGGCGGGAAGACGGAGGCGGGAAGCGGTGGAAAGTTGTCGGCTAGTGGGCCCGCAAACCAGTGTTTCAAGGTGGGAATGCCCCGGAGGCGCCAAAATTCCCTCAAAAACTTACATGGGGACCTATGATATACGGGTAAAAATAAACTAATATATGGATCGTAGGTGCAACAAATGTGCAAAAATAATAGGAGAAGTAGGCAGAATAAATAGTTTGCCGTGTGCCTTCAAGCAAAGCACACGGCAAACGTGTCTATGCCGTGTGCCTTCAAGCAAAGCTCACGGCAAAGAGTGGGTACTGATAATTTTAAATTTGCGAGGCAAATATTTGCAATGGTGGCGGCAAAATAGTTTGCCGTGCGTGACAGTTATGCACACGGCAAATGGCCTCCGTCACGCCGAGCCGTTAGACCGGCCTCCAACGTGGGACCAGATCAACAGTTTGCCGTGGGCTCTACTCTGCCGTGAGCTTTTATCGTATTTCGCCGTGTGCTTTGTTTTGCCGTGAGCTTCTGCCGCAGTATACCGTGCGCTCTACTTTCGTCGTGTGCTGCTGGTATATTCGCCGTGAGCCGTTGTTTTGCCGTGGGCTGGAGTGTCTGGCTCACGGCATAAGTTTGAATGCCGTGCGTCGACCCACGGCAAACGGTTCGCACACGGAAAAGGCAGATTTTCCGGTAGTGTAGTCTAGAGGAAAGAGGAAAGGAAAGGAAGCAACTTTTTTTTTTTGACTTGAAAAGGAAGCAACTTTGATTAGATGCAACCTGGAGACTGAAACGAGAGGTACTGTACTGGGTAGCGTAGAGTCCGACCTGGATACTGCGATGTGCTGTCGTCGATATAATTCTGGAAAGAAAAAAAGAAGATGTATTTGACCTCCTTCCTGTTAAGCTTCATGCACTAGCCAACGCAACCAAAAGTCTGAACTGATGGAAAGGGCTACTACAATCTACTTATACACTTTAACACCCCCTCTCACGTGTGACGGGAGACGAGAAGACAAGTCAACACGTGTAGAGAGGCAAAGAGGCAGCGGGAGGCCGGAGCTCGCCAGAGGCGAGGAAGAGGCAGCGGCGGCGGCCGGGCACGTCGGCAGGAGACCGAGGCGGGCGGCGGCGGCGGCTGCGAGAGCGGCAGGAGGCTGCGGAGAATTTAGAATAAATTGTGAAAGCCAGGATTTGAACTCGAGACCTGGGGCTCTGATACCATGTTAAGGTTCGTGCACTAGCCACTTGAACCAAAAGTCCGAACTTATGGAAAGGGCTAGGTAATTCACTTATACACTTCAACATGTTAAGGTTCATGCACTAGCCACTTGAACCAAAAGTCCGAACTTATGGAAAAGGCTAGGTAATTCACTTATACACTTCAACACCCCCACTCACGTGTGACGGGAGAAGAGAAAGTCAACACGTGGACATAGACAGAAGAAGAGAAAATCAACACGTGGACACAAACGGGAGAAGAGAAAGTCAACACGTGGACACAAAGAGGGGCAACAGCAATTTTATAATAAATTGCGAAACCAGGACTCGAACTCGAGACCCTGGGCTCTGATACCATGTTAAGCTTCATGCACTAGCCAACGCAACCAAAAGTCCGAACTGATGGAAAGGGCTAGTACAATCTACTTCAACACTTCCGTACCATAAAAAGGAGCTGCTTCGATTCCGGATTGCTCATACAAGGAATCTGCAGACATCTTCGTCTCCAGAATTAGTAAAAGTGTGATACTACTTGCTCTTGGGCAGCAGTGTGAGTGCGATTACCTTGAAGGCTTGAATGTACAATGTTCCAACGGTGCTTTTTAGATGCTGAATCCGCCCATCATCTTGCAGAGTTGCAGAGCTTCTTTTTTAGGGATTTGGATAACCAAATTGCAGAAGAGATGAAGAGATAAGACCTCTCTCTCCCGAATGGATTCACGACCAAGTATATGAATCGCTGTGGCGACCTGCGGCCATCGCGTTGTGCCGCCGGTAGGACCTCTCGACCGGCGCAAGAGCTCCACCTCGTCGTACCCTCCATCCCCGTAGAAGGAATCGGCTCGGGCCACGAGCCGTGACTCGAGGTGCGGTGCGAACCCAGTCGTCGAGCCCTCGCGCGCGGGGTGGAGGAAGCCGGCAGGGAGGCGAGCGGCGCGACGCTGGGAACGGGCGCATGCGCGCGTGGCGGTGCTGGCCGGAACTTTGCAGGCAGCGGCCAGGTAGGAGCCTAGGAGGCGGCGGCGCACACCGGGCTTGAGGGAGGGAGAACTGAGATGAGGGAAGAGAGCAGTAGTGTGCCGACGTCAGTAGTGTGCCGACGTTCAGCAAACCAAATTAGTATGGCTCCTGTGTCGATCCCGCTAAAAAAGATGCACTAACAGACAGGACTATGAAATTCTCGAATTGATGGAATGATTTGCAATAGTACCAACTGGTTTCTGATTATACAAGGTGCGGATCTATTTGTACAATAGATACAAACTTGACATATTTTTCCACAGAAAAAAATACAATTATGAAAGAAGCAAATTTGATTCAGTCTGGAAGATGCAATTTTTATACAGATGCGATTTCTATGTAGTCCAAAAGATACAAAGTTGTAATTTTGCCATAAATAAGTTCTATATTAAACGAACTTCCTGAAGCGCCTTCAGCCATCTTCCCCGGAAATCTTTAACGAAATCATTAGAACAGTATCATTGCAAGATGGTCAGCACGCATTGCAAGACAGCCAAGGAAGCGAATCCTTGCATGCGACTCGATGCCCTTGGTAATTAGCATCCTCATCGAACACCTATGCTTCTTTGACCTCGGGAATGTAGTTGGCTTTTGAGGTTCCAGGTCTTCGCAATCTTCACATGACAGTCTATCATACAGGTAGACATCCTTTAAATTCACCGCTGCTTTTATGATACTCCTCACATGGCTCATCATGCAAGACTCAAAGCAGAAGATGGTGAGTTTGGTAAGATGGTGGTGTTTGAATTTTGATGTAGGTGATTCCCACTCTACGCCCTTTTTCTCACTATACAAGTCTCGCCGCCTCTTCTTCTCATTCATTTCCATTTCACATGGGTGATCCATCACCTGCATAGGATAGAGGTAAATGGAACAGGCTTTAAAAATCCCACCGAGACATCTCTACTCCAAGTGAAAGCACAGGTGCAGAATAATAGAGCAACTGCTCAAACAGAAAACCATGCAACAAGCTTTGTGTTAACATACCGTCATGTACAGCTCCTCCAGCAATGGCGCAGCTTCCAGAATGAACATTGTCCATGTGAGATCATACCCTTCAGGAATGCAATCTAGGTTGACAATCCTTAGTCGCTGGAACGCCGATGCCAGCCCTTTGGTCAGAACTTCTGGTTGAACCCAAATCTGCATCAACAATAAACATATGATTGGATGAGTAGAGGACCAAGTGAAGCCAGAACAAGGCAATCATCGCAAATCACCTTTTCGCATTGAAATGGCATTCCTATCGATGACTATGTGAGTTTATTGTACATCTTCTATTGCAATTGCTACACTATGAAATGGCACTTATGTCCACACTTGTGAATTTTGGAACATGTTTCCATGGAGAGGTACGAAGCCATGGCAGGATCCAACGAGAAAACCATTCACACTTCAACATTGCTACTAGATTTTTGTAAGTATGGATGTGATGAAGCGAGCATCGCTGCAGGTGGAGATCATGAAGAGAAGAAGGCAAGCGCGTCAAGTATGGATGCAGGTGGGACTATTCGCGGGAGGCTCGTTTATGCCCGCATAGTTCCGCACATGTTAAGTGGGTATTCCGTGAGAGCCCGCTAAATTTATGCGGGTACCCACTATCTCACATATGTCCACAAATACGTCGTTTTAGTTTTAGCAGATGTTATGACGGACATAGCCGGCGGCGTTTCACAACTTTTCCGTTCACGTCATATCGCAATCTAGACGGAGATATGTGGGATGATGTGGGAAGTGGGATAGCCCGCTTATCCCGTTTAATTTTTATGCTTGCCCGTGGGTGTCCGTTTAACGTATTATATGGTTTTGGGTAGTGAGCACCACGGGTAGCCTGCTCCCACTTGCACCCTGAGCGTCAAGGTGGAGCTGGTGGAGGTGATCAAGTGAGCGGTGTATCCTATTGAGGTGTCAACAGCAACTGTGGCTTTGTTTAATCTCCACTTTGATGGCATCGTGCTGTTTTATTTTGTCAAATATAACTACATTCTAGTGACAAATTATCACATCTGTTGATCCAGACCAAATATGCGAATATTCGCTTTTTTACAATTTTGGTGGGCGCTGATCTGCGCCCCGACCGCCAGAACCGTAAACCGCGAGTAAGATGGCATGTACTCGCAATTTAAGGGTCACGATTTTAAGGGGATTGCTAGAGATGCTTTAAGCCGAGCAAGGTCCAATGGTGAAGACATGTTGTATCTGCAGTGATCTTTGTCCTCCAAAAATTGTAAAATTTTGATACTACTTGCTCTTGGGCAGCAGTGAGAGTGCCATTACCTTGAAGGCTTAAATGTACAATGTTTCAATGATGCTTCTTAGATGCTGAATCCACCCATAATCTTGCAGAGTGCAGAGCTATTTTTTTTTAGGGATTTAACCAAGTTGTTGAGCTTTTTATTTCCCCTTCTATTGCACAACATTGAATCCTATGTTATATTAATCGTGTACTGCCTACGTGACATCTAACAATTAGTGTATCAGCATTTCCTATTAACTTTTACCTTGACAATGTCATGGATCATTATGTCTTACCACTGTGCGCTATAAGGAACACCATGTATAGTTCCATTCATCACAATAAATACATAAAATATACATTGTCCCATACATAGCGATAATGAAAATGTACTTACTGCAGACCAAAATGGATAAAGAAACCCATGATACAAGTCTTGATGATAAACAAGTAACGACATGAAGCAACGATATACGTGTCAAGTAACATTGATGTTGCCGATGATAGCTTAGCTAGCTAGGCCATAGTAGCAACGTTGAGCTCATCTTCATTAGTCCCGTCTGATTTGGGACTAATACTGGCCATGCCCGTGCGGTGTCCTAGCTATAGGAACCGAGACTAATGCTTACATTAGTCCTGGCTCCAAATACGATCAGGACTAAAGCTCCGGATGGAAGCCCCATTTTCTACTGGCGTGGGTTTTAGCGGGGTAACTCTCCACCGTTTTCTAGAAATTGCAGTATTGCACTATTCAGTGAAGGACGTTTGTTTAGATCAATTGGTTCAGAACATTGGAGGCCCAGTAAAATTACGCGCTCCATCTGCCTCTTATCAAACTGGCCGGCTAGCTTCTTATCAGCAACATCGTTGATGAATGAATCAGGATGACTTCTATGCAGATTCCGGACTCTGTCCGGGTTATTTTTTCCATGCGCTATCTCTAGCAAGACGATCCCAAAGCTGTAGACATCGGAGCTGCGGAGCAATTTGATGTTTCCATCTGCCATGCACAGCGGATCCATGTAGAGCCTAGTCCCAACAGCCACTGACGTTTGCATTAATTCTTCGTCGCTAACTTGGGCGACCCGTGATAGGCCGAAGTCTCCAAGCTTGGCGTTGAAGTCATTATCGAGGAGAATGTTGGCTGGTTTTATATCTCTATGCAAGATGTATGGGTCGCATTGGTAGTGAAGGTAATTAAGAGCGGACGATAAGCCCTTAACTATTTTGTACCTATACAAAGTTTTCCCATACGGTAAACATAATGTCAGCTTCCACTGGTTATCAAAGTACTTTCTCCTCTTTACAAATAAATATCGATTTCAATTTAAAAAACTAGAAGAAAATGAAACGAAAGTAGGGGCTATGGTGCGTAATTATATACCTCATTGGCCATGAGAGTATTTCCGTCTTTTCGTACAGGTGCTCATGGAGGTTGCCATTAGGAACGAGTTCGTAGACAAGAAAGAGATCGATTGTTTGCTTGAACAAGCACGAAAACATATAATTGTTAATGTTGCATCCCCAGCCTTCGAGCCTCACCAAGTTCACGTGGCCTGTTCCGTCGATAGCACCCAGCTCCGCGAGGAAGTCCTTAAATTCTCCTCTTGAGTCATTTACGATACTCTTCACTGCCACCTCTTTGTTCTTGAGACTCCCACCGTAAACCACGCCAAACCCACCCCTTCCGATCTCCTTCTCTTTCGAGAACCCACCTGTTGCAATGGACAAGTCGCTGTACTCGAAACGCTGAAGCCGACTTCCCTCCCCAAAGGAGTCACGTGTGTGTTTCCACTTATACCAAGATATAATCCACCAAATAACCACTAACAGGGCCATGGAAAGAACCACCACTCCTCCGGTAATCAACCCTAAACCAGCTGTTGGAAGCAAGAAGGGCATGTCAAAATAAGCATCTCCATATAAGAAAAAGTCAGGCATTCAATCTTCTGGTAAGCTGGAATTATTAGCTCCTTCCAAAGAAGCATAGGATAAAGTACTTACTTTTCGAACTAGACGAAGGAGGTGAAGATGTCTCCCGGAACGGTATCACGGTGAATCTGGTGTTGCTGTACCTAAGAGTGCAGCTATATATAGCTTTTGCGGTGGCATTCTATAGTCATGATAAACCAGTCCGATGCGTTGGCCGACAGCACATCCAGGCACTGCTTGCACTTGTCCGGCGGCAAGTCCCACGTGCACTGCATTAGCGCGTAGGGAGGACTGGCCACGTTGGCGGCGAACCGCTCGGGCGAGGTGGCCGCCTCGTCAGTCAGCAGCTCCAATCGGTTCAACACCTTGTCGATCATTGTAGTCCATTTCCCCTATGGACGATAAACCACCATTTGACGTGTAGATTATGTCTGCACGTACGAAAGTAATTTTTTTGTCATGGAGCGCGTGGCCGAACTTAATATGACATACACATTTGTGAAACCAATACATTCATTACGATGTAAGCGTATTATTTAAACAATTTTTAAGGGATGCATAATTACAGAAATTATGCTCATAGTCGTGTCAATATCCGAAATAACATAAATTTACAAACAGTTGGACAATTTGCTATGAAATGCATGTAGCCATGAACAGAAGGGAAGAAGTCCATGATACTAACCGTACTGTGGCAAAGTCAACTCCATTAACACTTTGGGATTGCAAAAACTGAGTTATTACTTTGTATATAGTTTACTACGAGTTGAATGGTAATCGATATCAACCACTCTTTAAGTACTATCTGCCACTAGGTCTTGAAGAGAGTTACAAAGCTTTGTCCTTTAGTACCTTTGTCCTAAATATAAGATGTTTTGATAGGCCAAAGTAACATACTCACTCGGCTTATATTATGAAATATAGGAGATAGTTTTAAGACATAGCCTCAATAATTTATTAAATCTTTTTCAAAAATATAGTATATTTTGGAAAGTTGATTTACTAAAAAAAAGTTTTTCAGAACCAAGATAGTATAAAAGGTTAGCTATAATAGCGTGACACCTAGCCGAACCAGCTGATCCGAGGTCAGAGGACTTATCTATCTAACTACTCCCTCCTTTCTAAAATAGGATGCTTAGACTAGTCATAATGAAAGTATCATAGATAGTATCATACGTGCTATGTTGGCAAAAATTTGACGTGGCACAATAGTTAATGAAGAGAGAGCGAGAGGTGAGAGTAGTATCATAATATGATACCGTATCATGACACACAAAACTAAAAAGTCTTATGACAAATACATCATAGACATATATTTGCATTGAGATTCTAAAAAACATTAAATACAAGGTGATTATGATACTACAAGATTATATTATGCATATGATATTGTTTAAAGTTAAACTTTTAAAAGTTTGACCAACTATATATAAAAAAGAAACACTTATAAGATCAAATCAATATAATTAGAACCGTCATAAAATGTATTTTTTCATAGCATATCCATTAGATATAGTGGATGTTGATATATTTTTCTATGCAGTTGGTCAAAAATTTACAAGTTGACTTTTACCAAAAATTATATGCATCATATTATGGGAAGGTACAACAGGATGGGTGTTTCTTCTTTCTTTATTATGTGCTTTTGCTATGTATATAAATATATCAAACACACTGGGCATAAAAATAAATACCAGCTGCCACTGCCCACCAGGTCAAATATAAATACTCCACATGGCATGGCCTCATTGCTAAGAAGTGGTATATCTATTTATGATTATGAATCTACGATATAGACAAGAAAATGCACGTATTTTCCATTCTTTTAAATGACATCATGGATATTCATTAGGAGATGCATTGTGAATTAAACAGAGATTTCTCGTTCAACAGATTATTTCTATCCTCCCATGGAAAATACGTGCAATTATTTCTATTATTTTAGCCAAGGACTCGTCTATGCAGTTACGCCATGATGAGGCTTATTTCTTCTTTATGTTTCTTACTGTACTCATGTCAAACATATTGTGTTTTGGCTATGTATACAAAGCTATAAAAATCACCGGCCCAAATGATAAACATGATTATTTAAAGATGCAGTTTTTACCAGTTTGAGGAGCACCAAGGAAGTTGGTGTCTGAGTAGTGGACGAGGCACTTGTCGAAGACGGCGAGCACGGTTGTGCTCCCTGGGCAGCGAGCCGGCAGGCCGCCGGTGTTGCTGCCCGGAGTTGCCGCGAGGCAGTCGCTGCAGTCAGCACGGGAGTATTCTGCGGAGCACATGGCGAGACCATACACCGTCCCCGTGCCGTTGCCGAGCGTTCCGTTGAAGAAGCCGCCATTCTTGGAGACGGCGTTCTCTGGAAGCGCCGCGAGGAATTGGTTAAAGTTGGCGGCGTAGTCACTGGCAGCGGTGTAGTTCCCGGATGTTGAGCAGTTGAGTTCCTGAATCATGGCACCGACCACAGATCCGGAGGTGTGGCATAATGAAGCTAGAAGGGGGAAACAAATGAAGAGGAACGAGCAGAACGAGGGTCGTGGGACGACTGTCATGGCTGTGTATGCTTCCTTTTTGTATATGCTGTTTTTGAGGGAGAAAGATCATGGGTTTATATACCCGCCAAAGTAGATCGAAGTAGATCTGTTTTGTTAGTATTTCTTTACTGAAGAAATATAGCAAGGGTGTGCTTAGGAGTGCCCGTGCACTCGCTGGTCTTAGAGGGTGCGCACCCTTCCGTAATTTTTTAGAGCAAACAAAATGGATAGCTGCATTTTAAGTAAGAGTAGGGAAATGATATTTACAGAGGGGGCGGGGGACATGTTTATTATTAGGACAAATAACAATTGTGTCACTAACTCGCAGCAGTGAAATTCGGTATGTGCCACTACATTTTTTGAAATTGCGCATGCAACAGCACCACCGTTACTTCTGGAACAATAGGCACAATTGACACAGGTAGCCGTTAGTTCAGTCAAAATTACTGTCTCATTTGCCCCGCTCTTACGTGTGGGATCCACCATTTAGCCATGTCATTAACCACAAAACAATTTGTTTTGGACCCCTTTCTTACATGCGGAGCCAACCACCTTGCATCATCAATATCAATGAAAAAACTAACGAACCCAAACCATAGTCTACCCCTGAGCTCGCGCCTCAAGCCAACCCATGTCATCGCTCTTTTTGGACATTATCGAACTCTAATGTTTGTGTGATGTATTGATCTGGCCCTCATTGGGATGTATATAGAGTACAAGAGTTGAAGGGAAAGAAACCTATGACATGGAATACAAGAAGACTCTAGAATTCTAGTCTATCTCTATGTTGTGCATGTACACTTATTCTAAAATTTCCGCTCAGACGTAGTAGGAGTGAAGCGTGCAGCTGTGATATAGTCATCTTCTCCGCTTTGTCATCATCAATTGCGTCTCTGACAATCCAACACATAGGATAGTGATTATGTCCCCTTCTAGTGTCTTTTGCATCTCTCATCTCTTCCCTTCTACAGTCACATCAGAAGTGTCATGGATGCAAGTGATGTCGTCATCGATGTTGCTGACTGGAGTTGTTGTCTATGTGTAGCTATAGACGTTGCGCTTGATGTCTATGTTGAGGTAGCCGATCGTAATGTAGTCATGGTCGAGGTAGTCTTGGTTGGTGTCGTACCCATCCCAGTCGTGTAGGCGCGATGTAGGAGGCACAAAATATTGTGCGATGTGTAAGATGGAGCTGCAATCGAGAATAGTTTGCACCTTGTGGAGGTCATAGGGTAACATCGGGGCCAACATTTTGCACCTTGAGAGGTACCATCGAGGGCATCTTGCTGATGTAAAGTGATGTGGTTGTAGGTGAGACAATCAGTTTTGTCAAAACTGGAGGGAACCCACCACACACGTCAGTACACTCGCTGGTCTTAGAGGGTGTGCACCATTTCCTAATTTTTTATAAAGAAAACAAAAGGACAGATGCATTTTAAGTAAGGATAGGGAAATGATATTTATAGAGGGGGCGGTGATACTTGCAAATTTTATGATCATAGTTGATTCTTTTGACTTGAGATTTCCATCATAATAGGATTGATCTTGGCTTATTTGGTCACTTTTAGATGATTTACAGGGATTCTCTTCTAAGACCCCTTTGCATTGTGATTTATCTCTGCAGGACAGAACGTCCGTTTTATGTATTTTGGACTTTTAGGGACCTTTACGGAGTCAAATGGATCTGGAAGTTTTACTAAAAAAGTTTTTCACTTGAAGAAGCACCGTGGGCACAAAGGAGAGACGAGAGGCCGCATGAGGGCCAAGATAGGGCCCACCTCATGGCCTAGCTTCCTGGCCACATGGTGGGGCCCACTTTCATCCTTGAGCATCGCCTCCTTTTTACGAGACCTCCGTACCATGAAAAAAATGGATGCCCTAATTTTTACGTATTTTTCTAAGATGGCGGTAGGGCGATAGTCCTCTTCTTCTCCGGAAGATGGTTGATCCAGCTGCTCCGAGGCCGAAGACGAGGGGAATTCCACACTGTCATCACCACCGACACTCCCTTGGCGTAGGGAGAGGTGCCAGCTTCATCATCTATATTCATTCTGCCATTGGTCATGATCATGTTTCATTGTTGTGAGTAGTTCTGTATGTTTCTGAGGGTTTAGGATGAATTAACTATGATTTCTATGTAATATGCACTGAGTAAGAGGTCAAGTTTTCTGCTTTGATGTGGTTCTATGATGGTAATATGCAAACGTCGACTGTGTATACTTCACCTTTTTGGGCTCATAGGGCTGCACCTTATAGCAATAATATGAGGATGAACTATGAGTGATAGCAACATGGTTCTGATCCATAAGCTTGTGTTAAGGGGGTTCTTGATCGGGGACCTTAGAGTTTAAAGCAATGGTTGGATTATTTAGTTTTAATATTTCTCTTGTTATTCATCATTAGGTGATCTTGAGATCAATTAGTAGGGGTTGTTGAATATTTTAAGAGGCATCACCTATTACTGGCTCCATCCAATGAGACTAGAACTTGACACTTTATTCATGATATTATTGTAGAAACCTGTTTGATAAGTTAATACAGGCTGTCCTCAGGAACATTTGTTTTATATACATGCACTCAAGCTTGTCCTCTTGTGCATAAATGATTGAGATTTCTCTAAAAAGAGTGGTTACTTGTTATGTTTTATTTGCTTTTATTAACTTGTTTGCCTTCTTGCATTTTACACCCGAAATTCGAAAAACACTTTGCAGCTATTATTGTTTCTGTGCCAGCTTGTGAACCAATTCCTTTAGCTCCTCATGGGTTCGACAACCTTTTGTTTATTGAAATGTAATATAATATAACCATCTACATTTGCGGGTTATCAAGAATACATGTTTTTTATTTACGACAAATTATAATTGTACAATCTCCTACGATTATATAAGATGTACCCTTATCGCACACGATTGCATCATGAAAATCGTTTGCGATCCTACAGTTTGTAGCTCAATTATACAACTTTTTTGACCAACCTTTTGAAACTATGACCGACCTTTTGAAAATATAAATTGAACATCTATGAAGAAAGGGATTTATACAAATATATCGATCAAACATTTCCACAACACATTACGCATAGAAGTACAATAAACATTACTTAATATTTGGAGGGATCCAATCATACATTTCCACCCTTACATATACAAAAAGGGTGAAACATTGATACTGAGAGGAGATGTTGACTACTTGGACTTCGCGTAGAGACTCAAAGGAGGCATCCACCATGTGCTGAACTGTGGCTTCCTCAGGGCACCACATCGCGAGAGACCTCAAGTCCTCAAGCGAATCATCCCGCCTCCCATCAAGAAAATCACAATAACTAAGATCCAACGATGTTTCCAGATACATTAAATCATTTTTGTCCACCAATTTCGCAGATGGGATGGAATCGGATTTCGGGTGAGGCGTGAAGGGCTGGGGCAGAGATAGGTGTTAGAGCTATATTTGTATATTGCAGTTTCCCTAATTGTTAGGGTGTTTCCTGCATATTCTGTACATGTACTATATATTGTGGCCTTTGGCCCCTCTAGAATACAACTTGTCTATTCCTAACATGGTATCAGAGCGGGTAGGGTTTCTATGCCCACCGCACCCACCGTCCTTGTGACCGCCATCGGTCCTCTGTCCCGGCTCCCGATCTCTGCCCCGGTCTGCTCGGAATCTGCTTGTCGCTGCTCCGGATCATGGGGCGGTCTCCCGTCACTGCTCTGGCTCGTGGGGCGGTCTCCTGCTTGGTCGATCGGCTGCCCCCTCGCTTGGATCGGGCGCAGTTGTTTTCTGCTTGGCGCTGCTCGGATCGGCCATCGTGTGCGTTGACCAGTTTGGCCGCCTCGGTTCCCAGCTCTCCCGTCAAGATCTGCTCCCGCCCTTGGATCGATCGCCCTGTGGGCCTCGTCGATTGGCAGCTAGGAAGAGGATCGACAGCTTCTTGGGCCTCGTCGATCGGCAGCCAGGAAGAGGATCGGCAGCTTCTCTCCTGCTTGGTATCGGTCCTGCCCTCCCCCGGATTCCCGTCGTTGCTGTCTCTGCTCGTGGTCGGGTGTTCTCTGTTTGTTGACTAGATCGAGTAAAAAAAATGTCTCTGGCATCGGGCGTTTCTTGCTCTTGTTCCCCGATGACTTCTTCCGCTGCCTCCGTCTTGTACTCGGGCCTTCCTTCGGTCCTTGGTGCTTGGCCGTCAACTCCATGCATGTTGGTGTACCGCTCTTCGTCGACCTTTGCGGCCTCTTCACGCGGTTATGACCGCCCTTCGACGACTTTGTCTACATCGGCTCGTCACTCCTCTTCGACCTTCGCGGCCTCTTCACGCGGTTTTGGCTGCCCTTTGCCGCCTTCGTCTACATCGGCTCGCCACTCTACATCGACTTTCGCAGCCTCTTTATGCGGTTATGGCCACCCTTCGCCGACTCCGTCTCCGTCGGCTTGCCGCTCTACACTGACTTTCTCGGCCTCTTCACGCAGTTATGGCCACCCTTCACCGACTACGTCTACGTCGGCTCGCCGCTCTACATCGCCTTTCGCGGCCTCTTCCCGTGGTTATGGTCGCCCTTCGCTGACTCCGTCTACGTCGGCTCGCCGCTCTACATCGACTCTTGCGGCTTTTTCAGGCGGTTGTGACCGCCTTTCGCCGCCTCTGTCTTCATTGGCGCATTGCTCTCTCTCGCCTTCTTTTGTGGCCTCGGTGTGTGTTGATGACCGCTCTTCGTTGGCTCGTGATTCTACCTCGACCTCTTTCGCCATGTCCCTCTCTGCGCATGAGATAGAGTAGCTTCGACGCCTGCTTGATGCTTGGGATTCTTCACCGACAGGTTCTGCTGGTTCTGCGACTGACTTTTCTGGCATTGAGAGACCACCTCCTCCTTCTCTAGGTACATCCCCATGGCTTTTTGATACTGGAGCTTCTTTTTATATGACTCATGATTCTTCCTTGTTGAATTATGTTCGACCTGTCGACCCTCCTATTCGTGTTCTCACTGCCGATGGTACACCCCTCCCAGTCATTAGTCGAGGCATTCTTAGTACCTCCTCATTTCATGTCCCTTCTGTTGCGCATGTTCCTCAGCTTAACATGCAGCTCTTTTCTGGTAGTCAGATTGTCGACTCTCATTGTAGCATCACTCTCGACTTTGATTCCTGTTCTATTTAGGATCGTCGCACCGGTGCTTTGCTTGGTGCTGGCCCCCGACGCCATGATGGCCTCTGGGAGCTTGACTAGCTTTGTCTCCCTTCTGATGTCATCGTCGCCAGTTCCTCGGCATTTGTAGCTGCAGCTACTAGCTCTTTTCAGCAGTGGCATCATCGTCTTGGACATTTATGTGGTTCTCGTCTCTCGTCTCTATTTCATCATGGTGTTCTAGGGTCTGTCTCCGGAAATGCTTCTTTGGACTGTCTGGGTTGTCGACTTGGTAAGCAGATTCAGCTACCGTATCCTTATAGTGAGTCTGTGTCTGAGCGTCCTTTTGATCTTGTTCACTCTGATGTTTGGAGTTCGGCTCCCTTCGTGTCGAAAGGGGGTCATCGCTACTATGTTCTCTTTATAGATGATTTTTCTCGCTACACTTGGATATATTTCATGTCTTCTCATAGTGAGGTCTTGTCTATCTATCAGAAATTTGCTGCCATGGTTCGTACCCAGTTCTCCACTCCCATTCGTGTGTTTCGTGCAGATTCTGCTGGCGAGTATATCTCTCATTCACTGCACGTGTTTCTTTCTTAGGAGGATACCCTTACTCAGTTCTCTTGTCCTGGTGCTCATGCTCAGAATGGCGTGGCTGAGCGTAAGCATCGTCACCTTCTTGTGACGGCCCGTGCATTGATGATTGCCGCTTCTCTTCCGCCTCACTTTTGGGCTGAGGCTATTTTCACTGCTACCTATCTCGTTAATATTCAACCCTTTGCTGCTCTACAGGGTGGTATTCCTCTCGAGCACCGTTCTGGTTGTGCTCCCGATTACTCGGCGCTTCATTTGTTTGGTTGCGTTTGCTATATTCTTCTTGCCCCTCGTGAACGCACCAAACTGACCGCTCAGTCTGTTGTGTGTGTTTTTCATGGACACAGTGATGAGCATAAGGGCTATCGGTGTTGGGACCCTGTTGGCTGTCGGATGCGCATTTCTCATGATATCACTTTTGATGAGTCGCATCCCTTCTATCCTCGCCCCTCCTCCTCGGCCTTCTCGGTGGAGGATATATCCTTTCTCATGTTTCCTGACATACCACCCTCTGTTCCTATTGATCCTCCACCACGCCCCATTCTTGCCGATATTTCCCCTTCCACACTGCCACCCTCCTCATCACCTAGTCATTCTCCTTCCTCTTCTCACCCTCCACCCATCTCACCGTTGTCTTCTTTTCCCTTCCATTATTCTCGTTAGTCTCATGTTCCGGATGCTTCTTCTGATGCTTCCTCTTCTGATGGTTTTTCTATCTCCCAGGAAAAGTATATCCAGGATCTTCTTGCTCGTGCTGCTCTTGGAAATGAGTGTACTGTTGAGACTCCCATGGAGCTCAATGTCCAGCTTCGTGCTAGTGATGGTGATCCTCTTCCTGACCCGACACGTTATCGTCATCTTGTTGGGAGTCTTCTCTATCTTGCTGTCACTCGTCCTGACATCTCTTATCCTGTTCATATTCTGAGTCAGTTTGTCTCAGCTCCTACCACTTTTCACTATAGTCATCTCCTCCGTGTTCTGGCATGATCACTCGTCGTCTTTTCTTCCCTCGTTCTAGCTCTCTTCAGCTCCAGGCCTACTCGGATGCTACGTGGGCGAGCGATCCTATGGATCACCGTTCGCTTTCTACTTACTGTGTGTTTCTTGGTGGTTCGCTCATTGCCTGGAAGACGAAGAGACAAACCGCAGTTTCCCGTTCGAGTGTAGAGGCTGAGTTGCGAGTTATGGCCTTGTTGACTACTGAGGTGACCTGGTTGCGGTGGTTACATGCTGACTTTGGGGTCTCTGTTACGACACCCACTCCACTTTTGTCGGACAGTACAGGTGCTATCAGTATTGCACGTGATCCGGTAAAGCATGAGCTCACCAAGCATATTGGTGTTGATGCCTTTTATATACGTGCTAATGTGCATGATCAGGTGATTGCGCTCCACTATGTGTCTTCAGAGATGCAGTTAGCGGATTTCTTTACAAAGGCACAGACTAGAGCGCAACATAGTTTCTTTCTCTTCAAACTCAGTGTTGTGGATCCACCATGAGTTTGATGGGGGGTGTTAGAGCTATATTTATATATTGTAGTTTCCGTAATTGTTAGGGTGTTTCCTGCATATTTTACACCTGTACATGTACTATATATTGTGGCCTTTGGCCCCTCTGGAATACAACTTGTCTATTCCTAACAATAGGATGGCTAACCGGGATACAAAGGCTCTTGCTTGGCCATGTAGCACTACGTTTGTTCCACCACCACCACCATCGGCTTGAGGGAGAAGATGGCAGTACCCTACCCTAGGCGATCACGACGCGCTCAGTATGCAGGTTGTGCTCAGTTCTGCCGAGATGCTCAACTATAATCACGAACAACGAAGTATTTGCGAGGCATATTAATGTAAGTGTCTATTTTGCTCGTAGTATTTATAGGCGAGCTGGGGAAGGTGGCAAAACAGGGGGAGTATGGAAGACGAACATCTAAATACTTGTGTGCGATTACCAAAGTGGCACCCAGTTAAGTCCAAAAGGAGACGTGTGTGAAGTTCACGTTATTACTTAGTTCATTTGATAACCACATGGCAAGGGAAGTTCCATTGTCGACAATGCTTGGCATGCGGAAGCTTGATAAAGAGCGTGGAGCCAACACATGTCCACTGGAAGCCTAACTATATCTTAATACTCACACACTATTTCTTCTTTTAAATCGTAAGCGGTTATCACTTATGGTTTTCCATTGTAAGGCCAAAATAATCGCATGCGGTATAGCACACACTTTTTTTCTGTTACAAACCATGTGTGATGTCGTAAACTCCGCACGCGGGTTGAGAACCTACCGTCGTTTTATTCCCAAAGAGATCATTTCTAGTGAATATGATTTGCCCTTACATGTGCGATCAGGAGCTTTAAAAGATCCGTTCTGTAATAGTTACAAGCTTTGTTGTGAACTGTCTACCAGGTGAACTAAACTCTGCTACCCTCTCAACTAATTGAACAACTGGGCGTTTCTTCGGTAATCCGGATTCTTTGGAATTAATTCAAGCATGCAATTGAGATATGGAGATTTGGAGCCCCTATTCAGCAATTTTAGCAGATTGTTTCGTCAAGGCGAGTTCAACACCTGATTTCTTTTCAACATTGTTTGAGGGATGGAAATAAAGTGGCTCATAATTTGGCTAGGCATGCTTTCTTACAAATAGTTGTGTAGTTTGGAATGGCGACTCACCAGGGTTTATCTTACAAGATGTAATAGACGATGTAACTGCTTTGATGATTCAATAAAACACCACTAAGCATTCCTTAAAAAAAACTCTGCTACCCCTCTCAAGCCCAAATTAATTGGCAAATACATAGACTATGTCAAGTGTGCTCCTAAGGTGTGCCAATTAATTTGGACCAAAGGGAGATAAATGAATTATAAAAAAAGAGCTAGAGCATAGTCCAAATCCTTCGGAAATCTCTATAGTTTTTATACTCCTACCGAACTAGGAGTGGACCATTTGCTAATGTTATCTGTCCTAGGAGTTGATGTGCTCAACTTAATTCAGCAAATTCAGCGCTCCACTATTTTGCACTGGAGGCTGGAGCATACCTATCACTGAACCGCTGTCTACTTCCACATGAAGTGGTCCGCATACCCTCGGAAGAGAGAAAACAGCCGGTCGACATGCTGTAACGCGATGATGTCTCAAAACTCCAGCATTAAAGAAGGAATGTGGTAGGTGTCATGATGTGCACACTGACCAGTCCTAGATTAGTTGCATCTTTATATAGAGAGGCGACTTAGCAATGCATACAAGTGGTGTTTAACCAACCAAATTGCTGTTCAAACAGAACATTTTTTTGCGAAATAGTTTAAACAGAACATTAGCAGACCTATCAGCTTATTTTGTCGCGTTTACTTTTGTTATTGGTACGTACTTAACTATTTGTTTGGCTTCTGGGGATAAAAGAGGAGAATTTTATTACAACTTCAAAGCTAACATAACGAGAGGGTACAGACGTGATAGAGGTTGCAAGTTGTAAGGTTTGTTACATCTGCTGGCCAGCTAAGTCTGTCTCAAACATACTCTATTTAACTACTACTCAACAAGACAACAACCTCTCACAGTTGGAACACTATACAAAATGAATTTCAAATGCCAGGACAACCGAGTTGCTCATGGTTTTGCCAAAATATCCACCACATGGTGGTGCAATTTGCAAGGACACGACACTAAGTACAACACATGCCTTTACACACAGTCGAATTCGCATGTCACACACGATTGATAAAACCGTCGCTATGCAAGGGTGTGCGGTAAGACATCAATTCGCAAATGGTTTTTGAAACCATGTGGGAAGAGTAAAAATTCGCAGATGAGTTGTCTCAGATCACCATTTGCGAACATGAGGGCCTTCGCAGACGGGTAGTTCACGCAGGTTAGACTCATCGCCAACGTTTAAGGTAGCTTAGTCGTATGTGTTCACTTTATTTCGCATAAGTTTATGTTACACTACACGTATGTTGGTTGGAAGCAATTCATACGTCCATGCTAGTAGATATATCCCAAATTGAACCAGCAAACAATAATAGTATACTATTAATATTAATTTTTTTGCATATTTGATACACAAAAGATAGTTCTATTTATTCCACAATTCTTTCCTAGCTAGCTATACAAAGGTGGAACATGTACAAAATAGATAATTTCTTGATTATGTCTTTGTCTCCATGAGAGGATCACATAGGTGCCTGTACCACAGTTTTTCCAAGACTCTGGCAGCATACCCCTTGTTAAACCTCATTTCAAAATGAATTCCTCCTAGTTTGGCAACAATGGTTAGCCATTTCAAGAAAAGTACAATTCTTCTCTCCATTCAAAGGGAATACTGCACATGTGTGAGAATATATAAGCACATATAAGCTAAAATAAATAAATGCAAGACAAATGATTGGTGGTACGTCTTACCCCGAAATGCTACGTAGAGGAGATCGTCAGCTACACAGAGGCAGACAAGCGGAATACTTTTCTGCAACTTGGCTGCGTGGACCTAGTAGAGATAAAGATGCAAGGACTAACTTGTCAATTAATTGCTGGTGCAAATGTTAACAGTTAGAAAATCTCACATGCCTTCACTCTTGGTTACGTCACTGTCACTATGTTATTAGCGGAAACTGATAACATGAGTCAAGATCAGTAACCATTCCTTCTTATTCAGTGCCACCAAAAATATGCCTATTATAAAAAAATAGTAATGTCAACATGTGGGAAATAACTGGGTCTCATAAGAACAGTTGAGCTAATGTTGAATATATAACACATAGATCTAGTGTATGTAATACATTACATTGATCTAATCATAAGTAAACATGAGCAAATATCTAATATGTACCATAAGTAAACATGAACAAATGTATAATATGTAACACATAAATCTACTATAATAAATGGCATAGATCTAGTCATAAGTAAACTCAGGCTAATGTACACTATGCAGCACTTAGATCTAGTGTATAAGAGAGCATAGAATTGTCCAATGCACATCAAAATGTATGAAATACATAGATCCAGTCATATATATTGATAGTAAACAAGCTAATCGCTATGGTTGAGAACAGAAATGCGAGCTAATCAAGAACACAACTGCACATCAAAATGTATGTAACACATAGATCCAGTCATACATAAGATTTGAACAACTTTACATTTGGGAAAGTAACCACGGTTGGCGTCGATGCCACAGCGGAGGTGGAGGAATCCTATGGATGACCGACGTAGAACTCGCCGGTGAGGTCATCAGCGGTGCAGTGTGGAAGGTCTCCAAGAGCTAGCTAATGGATGTTTTTCTGACCAAATAGGTGAGGCGGCTGTTGAGTGGAGTGGTCACACTACTCGTATAAATATATAACGCATGGATTGTAGGGTTACACTTGTTGGGATAAAAACAGGCCACATAACGCCAACGATTTTTCAAGCAAAAATCGTATGTGATACTCTTATGTCCAAAAAGTTGGACATGTCAGTCCGAGAGCATTACATATTTCACACACGGCTGGATATATAGTAGGAAATCGTGTGCGATAGGTCACACTCTCACACATTCCGTTGGTACAACATCATGTGTGATAGATCATACTCGCACACACTTGGTTAATAAAGAATCATGTGTGATATATCTCACTTGCACACATTCTATTAGTACCAAATCGTGTGTGATAGACCTCACTCGCACACATTATGTTAGTACGTAATAGTTTTTGTGTGTGTTATGCTCTCTGGGGATCATTGAAATCATTCTCTATAACATTGTGCAACTTGAAGAACAGTTCATGGAGAGTCAATATGCAACATGAAGAGCAGTTCATAATAGGCGAGCATCGACTAATATATAGCACATTAGAAAAGATCATGCTCATACATACTAATATAGGATTGAAGTACATACTCTCATAACATCACTCCTCATCGTTCGAGGAGATGGCAGCAACTCTATTCTTCAAATGCCACTCGTTGGGACTCCAAGCGTAGAGTGATGCAGCAAGAAAAGTTTTACCAACAAGGGTGACTCGGGGTTATTATCGAACTCTTGAGGAAGCCTGAGGTTGGTTCCTTTTCTTTGCTCTTCAAGCAAACTGCAACAGAAAACAAACATTTATGTGTCCTCAACTAACTGTGGTGGTTGTCAAGCACGAACAGCTCGCAAGATTAACAAAACCAAAGGAAACAATGAGAACAAGGTTTTTTTGATTTTCAAGTTTAAAGTACTAAAAGTAAAATAGAGCTAAAGTCACTAAAGAACTTATTATGATTAAAAACTAGACTAGGGATCATGTTTTCACTCGATCTCCCTCTCTCATAAACATGTGGTAAGAAAGCACAAACAACAAATTAAGAGCATGCAACTACACAAATGTGATAAGCATACACATGGGTATCACATCCAAACATAGAGTTAATGTTTAGTCAACTCACTAATACTCCTTTGACAAGGGAGTCCACCTCAAGTCAAATTTAAGCACTAGTGGAAAAACGGGCTTCCATTCGTCCCATTTGTCTCGGACCAAATTCGATCCGCGGCTAAAGGGTCCATCAGTCCCGGTTCATTTGAAAATGTGGGCCAGGGGGCATTAGTCCCGGTTCAAAAGGGACCTTCAGCCCCGGTTTCATCTAACAGCCAGGACTAATGCCCCATGGCCCTTTAGTCCCGGCTCGTGGCACCAACCGCCGTTCAAACGAACCACCCACTTCGCGCCAGTTATCGATCGACGACGCTTCGATACCGATCGACATTACGACGCGCTGATCGGGAACCGGCGCCGGCGGCCTTGGAACTCGCCTGCATTCACACACCGGCGTGCCCTCTCATCTTCTCCCTCTTTCACTATATAAATCACTCACATTTGATCATCTTCTTCCCCAAAACATCTAGCCTCTTCTTCCCCAAAACCACTCCCACACATCACCATGCTGCCGGCGCCCGCGAGCTCTCCCTCGGCGACAATGGAGGAGCAACATTGGCCCCGGTCTCGGATCTACTACGTGGTCATCGAAGAGATGAACTTCACCATCATGGAGACCCTCCGTGCTTCGAGGGTGGAGAAGTGGATCCGCGCCGTCAAGCGTCGGTTCCTCGACGACGCACCGGTCAAGTGCGTGGGCTTGGACTGTGAGTTCACCACTCACGCGCACCCTCAACGTGCCGCCGTCCTTCAACTCTCGGTGGATTCCGAGATATTGGTCTTTCAAATTTGCAAGGCCAATGCCGTGCCGCAACTACTCAAGGACTTCTTGAAGGACACCACCATCAAGTTTTGTGGCGCGGCTATCAACAACGATCTACGCATGCTATGGCCATATGGAATTGTTATTCCGTCCACCTATGATCTTCAACAAGTTGTCCCAAACCCCACTAGCAAGCCAACGCCGAGTCTCTATGATTTGGCCAATGCTATTATTGGGACACATCTTGAGAAGAAGAAGAGGGACAACAAGAAGAAGAAGGACAAGAAGAAGAAGGAGAAGAAGTACAAGAAGAAGGGAGAAGAAGAAGAAGAAGAAAAAGAAAAAGATGATGAAGAAGATGAACTAATTTTTGGTTGGGAAAAAGTTCCATTGAGCATGAACCAACTAAAATATGCCGCTTTAGACGCTCGCCTAGGCTTTGAGATAGCTAGGAGATTCTGGAAGCTAAAGGGCTACAATAGCAATGTTGATCGTCTTAACCTTAATAATTAGGTGGATGATTATGTACGGAAAAATATATGTTGGATGAGCAATTGGAAAATGTACTTCATTTGAGCCATATTGGATGAGTATGTTTGGAAAAAGTCTATTAATCATCTAAAAATTAATAATTAAATTTTCGGTTAACAAAGTCTATTAATTTTTGAATTTGTGTTTTTTCAAGTATTTTGGCTTTTTTGAATATTTTAATCATCTAAAAATTAATAATTAAATTATATATAAAGAATATTTGAAATTCATTGGTGCTTATTATTCGTAATCATTGTTTCTTATTTTGTGAATTTATTTGGAATTTAAAAAAGTAATATTATATATTACCAAAGTGTATAGGTTAATAGAATTGGTAGCATACTTCTATCAACAAGTCGCGAGCGCAGTCTTGGAAGCTAGTAGGGAAGGAATGGAGAAGTTAAACGTGCTAAGGGTGGAGCAGTGTGAGGATGGGTGACCGACCGGGAAGTGAGGACCACAAGTACTTGTAATTGATTTGAGATATAGAGTGAGAGCTATAAGTATCTAATTTGATATGAGATATGAGAATAGAGAAGATTAGATAATAGAGAAATAAAGAAATAAAGATAATACAGAAATTCCGAAACAGAAAATACAATTTTATTCCGAATGGACCTTTAGTCCCGGTCCCTGTTACGAACCGGGACCAAAGGTCCTCCAGCCGCTGCACATGCCCCGGGCCACGTGGAGGACCATTGGTCCCGGCTCGTAAGCAACCGGGACTAAAGGCTGGAGCCTTTAGTCCCGCATGGTTAGTCCCGGTTGCGGAAACCGGGATTAATGGGCTTTACAAACCGGGATTAAAGGCCTTTTTTCCACCGGTGAAGACTTAACAGAGTACTGCATTAAGAAGTGTAACATAATGTTGAAAACACATGCATCCTTGCAAGCAAGGGGTTCTTTCTGTCACTGAACTTTTGTGCATGATTAACCATTCTCCCTAGTGATGCAACCATAGAAAGGTGAAAACCTTAGCAGTACAGAGATTTCTGTCACTTCCCCAAACCACTACAAGATTGCTTCAACTAATGCACACATCCCCCACACGCGCCCTAGCATACTAGTATGATCAAGACTAGCAAACAAGAACAGGGTAAAGTATACATCTACTCATACATCAAGGATGTAAACACATCTTGCATCTCATAAATCACCTCACAAACATTAGATCCACCACATAGGTAATACAAATATGGCCACACTATGATAGGAAGCTCATGTGACTCTAATCTATGTCACAGCAAATCTAAAGTCGATGGGAAGGCTCCCAATCCTCGTCAGATCTTACATAAAGTTGACGAACATTATGATTCTGGAATCGCCATCTAGCTCGTCAATTTCTATTTTTGTGCTGACGATCCATACTTTATCTCAACATTGCTGTAAAGTTTTTTTAGCGCTGCTTGCCAGATTTAGCTAGTACCGTCGATGGGCGAATGGTCAAAAAAGAGTCGATGCTGCTGATACGGATGACAGTTGGGCCGGACGTCAGCGGTAGACATTACTAGTGGCTGCAAATCAGCGACGGACGCCTCCATCGTCAGTGTACAGGAAAACATGCCTGTCACTGCTAGGCCTTTTTGGCGTAGTGGAGTAAATGACATTGTCGGTAATGAGATTGAACTAGGTATAGTGATACCAATGATCAAGTATCGGATGTTGGAAGTATCATAGAAACAAAGGGAATATGACATCAATGTTTCTGGTTCAACGATGAAGACCTTCGTGAATACACAGGGATCATAAGGGATATCCAGATCCCATTAATGATCATTTACCGAAAAGGAGTATCGGTGATGTCAGGAGTATTCCCAAACCATAGGGTAATACGCTTAATGGTTCGATGATGTGTGAGATTGGTTTTGGTACATTCGGAATTGTTAGAGTATTGACAAGAGAGAGACATGAAAGTTATGCGGTGATCAGAAAGTTGTTCGGATAGTACCAGAAGAAGTTTCGGAGCAACAGGGATTAACAAATGAGGAAGTTCCTTTGAGAAGCTATTCTCTCTTCTCCTCATGCGCTTCCTCTCTCCCACGTCTCTCCCTCTCGTGTGGCTCCACGAAGGGCTGCATAGGAGCGAGGTCAACTCCACCAATGCACGCCATCATGCTTCAGAAATTCTGGATCTGATCCAAATCAATCTACTTCTGCAATCTCGACTGGATCAGAGAGACCCAAAGAAGTCATCGTTCACCGTATGTGTACGAGTACTCGGAAGGTGCTACTGTTGCACCAGGTCGTTGCGCCGCAGTGTTATCGCACTGGTGTCATGAAATCAAGTTCTACACGACCATGATGTCGGCTTCGTCGGCTTTATCATCAACACATGTGCGGGGGCGTAATCCCCCCCCCCCCATTCAGTCTACAAGGGTATGTCACCGATCTCCGGCTAATCGTTACAACATTACTAATAGATAGTTCTTGGGCAATTCAGGGTTGCATAGAAAATAATTTTTTGTTATTAGCATCGAGCCCCAACATACTCGGCGGCGGTAAAGGCGGTGCAGAAGCAGGTGGGGGCTCACGATGCGTGCATGGTCCCGGATGGGAGAAAGAGAGATTGGGAGAAAGAGATGGATATGACAGGTGGTCTATATTGTTAGTGAGAGTACCAATTTAAGATTTTCTTTTCGTTTAGAGAATAGTTCCAGGATTTTATTGAGACCAGGATTTGTAAGTTCATATTTAAACGATGGAGATTTGGAGTTTAGAGTTTATTTTGTGGATCCATTACAAGTTCAGAGTTCATTTTGCGGAACCACTACAAGTTCAGAGTTTAACATAGACTTTTCCCCATGCACGACCATCTAACCTATGTAATATTTAACGTGTAGCTACGTGACATCTAACAATTAGTGTATCGGCCTTTCGTATTAACTTTTACCTTGACCATGCCATGGATCATTATGTCCTACCACTGTGCCCTATAGGGAACACCACACATAAAATATACTACATTGGTCCATACATAGCGACAACGAAAATATACTTACTGCAAGCCAAAATGACTAGAGAAACCCATGATACAAGTCTTGATGATAAACAAGTAACGACAAGAAGCAACGATATATGTGTCAAGTATAACATTAATGTTGCCGAGGATAGATTAGCTAGCTAGACCATAGTAGCAACATTGAGCTCATCTTCATGGGTTTTAGCAGGGGGCAACTCTCCGCCGTTTTCCAGGAACTGTAGTATTGCACTATCCAGTGAAGGACGTTTGTTCTCATCTATTGGTTCAGAACATCGGAGGCCCAGTAAAATGACGCACTCCATCTGCCTCTTGTCATACTGGCCGGCTAGCTTCTTATCAGCAACATGGCTGACGAATGAATCAGGATGATTTCTGTGCAGATTCCGGACTCCGTCCGGGTTATTTTTCCCGTGCGCTATCTCAAGCAGGACGATCCCAAAGCTGTAGACATCGGAGCTGCGGAGCAAGTTCACGTTTCCATCTGTCATGCACAGCGGATCCATGTAGCTCCTAGTCCCAACAGCCACAGCCGTTTGCATTGATTCTTCGCCGCTGCTATCTTGGGCGACCCGGGACAGGCCGAAGTCGCCGAGCTTGGGGTTGAAGTCATTATCTAGGAGTATGTTGGCTGGTTTGATATCTCTATGCAAGATGTATGGATCGCATTGGTAGTGGAGGTAATTAAGAGCGGACCATAGGCCTTTAACTATTTTGAACCTGCAAAGTTTTCCATGTGGTAAATGTAATGTCAGCTTCCACTTTTTCAAAGAGTTTCTTTAAGAAAAATCATTTCAATTAAAATAACTACAACAACAACGCAGGAGAGGGGATGAAACAAAACTAGGGGCCACAATATATACATAATTATATACCTCATTGCCCATGAAAGTACTTCCGTCTTATCGTGCAGGTGCTGGTGCAGGTTGCCATTAGGCACGAGTTCGTAGACAAGAAAGAGATTAACATTCTGGCTGCACAAGCATGAAAACATATAATTGTTAATGCTGCAGCACCAGCCTTCGAGCCTCACTAAGTTCACGTGGCCTGTTCCATCGATAGCACCCAGCTCCGCAAGGAAGTCCTTGAATTCTCCTCTTGAGTCCTTGACAATGCTTTTCACAGCCACTTCCTTGTTTTTGAGAGTCCCACTGTAAACCACGCCGAAGCCACCTTTTCCGATCTCCTTCTCTTTGGAGAATCCTCCCGTTGCAGTAGATAGGTCACGGTACTCGAAACGCTGAAGCCGACTTCCCTTCCCAAAGGAGTCACGTGTGTGTTTCCACTTATACCAAGACAGAATCCACCAAATGACCATTAACAGGGCCAAGACAAGAATCACCACTCCTCCGATAATCAACCCTGAACCACCTGTAGGAAGAAGGATGTGCATGGAAAAATAAGCATCTCTATATAAGGAAAAAGTTGGCATTCAACCTTACTGTTAAGCCAGCCAGAATAATTAGCTCTGTTAGGACACCGTGTAATTTAGACAATGATGAATTGATCCTAGAATCCCAACCAGAATTGATCGAAATAGGGTCTAGGGATCTTACTGATTTTTTTAATCGTAACCGAAGGATCCTCAGTGCTTAGAGAATTTTTTTAATCATCCATGCTATATTACTACGATGTGTTACAAGTTCCATCAAAATCATGATTGTATGTGTCCCATATGAAATATAAAAATATGCAAATGTATAACTACATGACCTGCAAGCAGGAGAGTGGACAAACGTAGACCGACCTACACATAACCCTTTATTTTAACATTTTAAATTTGTATTTTCACATTTTAATTTTTTTTGAAACAAAATTCTAGAGGTAGGCAAAGTAGAACACTACAAATCGTGCAAAATTTCAACATGAAATACTTTGTATACTAGGCTACACGAAAATAACCAAATCTGACAGAATTATATAGTGCTGAAATATATACTATTTACTATATAAAATGTTATTTTTTGTTTTTTGTGTCACATAAAATACAAAGTATTTGATGTTGAGATTTTAAACAATTTATAGTATTCAGCATTAGTTACCTCTTGAATTTTTGTTCGGAATTTTTTAAAACTTAAAATTACAAATATTTAAATGTTTGAAAATAAATTGCTATATATAGCTTGCTCTATGTCTCGAATTTCCCTACAACACTCTCTTCCTAAAATAGCATATATAATATACTCACTTTTTGCACCTGAAGATGTACCCGACGTGGGTGCCAATGGAGCTGATGAAGATGTATCCTTGAACGGTACCACGCTGAAGCTGGTGTTGCTGTACCTAAGAGTACAGCTATAGCTCTTGCGCAGACCTTCCATAGTTATGCTAAACCAGTACGACGCGTTGGCCGACAGCACGTCCAGGCACTGCTTGCACTTGTCCGGTGGCAAGTCCCACGTGCACTGCGTTAGCGCGTAGGGAGGATCGGCCACGTTGGAGGCGAACCTCTTGGGCGAAGTCGCCGCCTCATCAGTCAGCAGCTTCAATCGGTCCAACAGCTTTTCACTGTAGGCCATTGCCCCGGAGGGCGATTCACCACCTGACGTGTAGATTACTTCTGCACGTACGAAAGTAACTTTTGTCATGGAGTGTGCCCGAACTTTATGTACATACACATTTGTGAAAACTTTTTTTTAAGGATGTACTACTGGTCCAAAAATCATCATGGCCAGACTATGTTAATATCATGTCAAGATAAATTTGCAATCAGTTGGCGTAGTACATTTTATTTTATGAAATCTAGCCAGGAGCACAACATAAAAAACCAATTCTCCTCAAACTGTGACACCTCCAATAGTCAAAGTCAACCCGTTTACTGGCTAAGTGCAAAAAATAAGTACTTGTTTACTCCTCCTTTCAATATTATAAGATTTTTAGGGTTTTCTTTAAAACTGCATGTATCTAGACGTGTTTCAGTGTGTCATTTCGGTTCTCATTTCGCCCATGTTATAGTATCTAAAAGTAACTATAATAGTGAACCGAGCAAGTACTTTATAATCCTGCCGTCCCAAAAATATGTTACGCATATGTTTTAGCCAAAGTAAAATCTTATAGAATATGATCAAGTATGTAGCAAAAAATATCGACATCCACAATACCAAATGTATAATTTGAAAGTATATTCCATGATGATTCTAATAACATTGATTTGATATCTTTTACTACATATTTAATCAAACTTAACAATGCTTGACTTTGACCAAAAATTATATGCAACATAATTTAGAATGGAGTGTGTGGTTTACTACAAGTTGAATGATAATCGATATCCGACAACCCTTTAAATACTAGCTGCCACTAGGTCATATATAAGAGTGCTAGTAGAGACGATGTTGACTATGAGATTCTAAATGTTCAAGGAACACTATTTTTTGACAACTAGGAGATACTTTTGTAAAGAACGAGAGCTTACAAACTTTGGCATTAACTTTCATGAAACGGACCCTATTTATACATATATTTTCTCGATAAAGGAATGGCATCATTTTTAAAAAAGATACATCTATATATATGAATCTATGGGTCTGATTCCCCAATAATTTTTCTTTTTCTAAAAGGACGTCAAAGATGTTCACTTGTGCATATATTTAACTCAGATTCCCGGTTCTACGCGCGGGAGCATTATTTGCTATCACCCTAGATAAAATACGTACATTTATGTACTGTAAAAGAAATGGTTAGGCTTGGGTGCTTCTCTTGTTATTCGTCCACTATACCTACCCTACAACTATAAGCTGGTGACTCATCTTTTCAACTACGACATGATAGATGAGGTTTCGTTCTTCTTGATGTTTCTTAGTGTATACAAAGCTACAAAAAACATATTATGCTTTGGCTATGTATACGAAGCTACAAAAAACACCGGCCCAATTAATAATTCATATGCATGAGAACCGATGCAGTATTTACCAGTTTCAGGAGCACCAAGGAAGCTGGTGTCCGAGTAGCGGACCAGGCACTTGTCGAAGACGGCAAACACTGATGTGCTCCCTGGGCAACGAGTCGGCAGACCGCCGGTGTTGCTGCCATGAGTTGCTGTGAGGCAGTCGCTGCAGTCGGCACGGGAGTAGTCTGCGGAGCACATGGCGAGACCATAGACCGTGCCTGTGCCGTTGCCGAGCGTTCCGTTGAAGAAGCCGCCATTCTTGGAGACGGCGTTCTCCGGAAGCGTGGCCAGCAACTGGTTCACGTTGGCGGCGTAGTCACTGGCAGCGGTGTAGTTCCCGGATGTTGAGCAGTTGATTTGTTGAATCATGGCACCACCTAGAGTATCGGAGGTTTGGCATAATGTAGCTAGAAGGAGGAAACAAAGGAAGAGGAACGAGGATCGTGGGACGACTGTCATGGCTCTGTGAGCTTCCTAGCTTCGTTTGCTGTTTTTGAGGGACAAAGCCCATGGTTTTATATATACACCCGTCGAAGTAGAACGACTTTATTAAGTTAAGGGGCAAAGAGAAGGGCTTTCGCTACCAAGAAAGCGACGGTCAGCGCACGGGTTCGACAACTTAGCTGAGCGTTAGCGACGCGTCATTTTCAAAGCGAGGCGCTTAGAATTAGCGAAACGCCGTAGTATAGCATCGAAGACTATGTGCTATAATGCTGAACTAAGGACGTTGTGTGCCTTATCTGTAAAAGCAGTCGACTGATCGAGTTCTAAACGAAAGGGGTCCTTGGTGGGTAATGACTCAATCTACAGATAAAAAGCCTTATAATGGGAAATGACCACATTAGGTTTAGAGCGAGATGGGACGAGTGCGTCGTTTTGGCACATGGGCTCACTGGAGCCCTTTATTTAAACCTTCAAAAAATTCAAATTTCAAAGCTTTAAAAAAATTAAAAAAATATGTGGACATAGCCAACTGTATATACTACGATCGTGGAAATTTATAATTTGAAATACCTTGTATTATGTCTTTGGTAAAAATAACAAAAGACCAGATCTGGGAACATGAACAGTGTTGCTTTTTTTCCTTTCAAAATTTGTTCAATTTGTCTTTTATCCCGAGCCTACGTAACAAGGTATTTCGTATTGAAAATTTCCATAGTTGTAGTGTATGCAGTTGGCTACATCAAGATATATTTTTTGAATTTTTTGAAACTTTAAATTTTGAATTTTTTGATGTTTGAGATATAGGGCTCCAGGGAGCCCGGGAGCTAATAGCATTTTCTGGAGATGGGACTTGTTATAGTTTAGCAGGAGCAGATGAAAGATCTTTCTTCCATAGCCGGCCAAATGACTACCAAAATGTAAGGAACGTTTTTTCTGCATGGTCTTTGATGCACAAATTTGATATCCAATATCTCCATAGTTATATGAATTGAGAATGTATAAATTGGATCATTACATTCGCCTTGCAAAATTCTATCAATGCATTTATCTTTTTACCGATTTGTGGATACATTAAAAATATAAGGTATAGTCCAAGTTAGAAGTTATTGACCAGCTAAATTTAATACATTTTAGGATAGAGGGAACATTTTTTTAAAGAGAAAATATTGTGAGCGAAGGGCGTGCCCGTGCACTCTCTAATCATAGAGGGTGGGCACCATTCCCTAAAGTTTCTAGAGCAAACAAAAGGACTGCTGCATTTAATGAAGGAGAGGGAAATGATATTTGCGCGGGAGGGGGGGCGTTCAGTTTTACAAAAGAAAGGGATATGTGGGCATTAGTGCACACAACATTTTAGATTCGAGTTTAGGTCTTTTCCTTTTAGGTACCTAATTAAAGGGTGTTATGTAAGTAGCATGCCAAATCTGTCACTTGGCTCCAAGTACATCTTTTTCATAATCCCTATATGCATGTCTACCAACAGATGCGGTGCTACGATCACTTACACTATGCCTATTTTTTCACTAGACCACATCCATCAATATTGTTACAAACTAATACATGCCATGCTCAACTTTCAATGAAATTAACATAGAAGAATTACATATAGGGTATATCCATAAATAGGTGCAGCCATATACATGCGCAATTACACCCCTAGTGATTCCTTCCAAGGCCATGTACATAAGCAAGCAAGAGAGTTATTAAGACATAAAACTCAACCACCGCATAAAGTTCGAGGTCCTCATAATTCTCCTACAACATACATTAACAATCCATAGTGCAACAATATGGTACATTCAACAGAATGAGACCACAACATGTATTTATAAACATCTTAACACAATAGCAAGTTCATCATCTCATAACCAAAGATCCACCATAGGAGTTACATAAAGGCGACCGTAATCATGTAGGGCACCTCGTATGGTTCTTATACATGAAAGAACATAGATAAATACAATCAAGTTACTACCAAAAACTTCATGTGTAGGGGGTGGACTACCCCCTTCTCATGGTGGAGAGCGACGCAGAGGCGTTGGTGAAAAAGGAGAGGCATCTGGAGGTGACTCTAGCAGCGTTTCCCCATCCATTCTTCATCTGATGGTGAACTAGAGAGTCCCTGTTTTGTGATTTTTGATCTGCACCTCCCACTGTCTTGAAATAAAATCCCCTGGGATATTCGCAAATGATTTTAGGTAAAACCAAAAGCGAGGACACAAAGTTTGAGGCTAACGGAGCCACGAGGCTCTAGATAGCCCCCATGTGGTTAAGAAGTGTCACTAGGGTTGGGGGGTGAAAGAGCATGGTGCCTACGTGTTGTTTTGGTAATTAATGAAAATCCATATGGACTAATGATTGCATTGAGTTATATTTGTAAGACTTGTCCATAGAAATTTTTTGAACCATATGTTGGCTTCAAGGTTACAAGAAGAACATAATAAGGAAGATTATATTATGGCCAAGGTATCATTAATGGAAATCCAAAGTTTGGTCATAAGGAAGATTATATGATGACTAAGGTATGATTCATGGAGTGTGTCTTAAAGAAGATTGAGTGAGCTCACATGAACATTTTTATACACATCATCATTACTAAGAAAGAAGAATTGATTTGAGGGTTGATCAAGTCGATGCGCAAGTTCAATATGAACAACTAGAATAAGTTGTATGCTTGAATATTAGTGTCTATATGGTGATCACAGATATGAAGATATGCTTAAACATAGTCTCTCCCATAGTGCAGTACGAGAGAGCAATTTGCAAGACTTCAACGAGTAAGCTAAATCAAGAAAGGTGTTTCATCCTGAATTGGACAAGATTGTCATCATCAAGCTTAAGTGGATTGCGCAAGGCAAAGGTTTGTGTTTGATAGGTTTTCTCTTTACCAGTCCAATGTGTTAGTTGGGAGACGGGGTTATATGATAGTTTGTCGTACTATCAAGAGGGGCCCTCAATGGAGTAACTTCACCTTATCATTCTGAGAGAGCTAAAACCCTTGCATACTTGGCATAATATTTCTTCATTCTTATTTGGCTTTTATCCATGTGAGCCTTAGAGCTTGGGTTTATTTCCATGACAATCTCTAGCTCATCAAAAACGTATTTCGTATAAACACTTTGTGTGTTTTTAGTGTTGGAGGTTTTACCGGTTCATCTTTGAAGAGAGCTCAACCCTTTCATCATTTGGTTATCTTGCTTTATTGGACTATCTTGTTTCTATGCATGGAGTTGTAGAGATCATTGTTCTGATTCCATGGAGCCCAAGATCATTGCTTTATTGGACTATGTTGTTAGAGTTGTTTCTATTTTGCTATTTATGCTGACTTTTGCCCCCTCAAAATTCTGGCCAGAAATTTTATAGGGGGGCTGAGGGTGGGAATTCCGCCCCAAGGCCAAACATTCTGGTCTAAAATTCTTGTAATGGTCACTTTCGTGGGTGGGGGTGGGGGGGGGGGGCTATATAAGTCTAGTTCTTCCTCATTTGGAGGTTGGCTCTTCCCTTACTCCCCATCCCTCCCATGCTTATTGAACCTTTTTGAGGAAAAATAGTGAGGAGATCTAGATCTATATTTCTACCAATCAATATCTCCTCTATGTAAAAGGAACCTATTGGATCTAGATCTTGGAGTTCTTGTGAATTTCCTCCTTATTCTTCCTCTCATATTACTCCATAGCATTTGTTGCTTTGGTGGGATTTGGTAGAGAAGAATTTGTGCACTTTGTGTGTTCTTACCATTGCATTTGGTGCATCGGTTTGAGTTCTCCATGGTGCTACGATTGATGAAAGGTTGTGAGCTAACTACTCTTGGGTTCTTGTACCCGAAGCTGTTCCTCTTAGGTCCTTTGACCCTAGATGGCTTTGTGGCCTTAGTGGCAGTTACTTTGTGGCCTTGGTGGTAGTTACTTTGGAGCCTATAATTAAGTTGTGGAGATTGTTCCAAGCTTTACGGTTTTGGTGACAACCCTAAAGAGTCCCATAGTGGAGCGTGAACACGGATCTTCGTGGTGAGTTCACTGGAGAATAGGGTGAGGCCTCCATGGAATTGAGGAGACCTTGTGTGGCCATTATACCCCTCCAACAAATACATGCTTTCTGTTAACAAGAAAGTAACTTTGGGAATACATCATCGTGTCTCCATTGCGGTATCTCTATACCCAAGCCTCTTTACTTATGCAATTTATTATGTGATAGCCTTGGGGCTTGAAGTTATCTATATTGCTATCATTTAGTTGCTTATCTAGCTTAGGATAAGTTTTTCGTGCACATAGGTGAGCCTCAAGTTTATAGATTTTGCACCTATTTAATTTAATGTTACTTTTGTTCCGCATTATTAGATCCAAATCATAAAAATTTAAATCACCTATTCACCCCTCTAGGTGGCATCCGTGTTCTTCATCAACTTGCTTTAATTCCTGAAAAATGTCTATGTTAAAATGTTGGGACCTTTTGACGTCCGGAAGGTTCCTGAAACTTAATAAATACACAAAACAAGGTACATGTTATGCATAGTTAAATACCAATGGGGAATTTGTGATACCCCCAAAATCAAAACATGTTCATGATCTTAAATAACATGCAAATATAAAAGAACATACCTAATAAACTACAAAGTTCATGGATGCTTTTTATATGCATCATCCGACCATGTGGGGGCTGGATGGACCTACACGTACACGTGGTGTATCTGCCGCATTGCCCATGTTAATGGATGGAGCACTTCATGGGATTGGGAGCAAGGGCTCTCTGCCCTATGGGACCCTTCTCGTGGGTCGACTACCTCCTCTGGTGTATAGAGGTCGATGATCCTCTATGTTCCCGGTGAGGGAGAAATGATTAGTTGTCTGATTCCTCGTGTATAAAGAGACCAGGTGAGCTGGGGTCGGAGTCTTAGGAACTAGGATCCTCTCATAGTCCTAGAGATGCGTCATGCACAGTGGCAATAGGGAAGGACTCTAAAACCGGAGTCCTTGGCCAAGGTTGTTGTAGAGGCCCAAGAGGATGTCATTCAGGCAAGTGTCCCCAGGAAAACCCGGTCCTTAAGGAGCTGTAGCTTGCCAGCCGAGTCAGTGAGGAAATCAAGCTTACCAAACCAATGTTGCCCCATGGTGAAAACGGTATTGTTGATGTTGTTGTCCATGTGAGCTTGTCAAAGTTCATCCAAATGCCTACCTGGCGTGCCAAGTATCATGGTATTCTCCTTCAATAGATTTGTCGTTCGGGATAAGCATGCATCTGGCAGGGTCAGTTGGTAGCACACAAAGATACAAGGTTTATGCATGTTAATTTAGGCCCCTGCAATGTGCACGGTAAAGACCCACTCATGTGTGTTGCGGATGTACTATCTCTAATATGCTTGGTGATGAACCCTAGGGGGCCTAAAGAATGTCTATGGTGGGTGGATCTCAGGTGAGATCTGAGAGTAATGTGTGTCTTGCTCGGCGGCTCCCCATGTCGTTTTTATAGACGATGACCTAGGGTTGCAGGTGCCGACTGAGTTGTTTGCTATATCGGTAAGTGGATTATGATATTATAGATCCAATGTCAATTACAACTATGATCCCTTGAATTATCCTTAGAGATATCCTCGGCCTGATCCTATCTTATTTTCGTCTTGATCCTAGCGTGGTTCACACTCCAGCGACACTGGACAACCGGGCCTAGGCCTATTGTCCATGAAGCATGATTGATTGTCCTTTTGTTGAGTGATCCCCATCCTGCCATGTGGACCTACCCGTGGCCCATGATCTCGTCACAAAAGATTCCCATGTTAATGTTCAGTAGGGGTGTATCCGGTAGCGAGGCATTTGGTATCGCAGTGGTACCATGTGTTGCTTATGTTCCCTGCTCTCAGATATGTTGTGAAAGCTTGAAGATGGTGCTTGACTTAAAGATCTCTATAAATCGTGCAAGCTTGACCATGTCTGATGAAGATTGTCGTTCCTGGTGGGGTCTCGTAGATTGTTCCCCCCTTCAACCGCAGAAGTTCCCTCCCCCTCCTAGCAAGTCAGGTTGTCACTATGGCAGAGCTTCTGGTAAAAGATCCTGAAGTCTGGTGGAATCTCGGTCTTGCAATGCCCTTCGAGGCGTTGGCAAAAAATCCTCGCATGTTTAACTTGCGAGCTTCGTGTCTGCAATGATGTCTCTAAAGTGAAACCCTTCGACAAAGCCGATGAACTCATTGTCTGGCATTTAATCTATACTATGAGCTCATGGATGGCCGCTAGGCGAGGTGGTGGCAATGCATTTGGAAAAGTTTCGGTATTGTGATTCCCATTGATGGCGTCCAGTGGCACTCCTCACTCTGTGCCAGTGTTTGTCTCATTATGACTGTCTCCGTGATCGTAGGCTCCATGAGTGATGCTCAAGTGCATACCTCATCTTCCTGTTTCTCCTCTTTGTATGTCATAGAGTGACTTTTCTAGTTATCTCTCTCCTCATGTAATCTCTATATGCTCTGATTCATTTGAACCTATCTTGTACGAAGATGCACAGCCTCAAAGAAAAAAAATGATTAAAATATATTCATATGGGGACTCTCTCCCATGCGACCATTCAAAAAGGGAGTATAGGTGTATCTAGTTTTTTTTTCAATAAGAGAGGTGTATCTAGATAATTGTCTACATTGCAATTCTGATAGTAATCAGCGAATGAAAAGCTGCTTCGCATAGAAATAACGCGCAAGCGCATTGTCCAAATCGGGCAAAATTCTAATTTTCCGTTGTTTCCTAACCAAGACCATTTGCCAATGTTATTCCGATATTATTCTACTATGAGCTGATGTGCTCAACTTAATTCAGCAAATTTAGCATGTCACTATCTTGCACTGAAACATACTTATCACTTAAGCTTTATTTTTTTCACATTTTTTTCTTGTAAATTGAGGATACCTTCGGCCAATGCATTGATTGATGCATAGTCCAGGGATTTTTTTCTCAGGCGATATTTCCGAAATCCCGCTACCCATCGAGAAATGCAGATACCGCTCAATTTTTTTGGTAAATTTTGAAATTCAAGCGCAAAAGACGGAGTAAATATCCGCTCTTGCTACATATGGCAAGTGTGTTTGGCTGGCGTAGTTGAAAGGTTCGTCGAGCGCCAGAGGTCAGGTTATCGGCTCCTACGGCCTTCTTTTTATTTTTTTGTGTATGTTTGCTACAGCCTTCTTTTTAATTTTCTGTGTATGTTTTCTGCAGCAAAATTTTGAATTCAAAATTTGTTTGAATTAACTCGGACGGTAAATTGCCGAGATTTTCAAGTTTTCGCGGTAACAGTTAATTTTGGTGACCAACGATAAAAAAAGTGAACTGAGAAAAAAATCCTTGATAGTCATGCAATCCTGCCAACATAATCAAACAAAAGAAAAAATAGCTCGAGACCTGCTTCGAACCACCATGCTTAACATGGACACAACACAAACACGCGTCGGTATTGTCAGATCATAGAGCTTCTATCGGAGTGTACAAATTTGATATATACTGACATCACTTCTACCATTATCACTTATCTAGCTAAAACACTTTGCTAACCGGATGCCGCGGAAGAAGTCGTACCACATTCGATCGAGCAACAGCAGGCATCACTTGATTATACCATACTTGTTGGTGGGGCTAAGAGATTAGGACAAAATACAGCAGGTCGGCATGCTGTAACCCCGGTGAGGGTAGCCTTCCCGGCCGGTCACGCGATTATGTCAAACTTCATCAATAGAGAGTCAATGTGGTAGTTGTCGTGGTCTGCTCTGACCAGTCGTAGATTAGTTGCATCTTTCAGAGGCGACTTAGCAATGCATACAAGTGATGTTTAACTAGCCAAGTTGATGTTTAAAAAGATCATTTGCTGACCTATCAGCTTGTTTTATCCCGTTTACTTTTGTTATTTGTACTTAACAATTTGTTTGGTTTCTTTTACGGACGCCAGTGGGTGTGATGCCTTTGCAACTTCTAAAGTTGACATAACGAGGGGGACAGATGTGATAGAGTTTACAAGTTGTCAAGTTGTTACATCGGCTGGGCAGCTATATCGGTCTCAAACATACTCTATTTAACTGCTACACAACAACCTCTCACAGTTGGAAACTTGGAATATTCAAAATGCCGGGACAACCGAGTTGTTCACTGTTTGGTCAAAATATACGCCCATGGTGCAGTTTACAAGGTGTTCAAACTTGATAGGTCGGCATACTTTTCAATGGTCCACTCGCACACGAACTGAGAATCCACGTCATGCTTTATATTTGTATTAAAACTTAACTTAATCTTTATTACTATTAATGAGAGTTTGTGGTTTTTTACTTGATCTAAGGCCTTTCACAATGGAGGTTTCTTAGCGCGGTATCCTAGGTACTTTGCTTATGTGGTATTATATTAAATAATGAAAGAGAGGGGTATTGTAGCTTAGGCTGCTCATAGTGCATAGTAACATAGAGTAGTAACATGCATATGTTACTAATCTATGTTACTATCTCTATAGTGGGTAGTAACATATGTGTAGTATCATGCAAAGTCATATTTATTAGGTTATAGACTCATCTTGTCTTGAAAAGTATGATGTTATGGTAACATAGCTAGTTACCACAACACTCTCTTTCTTTAATTAATGACTTGCCATGTCACCAAAATGCTTAGTTGGCATTGCATGTAGTTCTATGTTACTACCAATGTTACTCCCACTATGAGCAGTCTTAGGCCTTTCACAATGCATTGTATCTTAGCGCGATATCCTAGGTAATAGTTTATTTTAAGAGACAACTATTACAATGCATTATTTTTTAAGTGTTGTATCTGCATTAATTGATTTTGGGTACATGCATGTATGTGATTGGACTAGCCATGCATTTTTACCTATGATATCGTGCAAGGGTTGTACTCCAATTATAGTGAAGTTTTTCTGGCTGACGCCCATGGTTTTTACCTTTTTGTTTAAGAGGGTTTTCCACGTTAAAATCTTATGTCTCCGTGCAGTGATTTCTTCTCGTTCTTTGTTATTGCCTATCACGTTTTATAACAATTTTCACATAAAGTGGTTGATACGTCCAAAACGTATCTACTTTCCTGAACACTTTTGCTATTGTTTCTTCTCTAATTTGTGTGTTTTGAATACAACTAACACGGACTAATACTGTTTTCAGCAGAATTGCTTTGGTGTCTCGTTTTTATGCACAAATCCAACTTTCAGTAAAAATTCGGGAAAAATCATCAAAAATCCTATTTCACCAGAAGACCCACGGAGCCAGAAGACGAGACGGAGAGGAGGCTCGAGGGCCCCACACGCACAGGGGGCGCAGCCCAGCCCTGGCCGCGCCCACCTGGCATGAGGGCACCTCGGCTGTCCCCTCGACCTCTCCTTTCGCCTACATATACCCCCTGACTCGATTATATCGAGGAGATGGCGTTTTTCCCAGATAGACTTCCGCTGCGCCGCCGCCATCAGAAACAGTGATTCAGAACCAGAAACTCCGTTCTGGCACCCTGCCGGGACGGGGATTTGGAGGAGATCTTCATCACCATCATCACCGACGCTCCTCCATCGACCATCCATGACTCCCCCATCCATGTGTGAGTAATTCCCCCGCTGTAGGTGAGGGGGTAGTAGGGATTGGATGAGATCATTCATGTAATTTGATATGAGATTGTTAGGGCATAGTGCCTAGTATCTTTATTTAGTGCCTATGACATTGTTGCAACTTGTTGTGCTTAATGCTTGTCACTTTGGGCCCGAGTGCCATGATTTCAGATCTGAACATGTTATTATTTCTATGATGATACTTGTTGTTTATGGTCTTACCTACAAGTTGTATACACATATTGTTGTCCAGAACCTGAGGCCCCAAAGTGACAGAAATTGGGATAACCGGAGGGCATGGATATGATGTGAGGATCACATGTGTTCACCGAGTGCTAATGCTTTGCTCCGGTACTTTATTAAAAGGAGTACCTTAATTACCAGTAGTTTCCCTTGAGGCCCTGCTGCAATAGGCTGGTAGGACAAAAGATGTCGTGCAAGTTTCTCCTTGTGAGCACGTACGACTATACACGAAACACATGCCTATGATTGTTTTTACTAGGATGTTTTATCATTATTTATCTGCAATGCCCATGTCTCATTGATTTCATGAATTATCTTATCAATGCAACGCCCGTAATCCATCCCTATGCCTACAGTATTTGTTCCTACTGTTACTATTACCGCTGCTATTTTACTACTGCTGTTACTGTTTCACTACTATCACCACTATAAAATTGTTGCTACTGATAAACCACTGTGAGCAAGACTGTTTCTAGGTGCAGCTGAATTAACAACTCACCTATTAAGGCTTACATATATTCTTTGGCTCCCCTTGTGTTGAATCAATAAATTTGGGTTTTACTTCCCTCGAAGACTGTTGCGATCCCCTATACTTGTGGGTCATCAAGACTATTTTCTGGCGCCGTTGCCGGGGAGCATAGCTTTATTTGTAAGTTCACTTGGTATTCATATTGTTCGCTGCAATCCTTTCATCATGGGTAAACCTCGTGAAGGAAAAGTTCCTATATTGCCATCCACTATAAGAAGAGGTACGACTCTCAACACTTCTGTTGCTCTTGATTCACCATCTGTTATGAGTAAGTTGCTTACACCGCCACACCCACATGCTACTGCTACTACTTCCGCTGAGTTTGAAAATGCCACTGATAATTTAGATGATGCTTCTACTGTGCTTGATGAGAGTGGTTCACTAGGTTCCTTTTTAGATGCTACTATTGCTAGAGCTAAGTTGGGAAACACCACTGTTACACCTGTTAGTTCACCTGAGTCTAGGGAATGTCCTAGTGATGATTATGATGATGATGCTTATATTGAGCTTAATGATGATTTTATTGCTAAAGCACGTGCTGCTCGTAATGCTGGTAATGTTAAAGAACTTCTTGCAAGACGCTCTGTTAGATATAATTTGTCTCATGATCCTAAGTTTGCTGCTTCTCCCATAAATATTAGAGACAAGGATTATAATTTCTCTTTGGATTTATCTTACATATCTATTGTTGAGAAAACTCCTTTTTGTGGTACTAAAGATGAGAGTGCTATGGGGCACATGAATGAGCTTTCTACTTTGAGTAATTTGTTTTCAGATGATATTAAGCTCCGCACTTACTTTGTTGCTAAGATTTTTCCTTTCTCATTGAAAGATGCTGCTAAAACTTGGTTTAATAGCTTGTCCCCTGGATCTCTTACTAGTCCTATTGCTTTGGTTAATGCTTTCTTTCAGAAATATTTTCCTGCTAGTGCTCAACATGCTGCTGTGCAGAAAATCTTTGATTTTGAACAGGGAAAAGAAGAGATACTGCCTGAATCTTGGACGAGGTTTTGTTCTTTAATTAGAGCTTTGCCTAAAGAGCCATTGCCTAAACATGAACTCCTTGATATATTTTATAATGGACTAACTGATGAATCTAAGTCATATTTGGATAGTTGTGCTGGTTGTGTTTTCAGGGAAAGAACTCTGGCTAAAGATGAAGAATTAATGGCTAAAATAAGCCAAAATTATGATGATTGGACTCTAGTTGAACCAACACCAGCACCAACCCCTGCGCCATCTATAGAGCCTACACCGAAGAAGAGAGGGATGATTGAATTAAATGATGAAGTTATGAAGGAAGCTAAGAAATCTCTTAAGGAGAAAGGTATTAAGGCCGAAGATGTGAAGAATTTACCTCCTATAGAAGAATTATGTAAGCCAATCCCTCATTCATCCACTATTGAGGTACACTCTCTCCAACGCTTTGATGAAAGAGATATTCCTTATTCTAAACCTCCTGATCAATGCTTAGATGAGTTTGATAATTTTATTGTTAAGCAAGAAAATTTTAATAGAATGGTGCATAATCATTTGTTGGAAAATTCTAGAGCTATTAACAAGTTGCAGGATATTGTGGAGAGAACTGCTAATGATGTGAAGATACTTATTAAACATTTTCAAATGGTTCAAACACAAATTGATCAGCTTACCAAGGTGCAAAAAGACTTGCTAGTTAATGCCGCAAGAGAGAAGCAAGCGTGTGAAATACGCACAAGAAGTGGCGCTGCTACTCAAGATCCAGTATATCCTGAAGGACATCCTAAGAGGGTTGAGCAAGATTCTCAACGCACTTCAAATAATGATATTCCTTCTAAGAAGAGGAAGAAGAAGAAGCATGAAACAACTACAGAATCATCTGATGCAGGTAAAGATCCTAATAGTGTTTCTATTTCTGATACTAAAACTGAACCAGGAGACGCTTCCAATAAAGAAGAAGTTGAAGAGGAACCAGAAAGGATTGATAAGAATGTAAAGTACACCAAAGAAGACTTCATTGCTAACAAGCATGGTAATGAGAGAGAACCTTGGGTACAGAAACCAATGCCTTTTCCTGGTAAGAAACACAAGTCCAAGGAAGAAGAACACTACAACAGATTTTGTGAATGGATGAGACCTTTATTTTTCCAAATTCCTTTGACTGATGCTATTAGAATGCCTCCTTATGCAAAATATATGAAAGATATTGTTACTAACAAAAGGAAGATTCCTAATGAGGAAATTTCTACTTTACTTGCTAATTATTCTTTTGATGGTAAAGTACCGGAGAAGCTCGGAGATCCAGGTATACCAACTATTCTTTGCTCCATTAAAAATAACTACGTTAGAACTGCTTTATGTGATTTGGGAGCTGGAGTTAGTGTGATGCCTTTTTTCTTTATAAGAGACTTGATCTAGAAAAATTGGTATCAACTGATATATCTTTGCAAATGGCTGATAAGTCTACTACTATTCCTATTGGTATATGTGAAAATGTTCCTATTCAAGTTGCTAACAGCTGTTTGATTTTAACTGATTTTGTTGTGTTTGAAATGCCTGAAGATGATAATATGTCTATTATTCTTGGAAGACCTTTTCTAAACACTGCAGGTGCTGTTATTAATTGCAATCAAGGAAAAGTGACTTTCAATGTCAATAATAAAGAGTACACGGTTTATTTTCCCAAGAAGATTGATAGAAAGAATGCTCTGAATTCCGTCAAGAATGTTGAGACCATCAAAGTTGGTCAAATTATTTGTTCAGAGCGAAATCCCAAGGAAGAATATAAAATTGTTATGATTGGGACTATGCCTATCAAAGTTGGGGTAACATAAGCATTAAGTGAAGTGCAAAGTTTTTGCCTCATATAAAGTTAGTTTGGGAACAAGACTTGATCAACCTTGTTAACAAAGTGATTTTATATGAACAAAACTTTGTTTTTACCGCATCGACTCCACCTCGCCTATATTTACTTTCATCAATTTTGTTCCTTTA